>BKCH01000127.1:0-600000 GCA_008635985.1 Ficus erecta | reverse complement strand
AATGTCATGGTTTTCCAAAAACAACATTCTTTCAATGTCGTAAATTGTTTCTAATCATGACATCTTTCAATTGTTGCAAAATGTATGAATCACGACATTTAAAAACTGCTATAATACACATCTATTACGACATTTTTGAATTGATGTGATGCATACCAATCACAACATTTTTAAATTGTTGTCATATGTAAAGACATACCAAACGGAAGGTAATAAATGACACCACTTTAATGTCGAGGACAAAGAATTCACGACATGGATCACGACATCAAAAAAAATGTCGTAAAAATGTAATACTTTCCACAGCACCCCCATTCCACGACCTTTTCAAAAATGTCGTGGAATCCATTTTACGACATTTTTTAAATGTCGTCAAAGGTCTTTTTTGTTGTAGTACCAAAAGAAAAAAACAAAACTTTCAGTAACAATAAATTTCTAAAAGTTATTGTCAATGCATTTGAATTGGCGGTATTGTTTGAGGAATTCTTTGCTATCTTCTGCATCTTTAATGAGTTGCTTCACTCTCACCATTCTCTTTCGTCATTTCCTCCAAGCTTCTTTCTCAACTTGGTCTCTCCTCGTAAGGCTTTTTTCTTCAGCACTAATGTTCTTCCACTAGTAACGTCTTGAAACAGTTAACTGCACTGGCTTTGCCACTCAATTTTACTAACAATCATATCCTTTAGTCCATCTTCAAAAAGCACAACTTCCCATGTCTCTTTTGATCTTCTAATGTAGTTCAGAATAGAAAGAGAGATAAGGTAAACGCTCTCAACTTCTCACATACAACTGTCATATTATATATATTTATATATATTCAGTGAAGCATTTTTGTTTCTTATACAATGCAGATGCATATCAAAATCTGCGTACATGTTGAAAAAAAAAAAAAAAAAGTTAGAAGCTAAAGTCAGACCTCATGACGCTGGACAGTACCCCCATAACCTGTCGCTTGGCTAAATCTTCTGTAAAAGGGCACGACAGCATAGCTACATCAAACCATTGCAAACACCAATGCCGTATGATAAAGAAGCATCTTCATTTAACTCCGCCTTAGGACTATTCTTTTTGATCTGCATTACAAACAGATTGAATTTAACAACAAACATTGAAACCCATATCTATGTATATTTATTGAGAGCAGCATATGCATTTTAAATTGTAAAAAACTTATATATAATGATGGACTATTTTCCTTCCATGATTCCGGCTTCACAATTTTGCTACGGATGGACATGAGCAAAGACGTGCCAAAATCCGTTAGACATCGCGACTTTGTTGTTGGTGAAATCTGAAAACGATGGGTTAGACGATATGTGATAAGAGAGAGAGAGCAAAAGCTAGAGGGTGAGATACGTTCGTCTGAAAGTCTGATGATCGAACGTTGGAGGAAGACATGGTGATCAGCAACCACTAGCGACGGTCTAAGTTGAGGGAGTTGCCGAGTGGATTCGGCCATTGATTGTGTGAGTTTAGGAAGGTGAAAAAGCGAAAACCAATTCATGTGGACAGAGGGGAGTTAACAAACATTAAAAAAAAAAGTGTTATGAAACCTTTTTGATTAAAGCATAGCGGAGGCTCTGTTTCGGTGCCACTAGAGGGCAAAAATGAGGGTGTTCGATTTCGATCTATAGTATGAATGTTGACGAAGCACTGTTTTGGAATTGCAAAACCATTACAACAAAATCGAAACTTGAAAGCAAACAAATTTGACAAGAGAAATAAATTACCTATGAGCGGTAAGTTGCGTTGAGATTCTTGTGTGAAATAGAGAGAAAAGAGATAAGGAAGAGAAATGTAATATTAGGAGTGAAACGTATATACGTGTCGTGCACTTAATATTTAATCAGAACTAATGTAAAGTTTAAAATGAAAATAAAGCACCAAGAACTTTATTTTACAAAACCCATTTCAGTGCAAACTCCAAATTTTTCGTTTGCCTCCATTTAAGCACCAATCCAGAAATGCAAATATTACAATTTTTTTTAAAAATTTTTGAAGTGTTTTTTTTTTCTTTTTTTTTCTTTTATTAAGAATAGCAGCATACACGTTTAAATTAAAAATAAGTATTTAATTATCTAAAAACAAGCATTATTGTGGTGTAGTGTTGTGTAGGCAGTTACCCAAACTTTTTTTAGGAGATTTTTTACGAAATTTTTTTTTTTAAACTTGTTTTTTCTAAGGAGTAATTCAAAATATATATAATTGATAGTAAATATTAATCTAAATATAAATATTATTGGATAGTTTCACCAAAAAAAAATATATTATTTGACATTAAATACATAAGTGTTGCCACTCATCCGGGTATATTTTATTTACATTTTTTTTTTCACTTTTTAAAGGTTAGTTTAAAATAAAAAATGCACAAGTCAGATTGTATTATAAAGTAAATAAATAAAAGAGTCCGAATTAAAAAAATTCTTTAAAAAATAAAAAGAGTCCGATATTTTTTTTCTAAATCTTTACTTTAATTAAAATAATTTGATATGTTTGAAATAGAAAAGTACGTGATCTTAGTTTCCTTTCCGAATTTCAAATATTTTTTTATATTTAAAGTTGAAATCTAAATTTAAAGTGGTATGAAGATGCCAATAACAAAAGGGTAAATTTCACTTTAGCACCTGTGGAATATTTAATATTAAAATCAGCACCACTTTTTTTCCCCTTCACTTCTAGCACTGCCACGTCACTCTTCAGTCTGATATGTGGGGCCCAGGAGGATTAATTGTTTGTCAAATTACTGCTTTATCCTCATCTCCCTCGCATGGCCCCGAAACCAGCATCTACAGCTTTTAGAGAGAGAAAACGAATTCTAGAGAGAGAAACAGTTGCAGTCTCTCGGAAAAGCTCGGAAACCGTCCGAAACCACCACGAAATGCATCTACAAACAGCTTCGTGATTTACAAGGCAGAAAAAAATTTAAAAACTAATTAAAGATAAGTTAACGAGTCAAAGAAGTCGAAAGTTAAAAAAAATTACAAAATCTGGTTTCATTCAATGTCTAAAAACTTTGCGTTTAGCGATTTGATTGCAGAGGGGAAAAAAATTTCTTTTTTTTGAACTTGTTTAACAGTTGGTCTTCTTACAGGGACGGTCATTATCATAATGACCGCCTGGTAATTTTCGTTGTGACCCCTGTGACTGTTAAATCTTAGCGTATAATTTTGGTCACAACGATATTGACCAGATGGTCATTATAAAAATGACCAGTTTTTGTCAGACGTCCTCCCACAGGATCGGTCGTTTTCATAATGACCCCATGGTCATTATCGTTGTGACCCCTGCAAATGCTCAATACGGTGACGTATTGGTCAACGTGTTAAACCATTGGTCATAACCGTTATTACCAGACAGTCATAACCGTTATGACCGTCTGTGTAAGCCAGTGGTCATAACCGTTATTACCAGACGGTCATAACCGTTATGACCATCCGTGTAAGCCAGCGGTCATAACCGTTATTACCAGACGGTCATAACCGTTATGACCGTCTGTCTAAGCCAGTGGTCATAACCGTTATGACCAGACGGTCATAACCGTTATGACCGTCTGTGTAAGCCAGCGGTCATAACCGTTATTACCAGACGGTCATAACCGTTATGACCGTCGGTGTAACGTAGCGGTCATAACCGTTATGACCATCCGGTCATAACCGTTATGACCGTCTATGTAACGTAGGGGTCATAACCGTTATGACCATCCGGTCATAACCGTTATGACCGTCTGTATAAGCTAGGGGTCATAACTGTTATGACTAGACGGTCATAACCGTTATGACCGTCTGTGTAACGTAGCGGTCATAACCGTTATGACCAGACGGTTATAACCGTTATGACCGTCTGTGTAACGTAGCGGTCATAACCGTTATGACCATCCGGTCATAACCGTTATGACCGTCTGTATAAGCCAGGGGTCATAACGGTTATGACCAGACGGTCATAACCGTTATTACAGTCTGTGTAACGTAGGGGTCATAACGGTTATGACCAGACGGTCATAACCGTTATGACCGTCTGTGTTATACGATACGGTGACGTATTGGCGAAAAAAACCCTAACAAATTTTTCGTTACAGCTCCCGCCCATTTCAATCGCGACATTACCTTATATATACAGTAACCAAAATTTTTGAAAACTTTTTCTTTCCTCTTTTGGTTCGTTATTCTCTCAGTGAAGCCTCACGATTCTTCTCTGCACCATTACCCACTGATCGAATCTCACTCTAAGTCCAACAAATCTGAACACATCTTTGTGCACTCTGTTAATTCAACATCTGACCATCCTCGTCACAGTTATCGGTCATATCTGCCAGATCTTCAAGCTTCAAATTAGCCAATCTGAGGTAATGGTGCTTCTTATTTGGTTTTATTTGTTAATTTATGATTTAATGGGCGTGCGTTTTGAAATATATTGTATAAACAAAATCTCTGTTACCAGTTTTGAGATATAATGGTGCTTGTTATTCGGTCTCCTGTAGCATATAACATAATCTTAGATAACAGAAGAAAACCAAACTATTGGATAACTTGATACATATATACACACATATATATGTAAAAAAAGGAGTCAAAATTATTTATATAAGGAAGTGTATTTTCAGTGTGAAAGGAAGTTTGCTAAATGGGGCTTGCAAAAAAAGTAGCACAAATTAGAGAGTGTTAGTATCGATGATTATTCTAATTTAAAAAAAAAGCATTAAACTTGATGTCCAACATTCTGCAAACCTTTATAGAAATAAAAGTTTTATAGTCATGAAATATCTCTTAGGCTTTGCTTGATAACAAAATTTAACTCCAATTAAAATGTACTTTTTCATCTCAATTATATCCATTCAGGAATGGATGCGGTTTGTGTTTTCGTAAAGTATAATGGTCAATGGGACGCCACAATGAGATATGTTGGTGGCGAAATGAAGGGAATATTGGTGCCCGAGAACTCAACATATGTTGGTCTTGTTGAGTTGGTGAGAAGTGTGCTTGGAATTAGGGGCCCAGACAAGAATATAGTCATGAGATACGGTGTTGAACCTGGATTGCCTCTTGTGAGGATACAGTGTGATGCTGACGTTAAATTCTACATACAACTAAAGAAGAAGGATGTTCATGTGCTTAGCAAATTTCCAGTTACAATCGATGTATTGGATGAGCCCGCTGCGGAAGCCATGGCACAAGAGGTAGGGGCAAGCAACCACATAGACATTCAACGTTCTAGGGAGGGGGGACAGAGTGATGAAGCCGTGCAACATGTAAATGACATTAATATCATCCTAACCCCTCCTCCCCCTCCTCCTCCTCATATCAATTCTCCAACAGTCGGTCTGGATTTGCACACCGACTATGGAATTGAAAATCAACATGAAACATTGAACAATGACTTAGGCACGGATCACGATGATTGTAATGCCGGGAAATTTAATGTTTCGGCTGATACTCATCGTTCAAACGAGAAGAGTATCGCAGCAAGCATTGGAGGCCATTCTATAGTCAACAATACTGGATCTCAATATGACAAAGTATCAAGTAGTGACAGTGTTTCCGAAGGAGTCGTTGTTGCTGATTATACACCTATCACGCTGCGCGTAAACTGTGTTTTTGATAACAAAAAGTTACTGCAATACCATCTTCATCATGATGCCATGAGTAAACACTACCAATTCAAGGTGAAGAGGTCGAACTCTACTCTATTACACGTTATATGTATAGATAATGAGGCTTGTCCATGGCAATTGCGTGCGACTAGGATGAAAGGTAGTGAACTGTTTGTTGTGAAGAGGTTCGACGACGTCCATACTTGTTCAATTGAAATCGTTCAAGGGCATCATCGTCAAGCGAAGAGTTGGATGATTGGGGAGTGTGTTAAGGCAAAATACTTGGATCCGACCAATTCCTTATATAGACCATCTGAAATAATGCGAGACATGCAGGCCAAATTTGGAGTGTCTTTCAACTATCTTAGAGCATGGCGAGGGAAGGAAGCTGCACTGACAAGCCTGAGGGGCGATGATGCTGAGTCATACGAAGGTAATTTCCCTTGTCTGGTTATACGTTCGTTACTGTCCTTATAACTATTATACTTAAAACATGGTGTTGATAATTTAATATTTACAGTTCTGCCAGCGTGGGCTGAAATGGTGAAGCGGAAAAATCCTGGATCCGACGTTGACATTGAGACAGACTCAGCAAATTGTTTCAACTTCTTTACATGTGCTTAGCTGCTTCGAAGCATGGTTGGCCTTATTGTCGTCCAGTAATTGTGGTTGATGGATCAGCACTAAAGGCCAAGTTTGGAGGTATGTTGCTTGCAGCCTGCGGACACGACGCAAATGGCTCCATATTTCCCCTTGCATTTGGTATCGTTCCGTCGGAGAGCAATGAATCATGGACATGGTTCTTCGAGAAACTAAGGGATTCAATCGGCACGCGAGAATCTCTTGCTATTGTGGCCGATAGGCATAAGGGTATCGAATATGCAGCCAACCTTGTGTATCCAGATGCTGCATTCGGGATATGCGTCCAACACTTGGCTGCAAACTTGAAGACTAGATACAAAGATTTCAAAGGCCCTTTGAAGACCTATTTTGACGGTGCCTCGAGAACGTATCTTTTAAGTGAGTACCATCGTCATATGGAATCCATCCGTGTTCGTAACCCCGACATGCATCGTTACCTTCTTCAGGCCGATCCTGTAAAGTGGTCGCGAGCATACTTCAACGGTCGGAGATATGCAATCATGACAACCAACATTGCAGAGTCATTAAACAATGTGGATCGGAAAGCCAGGCTAATGCCAGTTGGATTCTTGGTGGAATGGCTTAGGGGACTGCTACAACGATGGTTTGTCGAGAGACGTGAAGAGGCCATTAAAATAACATCTAAACTGGCCTCGAAGGCAGAGAAATTGATTCGCACAAACTTCGCTTTAGGCCTAACAGTAACGGTTTGTGATAACAACCCCATTTTTAAATTTTATTATTATGGCTTCTTCTCAATGCGATCGCTTAAACTAATGTCTTAAAATTACATTTGTAACAGCCTCGGCCAGCTGATCAGTTTGAGTACGCCGTCACCAACAATGCTGCCCAAATATGGATTGTCGATATGAGCGAAAGGACATGTACTTGCAGACGATTTCAAGTCGATCAAATTCCTTGCCCTCATGCAATGGCCGTATGTAACCACCGTCGAATTGATCCTTATAATTATTGCTATAATTACTACACAAAAGACTATCTGTATGCTTGCTATGCACATGTAGTCCACCCTATTGGCAGCCCCGAGGGCTGGGACGTATCTGAAGAAGTAAGATTGCGAATTGTTAATCCTCCCACTACAAAGCGTGGGCCCGGAAGGCCACGGGTTCGTAGGATACCGTCCCAAGGTGAAGAACATAAGCCTAATCGGTGTGGTAGATGTGATGGTTACGGACACAACCGTCAAACATGTACCAACTCAGTACCCTTACGAAAACGTCCAACCACAATGCCAGATACAGAGTCCATAACACCAATTTCATAAATGTGATGATACTGTATGATCATTTTACTTTGTTTTTTTTTGTTTATTTATCATTGTTGTATAACAATTTACTTTACTTTTTTTTTGTATCATTGTTGTATAACAATTTCATAATGTGATGATACTGTATGATCATTTTACTTTGTTTTTTTTGTTTATTTATCATTGTTGTATAACAATTTACTTTACTTTTTTTTTGTATCATTGTTGTATAACAATTTAGCTCAGTTTATCACACTTCATGTTGTATAACAATTTACTTTACTTTTTTTTTTATCATTGTTGTATAACAATTTATCTAAATCTATCACACTTCACATTAAAAATGACCAATATTTTTATGATAAGTACAGAGTGTAATATTTAGTCCAATAGATTGCTATAACACGCTTTTATTATATAAAAAAACATTAACTGTTAAGCCAAACATTTTTTAGGTGGATTTAAGACCAGAGGTAATAACAGTTATTACCGTCTGGTCATAACCGTTATTACCGTTATGACCGTAGTATAAACCAGTGGTCATAACAGTTATGACTGTCTGGTAATAACCGTTATGACCGCTACGTTATACTATCGGTCATAACGGTTATGACCAGACGGTCATTACCGTTATGACCGTAGTATAAAACAGTGGTCATAACGGTTATGACTGTCTGGTAATAACCGTTATGACCACTACGTTATACTATCGGTCATAACGGTTATGACCAGACGGTCATTACCGTTATGACTACTGGTTTATACTATGGTCATTTTCATTATGACCGTCTGGTCATTTTCATTATTATAGAGTGTTGATTTATGATGATATTTCACCCTTTTTTTGTTTTTTTTGGGTACTATTATAGACTGAGATAAATTATTTTTGTACTAACTATTTAACCAATTTTTACATTGATTTATTTCAAAATTGGGGGGTTTATTATGTATCAATTCGAGTTGAAATAGTTTTTGGGTTCCAATGAAACAATGCTTAATTTAATTATTAAAAAAAAGAGTTGAGATATATATTATATATTGAAAGACATATCTTAATCTTAACTTATATATAAATATTCAAAAGGTTAAAAACCGGGCTTTGTGATAATTCGTAAAACCCATGATTGTGACAAAATAAGATAAGTCGACAAAAAGTTGGTAAGTTATTATTATTAATATTAGAAATAGAAAGTGACTCTTTTATATTCAAAATATAAATAATTTGATTTGTTTTATCAAAAATATTACTGATTATTAAAAGATATTTAATGCCGCAAAAACTTTTTTTGCTGATTCTACTCTTTCATCATCATAACTCATTTTGTTATAACTAATATTTATATGTACTACGTTCAGGGTACTACAATATGCCTTCTTACGTTAATTTTTGAACATAATTCGTTATGTGCCATTAATTTTATTTTGACCAATTTATTGACGTATTCCGTTAAAAAATCATTGTATCAACAATTTATGGGATTAGTGGTATTATTTGTTATTTTAGTTATTGTATTGCAGCAATATTTTAGGATCATCCCAGCTACCAAAATTATATATTGTTGAGAGTTTAGGGACTAATTTAGCAATTTACCCCTTAAAGTCTAAACTAGTGTCACTTAACCTTTTCTTGCTAGAATAATTGGAATTAAACCAGCGGTCATAACAGTTATTACCCGACGGTCATAACCGTTATTACCGTCTGTATAACACAGAGGTAATGACCGTTATGACCGTCTGGTAATAACAGTTATGACCTCTGTGTTATATAGACGGTCATAACGGTTATGACCGTCTGGTAATAACCGTTATGACCTCTTTGTCATACAGACGGTCATAACGGTTATGACTAGACGGTCATTACCGTTATGACCACTTGTTTATACTATCAGTCATAATTGTTATGACCGATATTATAACACATCAGTCATAACGGTTATGACCATCTGGTAATAACGGTTATGACTACTGGTTTATACTATCAGTCATAACGGTTATGACCGTCTGGTCATAACCGTTATGACCGATAGTATTAATATTGAAGATTTGCATACCAAGTCTTTTATTATTAGCATGTACAAAGATACATTCCATAAGATACATTCCATTGATAATGAAACGTTTTATTCCCACCTGATCATCAATTTGATGAGTGTGTAATGTTACAATTAATTTTACAACGGTAGACCATAAAAAAACAAGCAATCAATGGGGATTACAAAGAATTAAATAATAGAATTGTTAACAGTCTGGACAATTCTTAATTACAATATTTAAAAAGTTAGTCTAAATGTTAAACGTCCTCCTCCTCATCAGCATCACTTTTATAGGCATCGGCTAGCTTATTTTTGGCATGGCACCACATGTGACAGGCAAAATACTCCCTGAAGATTTGCATGCGTTCAGCAATCACCCAATATCTGACATCCCTCCCTTCTATCAAGCACTCAGCATACTTGATTGTAAACATTCCACAGTCACCCCTGTTGCAAGAAAGATGGAAAAAAAGTTTATTAACTAAGCAACACACTCCAAACAGTTCATACATAGAATTAATTTGCAATGCTTGTACTAACCCATTGGCTTGTTTAGGGATGTCTTTCATTATGGTGACTGGTATTGGGTGATTTCCTGGAGGAACCCGTGGTTTGAACTCGAACAAGCTGTTTTTTTCAGCTAGAAATGGAATGAACTTTGACAGACCTTCCATTTCTTCGCGGACCCTGTTGTTATGACGTCCTTCATGCTGAAGAGAGTCGTATACCTCAAGGGACCAGTTTGTTAAGTCGAGCTTTGCTAATGCCCAATGTTTCAGCCCACTGAAGTGCATTGGCATTAGCACCGTGTTAACGTGAAACCACGAGGCCCCACTATGGGCACGCACGCCAAGCATTATCCTGAACACAGAATCACAGCAGGCCCAATCGAACTTATCGGGTGTTGCCTGGTAGACGGTCCACAACGAACGGACTTTTGCAGCAAAAAACGTGTCTACGGTTGTCACCTTTCGTTGTTCCAGTTCAGGATACTGCCTGATCTTCTTCCTCAGGTAATAGAATGCAACGTCAATGTGCTGCACAAACAAAAAAGATGCAAATGAATTGGGAAAAAAATACTTACATAACAAACAATGTATCCTGTTAACTCAAATAAATACAGTATGAAATATAGGATACTCAAATAAATTTACTATATTTTGAAGAAAGGTACTTACTTCATCCCATAGCCAAATAGGAGAGGTAGCTAACTCATAATACCAAGTCTTTTTTTCCACCAGCATGCAGCCGAAGTCATGTGGTTTGTCAAGAACATCATGCTTTGCAGTGTATCGGGGAGGACGTTTACTAAACATAATGTACCGTCTGGTTAATTGGTGATGAAGTTGTTAATAAATTGTAAATTTCAAGACGAGCATAATCTGTATTATAAAAAAATTTACCCTGCAGGAGTCTTCTTCAATAATCCTTTTGGGAACCACTCCCTGAACTCCTCTAGCTTCTCCTTCGAAGGTTCATCTGCGAGACCCGGAGGGAGGGGAGTCAGCAGATTAGTCGGAGGCTTCGAGGGCGAGGCAACATCGGTGATTGTTCCAGAGGGCCCTTGACCAATCCTTGATAGTTTGGCTCTCTTCTTCTTACGCATCTGTAAGTGAAATATGTAAAAAGAGTTAACATTGTACACAATGACAATAATGACTATATAACTAAGTTACAGATATTCGTAACAACCACGTCACCGAGGCTCTCATCGTCGTCTGGCTCCGAAACCTTCACGATATCCATGATAGTGTTTTTTGCCACGCTCTCCTTCTCCGGTTCTTGCACTATCTGCTCAGATTTTCCCTTCGTTTGCAGATCCGGTGCTGGTAAATCAGAGGGCAAAGCCTGTGTGGTTTCACAACATGGCATAAGAATAAATACAATGTTCTAGTTGTGGAACACAGTTGAGATAATCTACATTTAATGTAATACTCGACTAACTAACAGCTAAATGAGTACCTTATTCTCGTCAACCTTGTCTTCCCGAGGAAAAATCACCTTTTCGGCGGTGAGGAACTCCATGGCTGCTTGAACACCCATATCAGCTGCGGCTCCGACGTCAGAGTTGAACATCACATCATCTTCGGTGCCGATGTGAGGTGAGGTAGGTTTGAGCTCATAATTATCAGCCGTCTGAACTTGAGGCTTCTGGCGGCTGCTGACAAATTCCTCGGTGTGTGCCTTCCCCTTCCCCTTCCCCTTCTCAGAAAAGTTGGCGGCCAACATTTTTATTACACTTCTCATTAGTTTGTTAGCCTTCTTCTGGCCCTTTTCAAGAGCCAACTGGCCCTTTTCAAGAGCCACCAACTTCTCTTTAATGGAGACAACCTCTCCCCGGATTTCCTTTTGAAACTCCTGCCAATCAGAGTTTGTATCGGAGCTCGGTCGGGGTGCAGAAGGCTTGGGGGGGCTTAGGAGCTAATTTTGGCACAACACTTGGGTTCTTCAAAAATAGCCGCGCAACCCATGGGTCCTTCAACTCTTCCTCGGTTGGCATGAGGACAAAACACTTACCCTGAACACATTTGATGTAAGAAAAAAAAAATCAGTAGGTAAAAAAAATCAGGACAAAACACTTATTGAATCAATATGCTACTATAACCACTGTTATGGTAACAGGTTTGTGAAAATGATAAATTGACCAACATTTGTAATTGACATTGCAAACATAATAAATATACGTAAGACATCCTATACAATAATACCTGATCTTCGCCAACATCGGAAAAGGTATTTATGACATCATCGAACTTGACAAATTCCTCGGTGGTCCACGACAGCATTCGCGGACAGTGATGCTCGTACTTCTTGCTGAATTTCAATGCTATCGATGGGAGGGTCTCATAGGCCCAGACGAGCAAGGCATGAGGAAAGCCCGATACACTATAATGCACTTTGTCGGGCCTTTTTGAAGCTCGTCTCTTCGTCGACAGCCTGTTCTCAACTGCATTACAGATTACAGTCCGAGTTGTCTCCCATGACAGAACGCCCCAAGGAAAAGCATTGAAATCAGCAATGCTATCAGCCAGTGAAAAAAACTTAGCGTCTATCTTGACGGAGTTTGCATTTGATAAGGGAATGCAGAACATCAAGTATAGTAAACTAAGCTTCACAGCGTCGTCGTCGTTGTCAAACGCCGCATTCGACATCTGCAGCTCCAAATTTTCTCTCGACACGCCTCTCAAGGCCGAAAAATATCTTGTGATTAATCGGCTTTCGGCCACTGGGAGATGGGTAGACCCTGTGCATTTCATGCCGGTGATGAGGCAGAACTCGTTGATGGAAAATCTGCCAAGTTCGCCTCCGATCTCGAACCAAAGAGCATCACCCATTTCTGAGTGATCCGTCAATCTCATCACAACGTTGTGGAAGACTTGGCAAGCCCAACCAAGATCGGTTAATCCCAGAAAATGCTTAATGCATGGCTGCTTGAGGACGGCCTCGTACTGTTGGGGAGACAACCACTGTCTCAGCTTCTTACATGTTTCCGGAATGTTGATAAAAGTGTTTATTTTTGCCCTGGTAATGTCAGCATCTGCTACCCGTCGATTGTATTGAACCTGCGGTAATGTTAATCGTAACATAAAATGGTAAGTATACTAATGACAGTGAAGTAATAACAAAAATTACCAGGCATAAAAATTAATCACCAACAATTAAACAAAAATTGTCGGACTAAAATGACAAAGTCATTATGAAAATGACAGTCCGCAACCAACAAAAAAGCTGGTAATATTTGTGACCAACAAGCCATAACAACATGAAAAAGAGAAAACACTGAGTAATTATTATTATGACCAAGTAATAATTAAAATGACCATCCTAAAATAAGTTAAAACTCACAGTAATCATTATTATGACCAACAAGTCATAATGAAAATGACCACCGGACATACTAACAGAAAACTGAAACTAAGTAATAATTATTATGACCAGAGAGTCATTTTTTAAAAATGACCACTCCATTTTGTTTTAAATAGCCGAGAACTCTACACTTAAACACAAACATCGATGAAAACCCTAATATAAAATATAAAACAAAACACATACTTGAGTTAACGGATGTTTTATGGTACAGAAACAGATAAAAATCTTAACTTTATGTACAATATGATAACATTGTTCAGTAAATCAACTGGAAAGTGGAATATCATCAAAAAACGCATACAAAAATGGGAACTTTTTTTTCAAAAATCAAAAAATACTGCATATTCTTACTGAAAAATACTAAAAGTGTAAACTTTTTAAACACAAAGACCAAAACAAATTTTATTCGATCCAGCTTCCGATATCTTTTATTATAATATTATACGGCACTTATATATATATATATAATAACAATGAAAATATTTTTCAAAAAAAAAAAAAAACACAAAAAAATTTCATTACCTTTTCAGAGTCGGATATATTGTCGTCTTGTTCACTCATGAACATTTGGGAGACTTTTAGTTCGACTTCCCCCTCAGTAGCATTCGGCGCAGTTTCTGTAGTGTTCTTCTCTGACATTTTTGTTGGCTTCGACAAGGGTTTTTTTTAAGTATTTTTAGACGTTAACAGACGTCCAACCAGTATATAAAGCGGTTTAGGACGGTTTCCGAGCGGTTTTAGAGCGGTTTCAAAGCTTTCTCTCTCTAAAACACTGTAGACGATGATTGAAAATTTCTGTGAGATTATTCGAGGGAGAATGCCTTTTGGGCGGGTGAGAGATGAGGGTAAATCTGTAATTCGGCATTTAAATGACTCTTGGTATTTCCATTTATTTTATTAAAATGCAGATTACAAGACGGTCAACTTCATAATGACCGTCTGGTAATTTTCATTATGACCTCTTTGTGCCTAAGGTTTTCGCCAATACGTCACCGTATTGAGTTACACAGACGGTCATAACGGTTATGACCGGATGGTCATAACGGTTATGACCGCTACGTTACACAGACGGTCATAACGGTTATGACCGTCTGGTCATAACGGTTATGACCGCTACGTTACACAGACGGTCATAACGGTTATGACCGTCTGGTCATAACCGTTATGACCCCTGGCTTATACAGACGGTCATAACGGTTATGACCGGATGGTCATAACGGTTATGACCGCTACGTTACACAGACGGTCATAACGGTTATGACCGTCTGGTAATAACGGTTATGACCGCTGGCTTACACGGACGGTCATAACGGTTATGACCGTCTGGTAATAACGGTTATGACCGCTGGCTTACACGGACGGTCATAACGGACGGTCATAACGGTTATGACCGTCTGGTAATAACGGTTATGACCACTGGCTTACACAGACGGTCATAACGGTTATGACCGTCTGGTAATAACGGTTATGACCAATGGTCTAACACGTTGACCAATACGTCACCGTATTGAGCATTTGCAGGGGTCACAACGATAATGACCATGGGGTCATTATGAAAATGACCGATCCTGTGGGAGGACGTCTGACAAAAAACTGGTCATTTTTATAATGACCATCTGATCAATATCGTTGTGACCAAAATTATACGCTAAGATTTAACAGTCACAGGGGTCACAACGAAAATTACCAGGCGGTCATTATGATAATGACCGTCCCTATAAGAAGACCAACTGTTAAACAAGTTCAAAAAAAAGAAATTTTTTTCCCCTCTGCAATCAAATCGCTAAACGCAAAGTTTTTAGACATTGAATGAAACCAGATTTTGTAATTTTTTTTAACTTTCGACTTCTTTGACTCGTTAACTTATCTTTAATTAGTTTTTAAATTTTTTCTGCCTTGTAAATCACGAAGCTGTTTGTAGATGCATTTCGTGGTGGTTTCGGACGGTTTCCGAGCTTTTCCGAGAGACTGCAACTGTTTCTCTCTCTAGAATTCGTTTTCTCTCTCTAAAAACTGTAGATGCTGGTTTCGGGGCCATGCGAGGGAGATGAGGATAAAGCAGTAATTTGACAAACAATTAATCCTCCTGGGCCCCACATATCAGACTGAAGAGTGACGTGGCAGTGCTAGAAGTGAAGGGGAAAAAAAGTGGTGCTGATTTTAATATTAAATATTCCACAGGTGCTAAAAGTAAAATTTACCCATAACAAAAATATGTCGCTACGTTTTTTTTTATTTTTATTTTTTAAAAAGTGTAATCAATTCGACATTGATAAATAGCTAATCTATAAGAAACTTTATTTACTTCACGATATCAACAACCTCGAGAAGAACATGAATGTTCACTAATTAAAGGAGCTAAACAAAACTGTTACAGATTGTTTATAAAATATTAAGTTATTTTGTTCAAGTTTCGTAAATTCATTAGAAAATTTTTTTTCCGGAGAAAATATTACTTTTTAAAAAATTAAGAATTATTTTGTTAAAAAATTAAAAGTAATTGATAAGAATTTAGGTTAAAAAAGTTCAAAAAAAAAAAAAGAATTTACGTTAAACAATTATGGCAATCTATTATGACTATGCATGTAATATAAGAAACAATAGTCAAAGAAATATTGATAAGAAGATTTTATTTTTAGGGACTAACCCTCCATATGTCAAACATTTAGTATAGAATGGGTCTGTCATATTTGCATGATGACATGAGACACATGGTCTACTGAATAAGTTATCTTAAGGAAATAATTAGGTGTTAGTTTAATTGGAATGTATAACATGTTAGTGTTACTCTTTTGAGATGAGACGTAGAAATAATGACCAGATTGAGGTATACATGACCATACATTGACAATTGACGAATATATTGTGGTGTTTTTAAGTTTATAATTTTATTTGTCAATAACTGTAATAATAAACAAAAATTATTCTGATATTGTCTATTTTTGTTTTTTTTTTTTCCTTTTAAACATTACGATGATAGATTCTAAATTTTTAGTTAGTTTGATGTATATTTTTTTAACTTTTATTCCAAACTTGAGTAATTATTACAAGAAATTACATGATTTCTATAGATATTTATTAATAGTTAAGTAAACACCAAAATTCAGCAGAAAAAGTAAATACCAAAAGAGAAGGTGAATATATGATATGCATACGAACTGCTATATCGGTTAACTTCTACATCGATAACAATTTCCTTACTATCATCTTTCTCAAATTTTATGTTGAAATTTGGATCGACACTCAAAGGATGAGTAATATGAATATCGTAATTATTTATGCCACGACAACTAAGTGAATTTTATACATCTAATTAGAACAAAATGTCAATCTTGATTTGTAGCAATGAATAATAGTACACCAAATTGTAATACTAAGTTTAATCTATAGCAATAGTTTAACTAATACATATTATCAGTTAACTTTCCAATTAATGGTATTCAACAGCTCGAAGCCTAATAAGCGAAAAATAGAGTAATAAACTAGTGGATTACTTTTGTTCAACTATTCGATTATTGGGTAAATATACACATTAAAATCATTGAAATCAATCAAACATGAGTGACCATATTGATTGACAATGACATACATTGGTTCAATCTGCAAATATTTTTCTACATCTGATTAGACCAAAAGGTCAATCTCGATTTGTAGCAATAAATAGTAGTAGACTGAGATGTTAACCAAGTTTAGTAGATGGTACTGGTTTAACTAATATTTACTATAAATAAGTTTCTGATTACCGGTTCTCAACGACTTGGTTACAAATCATCATAATCAAAACATTTGTATAATATACAATAAGAAAACATGGGTTACCTTTGCTGAATTACCTAGTAATGAGATGAATATGAACTTAAAATACAATCGGAATTGACTAAACAAGAATTACTGTATTTGACTTACATTCCCATACATCGGTTCAATTTGCAATCCTTACAATTTATAGTCTTCCCGTGCATGTAACATCTAAGTTTTTCAAATTAGTCTATCATCTTCTTTTTCTATACTATTATATTTAATGGCAAATCCTAAGCTCCAACCGTGGGGTTACCAAATGTGTTTTTTAAAAAGTTTTCACTTTCCATATACTATTCTACGACAACAAAGTGAATTTTATACATCTAATTAGAACAAAATGTCAATCTTGATTTGTAGCAATAAATAATAGTACACCAAATTGTAATACTAAGTTTAATCTATAGCAATAGTTTAACTAATACATATTATCAGTTAATTTTCCAATTAATGGTATTCAACAGCTCGATTACGAAGCCTAATATGCGAAAAATAGAGTAATAAACTAGTGGATTACTTTTGTTCAACTATTCGATTATTGGATAAATATACACATTAAAATCATTGAAATCAATCAAACATGAGTGACCATATTGATTGACATTGACATACATTGGTTCAATCTGCAAATATTTTTCTACATCTGATTAGACCAAAAGGTCAATCTCGATTTGTAGCAATAAATAGTAGTAGACTGAGATGTTAACCAAGTTTAGTAGATGGTACTGGTTTAACTAATATTTACTATAAATAAGTTTCTGATTACCGGTTCTCAACGACTTGGTTACAAATCATCATAATCAAAACATATGTATAATATACAATAAGAAAACATGGGTTACCTTTGCTGAATTACCTAGTAATGAGATGAATATGAACTTAAAATACAATCGGAATTGACTAAACAAGAATTACTGTATTTGACCTATATCCCATACATCGGTTCAATTTGCAATCCTTACAATTCATAGTCTTCCCGTGCATGGAACATCTAAGTTTTTCAAATTAGTCTATCATCTTCTTTTCTATACTATTATATTTAATGGCAAATCCTAAGCTCCAACCGTGGGGTTACCAAATGTGTTTTTTAAAAAGTTTTCACTTTCCATATACTATTCAATGAAAGTAAATAGACATTTACTAGCCCGTTGCCCACAACTATTTGTCAACATTTAGACCATTCCATTGAATGGTCCATCCGAATATGTGTTTGGTTGGTACTATTGGAAATGGAGCATCCAACTATTATTTGGATTTTTGTTCTTAAATGGCAAAAATTCCTCCCCCAATATTGTTTACCTCCACTCTAGTGTATTGCTTATGTAATTTTAGATTTCTACTTCCAACTGCATATTTATTTTTGGAACACCGGTTTGAGTTGGAATATTTATGTTTGAGTTGCTTGACTTTTCATAAACTAGTAAGAAATTTGTTGACTTAAGAAAAAAAAAAAAAAAGACAAAATTGACTTGGAATTTTTAAGTTGGAGCCTGAGTTCCAAACAATGCATAAGTTTCTATTCAAATATTACGTTCTGAATGTTAATATCCAAAACGTCTGTTTGGATGATAGTTCAAATACTTATGTTTGAAATTTTTCATTCAAATGTTTTCATCCCAAATATTTTCATTTGGACGCTTCCCCCAAACAGACACAATATCGACCTTTTTATGATGTGAATTACACTTAAAATATGACGGAAGACTGAAATAGACTAGATAACAAAGATAAATGTCTTTTTTATAGGAGATAAATCTTAAAATAATTCTAATTCAAAATCTTAAACTAAATGTAATTTTTAGTTTTTAAAATAACACTAAGAGATAAAGATAATCCTAAGTAAATCTTAAAAGATATCATCCTAATTCATATAACGTAGTTAAAAAAGAATACAAACGAATAATAATAATAATAATAATAAAAAGAATAGTAACCTCTATCCTATCATCTATTCACTTCTATCAACCATGTTTTTTAAAAATTTCTTGTTAAATTTGGGAAAAAAAATTGCAGATTCTTTGATATCAACCATGTTTGCTCTACATTTTTTTCCCTCTCTTGTTGATATTCTTTTAATTGTTTTTTCTTTCTTATGCAGCTTTTCGTTGGGGCATCTGAGACATTTGTTGCAAACAGTCACGTTGAAACGGAAGATTTGAATTTTAATTTGAACTATAGAATTTTATTTTTGTTGGTTAGGATGTTTATGTTTTGAGTACTTTAGGATACTTTAAGATTTAAGATATTTAATTTGGTTAGGGCTTTACATATTCATCTTAATTATACGAATTCAAAAGGACAAAACTTTTTTGACTCCATGAAGGAATATAATTTATAATTTGGATGCCCTTCTCTATATATAGGTGTAAGCCTATATATTTTTTTCTTTTTTAAAAAGGTAAGCCTTTATTTTACTTGTCTCAATTCTCTCTCTCTCTCTTTTATTTATTTTGCGCCCCCGCATTTTTTTTTTTCATCCCCGCATTTTTTTGACGCACAAAATCAAGAAGTTTAATTAAAAAAAGTTGGCCACACCTATAACTAGAGGTATGCGTTATACATCTGTTTTCTTCTACAAAAATTTTTGAGTACTTTCATTGTATGTATTATTATTTGAAGAAAAAATCACACGTTCATCCCATTATCTCCATCCACTTGTCGAAACAACGTGTTTTTCCTTCTTTAATTAAGTTAAAAATAAAAAATAAAAATAAAAAAATAAAAATAAAAAATAAAAAACTACATACCCGCCAAAAGCAGCACTTCTGGGTATCCGCCAAAATAAGCGTGCCAAAACCTTTGGTAAATCAATAAACATGTTCTTGCGAAAGCTTCTCCAAACTATGCTGTTGTAAAAAATGATCTATGTCTTGATGCAGATTTAATATGTTTATATTTATTAATATTGAACTCCCACGTTGCACCTATCTTTTTTTAAAAAAAAAAAAAAAACATATTTATAAGTTTTTTTTAATTATTATTCAATTTACTTTTATTGGCCAAAAACTTCTTTTACTACACGAACATCTTCTTAGGAAAATAAATATAAAAATAAATAAAGTAAAAACATTAACCGCTAAAAACACTCATCTCCATCCCCACCAAAACATTGTCTTATTTATCAACCTTCACTTTCTCTTCCTCACAATAACGCGCATTCTGTTATTATCTCCAATTGAGTACCATAAGCCAAACGGCCAAAGAAAAGGAGAGAAAAAAAAATTGACTCCTTATTGTGTTGCCTACAAAAATTTAAGGATTATTTTCGTATGTTTATTATACCTTTTCGCATTTATTCTTTCTTTCAATATAGCATCTTCTTTTTTTAAATCCTATATCTTCAACAAGGATTGTGTTGGGATATGTGCCCATAAACAAATGAGATGTATTATTTTGCTGATTTAATTTGAGGAATTTTTTCAATATTATTTTTGCATGCATGTTTGGATGCTTTATAAATATCGAAAATCCTAGATTATTTAAATGTGACTTTAAATATTGTATATAAGTGTTATATACAGGAGGATAATATTTAAAGTAAAATAATCTAAATTTTTCCGTAATTAAAAATTAAAGTTGGGATCTTTAATTTAAAATTACTAGCGCGGTTCATTACATTCTGAATGAAATGATCTTATCTGGATTGTTAATAATGAGATTATTGGAATGAAAGTGCTTTATATAATTTGATTATATAGGACTGGAACACGATTAATTATGAATCTCTAATAATTTCCGTTGTCATATAGAGCATTCAAAATTAATCAATGATGGTCATATATAAATCGATCTTAATTCTGAGTAATTATTAGACTCCTATTTATTGTATCATGTTTTTTGACATATCGAGTAATGACACAAATGAATAGTGTCAAATTCTTGGTATATTGGAAATATAATATAATAAGTAATCGGGAATATTAATATACAAGATGAAATCCATTCCTTCGTAAAGAAGTTAGATGGACGGTTCCATTAAGTGTTGATTCGACACTTGAATAATAAGAGCCCTCAATTTATGATTAGATCATAAATATATTATTCATTAGAGAATCAATGTTACTTAAGGAGAAATATATAATTAAAGAGGTTAATGGAAAATACCTAGCTTTGATTATGAACCGTTTATGGAGGATTGATTTGTATGTAGTGACTATATCAATGGACAATTCAAATCCTTTGAATATAATTAGTTTTATAATTTTAAGAGTGCAATTCCAAATTTTTAGTGGAATAATTTGGAATTAATAATTTTAATTTTTTAATTAAGGTGTTAATTAATTGTCAAAATTATTGGAGCTTAAAACTATAAAGTCCATAGTTCCTCTCAACGGCTCCATTGAATCATCTGAACATTATTTTATGTTGGGTTAATTTATTAATTTAGAATTGAGAATTCTATATTAATATTTACACAACAAATTAATTGGATTAATTTGTATTTTAAATAATATGATTACTTAAAATAAATTTAAAATAGTTTTAAATTAAAGATTATACAGTGTGGTAAGGACCACACCGTAGTTGTGCACCACAGGGTGGTTCACATAATATCCACAGAGTGTATGTGGAATATTAAATTTTGAATTTTGAATTTTGATACATGCGGAAGAGAAAAGATCGGTTATTTTATTTTGAATAGTTCAAAATAAATTATAAAAAAAAAATTAACTGATCAGATACTGGGACCATATCCATAAAACACGCCCACTATTGACCATATCCATAAAACACGCCCACTATATGGAATTAGTGGGCGTGTGCATAGTTATTCCGCATGAATTAATTAATTAATTAATTTAAATAAAAAAAAAAGAAGATGTCAGTTATCTCTCTGTAATACTAAAAAGAGGATACATACGATGTATCTAAAAAAGAGGAAGAGATATTAATTCCTTTTTTGACAGAGAGAAAGAGATACATAACTTTTTCATCTGAGAGTTTCTTTTCTTCTTCTCCTTCACTTTGTCTCATGAGTTGAGAACGCAAAGTGAATCAAAATTCAAGTGTGTGATCAAACCCAAATTCAGAAACGCCCACTCGTTTCCTATTCATCGTGATCTAGAGAACGCTGAGAAAGAACCGTTGGTGTTTCGAAGGATTCGTAGTTCTCAAGAAGATTGGAGTTTCCGAAGGATTTGGAGTACACAAGAAGGTTCTTGAAGGAGTTCAAGAATTTCGACCTAATCGGACAACGGTCTATTTCTAAACTTTCTTTTTAATTTATTTTATTAAATTAATATAAATATTGTTACCAGAAAAATTTTGAGACAAATTTTTATATGTGCGATTTGATCCGTACCATGCTTCCGCAAAATTTTAAAAACTGGTTTTCAAAACCAACAGATTGGACCCCCTGTTTAGTGGTCTTATTTTGGCCGTTTAGTCCATTCCTTTTTTTTTTTTTTTTTAACCTTTGGCGTCTCATGTTTCGGAGCTTTTTGTCTTTTTGTTTGTTTCGTTCAAAGTTTTTTCTGTGTTTTCCTCGTGGTGTCTTTTGCCGTTGTCTGCGTGCTTTTTGTGTTCGATGTTTTTCCTGGCTGGATTTTAATTGAAATTCACTTTTTAGAAAAAGATATATATATAGTCACTGCTTTGAAAGATGATGGTCTAGAAAATCTATCCATCTCGGTGGCCTGTGATGCCCAAATCATGCAATCATATGGCAGAGCTTAAAGTCACATGCTTCATTTGCATTTCGTAACCATAACAATGCAAATTAATAATACCAGCAACTGATGTAGACTCGTTAACACAACTTTGTTTGCATTTATTTGCATTTCTTCAGTTTTTTGGACTTCATTATTGATGCGGTGCAGAAGGAATTAGATTTTATGGCAAAGTGGGATCGGCGCAAGCAAAAATAGGCAATTTTCCCTTTTTTTGACTTTCAATTTCTGTCATTATCTCAATTTTTTTCAATTTTGAATTTCTGTTTTTTTTTATTTTTCAATTTTGAAAAAAACAAATCGTTTTTTTATTTTTTATCATTATCAGTCATTATTCCGAAATTCTTAGGGGATGTTATTTAAAGCATTGTAAGCCTTTGTGGCCGGTGGTGATTGAAGAAGAATTATTCGCTCTTTCTTGGCATTTGTGAAAGTTTGAGTTTTTGTGAGATTTTTTCGTCTTTCCTATAAGCTTCCGCTACGTCAATTATGGGGACCTTGGGTAACAGTGTACAATATTTTTCTTCTTGCAGGTTTCGTTCTTATAAATTTTAATTAATGTTTCGAAAATTTTTTTCTATTAGTATTTTTTTTTATCAACAATTGAGCAATAATCAAGGAAGTATTCATATATGACTTTTGTCATGGCAGGGGTACGGTATAATAATCTTATTCATATGTAATTTGTTTTTTTCTTCCCATCATGATCATTTGATTTTATATATGTTATTGTTATTATTTATTTTTAAAATATAAACTTTTTGAAGTCCTCTGAAAAGGGAAAAAGAAACAAAGAAAGCAACTGCAAGCTGATATATTTGCTGCTACAAGTAACAGAGATGGAACTGTAAGAATCCGTGAAAGTTCAATTCCAAACGATAGGGAGAATCAAGAAAATTTTTGGAATGCTTCAAATAAGGGGAAGAAAAAAGCTGATCTAGGCAAAGGGAAAGGGAAAGAGAAAAGAAAACTTAGTTGAACAAGATATAAGTGACTCAGATGCAGATGATGAAAATAATCATCCGACTACAAATAAGGGGAACATAGAATCTACAGATACTGATGAAGACTCGAGTTAATCAAATACAGATGAGGAAACTGACCAACCTGAGATAAATAAGAAGAAAAATGTTAGAGGAATAACGCGGCTAGATATACTTCCGAGGGGTGAAAAACGACGTCCAACGGTTGAATGGAATGAAGTAGGACAGCCTATTGGAAAGGCATCAGTCAGGTTTAGGTAGTGCACTTGGGGCACTAGTTAGACGATATATTCCAATTAATGTAGACAATTGGAGAAAGGTAGATGACCAGAAGAAAACTGAGTTGTGCACCCTACTTTTTATTGTTGCATTTTTTTTTTTTTGCTTTCCAATTCCATTTTTATTTATGTTGTTTGATGATTTTAAAACATTATTGTTATGCCTACACTTTTTCTTGAGATTAAACGCAGCAAAAATTTAAGATTTCTTCATGCCACAAGAAATTCATTACAAGATTGATGGGAAAATCGTGGTGGAATCACAAAAGTAATCTCAGCTCAATAATAAGATAGTTGGCTAACTGTCCAAATGTTGTAGAAGAACTTGCTCGTAAAAAGCCGATAGACGTGGGTTGGGATGAGTGACAGGAGTTTTACAAAATTAGGATGTCAAAATAATTTGAAGTATCTGCTTTTGTGCCCTTTTAATATTTTTATTATTATAATTGTCATCATCTTGTGAAACCATATATAAAATTTATTTGCCTTTGCTTTTTTTATGTAACGCCCCCGACAATCCACGTAGGGCCGGCTACGTAGACGTGGGCCGTTACTTTACTTACTTAACTTATTACTTAGTTTCTTTCACTTGAACGTGAAGAAAATTACAGAATAATTTTTTTTTAATCATACATATACAACTTCATACTTAAAATATTTGCGGAAAATCTTGCGTAGTGGTATCCCACACCGCCCTTCACTTGCTGCATCGTCTCCATGACCCACCAAGTAAAGCTGCAGGCATCTTACCTACAGTATGAAATATCTGATGAGCTTTCGCCCAGCAAGTACAAACATAATCTCACAAAACATTTTAAACCTCAAAGAAAACATGTCAATCATCATATAATTTATGCATGAACCATTTATGATTGATTGAATGTCTTATGCTTCATTATAGACTCAATCTTTAATTATCTTGTCTCAACATGTGGGCCCATAGTGTCCGTACCGAAAGCGCGCAGCCTCCAGATAAAGCTAGGGTTTGCAAGGCCCTAACAGTTCTGGGAATTTTAACTTGACCCTTCACGATCACGGATTTCGATCACGGAAGGTAATTATCACCACTAAACATGTAGCCTCCTCGATTAAGGGAGGTTGGTACGACACCTTACTGTTTATCTTACCATGTGATTTAACATTAGTGAACATGCTTCATGATGTCACTATGTCATATCATAATTAACACTTGCTATAACATAGCATTCTTGAAAACATGGCATTTTTTTTAAAACCATGACATTTTTGTAAACGTAGTATTTTTTGAAACCATGACATTTTGGAAAACATGGCATTTTTTGTTAACATGACATTCTTATAACATGGCATAACATGTAATAACATAACTTAGCACATCATAGCATAGTATCACACATTATGGCATCACATATCATAGCATAACATAGCATGTATACTTGAAAATATAATTGAAAATAGTCTTTACTATTTTCATACTGTAGGTGAGGTTCGATACTTGCCTGTAGTCCTACGCTCTTGATTTATCGTCCCAATATAGCACGACAATAGTTCCTACTCCTGTTTTCAAACAGGGTGTAAGATAAGAATCATTTACATTCTATCTTACTATAAATCATAATTATTAAATGTTGGTATCCCAACCAACAACTATGGGTAATTCTAGGTATATGTTGTCCCCGATACTAGATGTCTTACTGGGTTACAAATAGTAACCCTATTATTTTAAAAACAACCCAATATGGATTAATCTTTAAGAGGTTACGTTGGATAACCTCATGTACTAAACCTTTATACGTACCGTCAGGGTTAGGTTACCTTCCTACCCTTGGGCTTTATTCTTGTCCATAATTATTGGGTTACCTCAATTAACCTTTTATCTTAGCCCAATTTATTAATCTTGGTATCCTTTAGGGTTATCTTGACTAACCCTTAAGGTTAATTGTAGTCAAACTCTTGGTCAACCAAAGTCAATTACGGTCAACTATGGTCAACCCTCTTTGGGTCAACCTTTGAGCCTTGGGCTTGACCCAGTAACTCAGGTATCCTTCCTGGTTACCATGCGTAATCGCTTTACTTACTAAACTTTAGTTTAAAAAATCTAGTTTCCATTTCTTTGGAAACTTGGGTAAATTAACTTCAAAAATCTTTTACTTAAATCGTAAAAATCCAAACTCTTGGATTAGTGCTTTATAAAATCATTTGAGGTTGAAAACTGCCCTTGGAACAGTTTTCCATAATCAAAACAATAGTTTGTAGTAGAAAAACAGTTTTCTAGAAACATTTGTAAAGCTAGTGGTGCAGGAATTTTCGGATTCCCTGCGCACCCTTCGAAAAACGATCCCAGTTTAAAAATCGGTTCGTAGTCTGAAAAAGTTTTCTTCACGAAAGTTGTAGCTCTCGAAAAATAATAAAACTTTTGTGTTTTGTAAAAATTCCAATTCGGCCTATATTCGTCCCAGTTTTGCTTGTATTCTCGTCAGTTTTAACTTGAACTTGCTGGACGTGTAGACTAGGTCTGGGCAGACCAGTCTCGGTTTTCTGTAAAAAAGGAGGCCATTGGAGCCTCAATTTGGAAATCCGTCCGAGATGCCCCCTAGTAAAAACCCTTTTGAACAACTTTCATGTTTTAAGTTTTCTCTAATTCGAGCTCTAAAGGCCTCAAAATTGGCTTGCCGTAAAACTGGTTAGGATTCACCCGAACCTGGCAGTTTTTCGGTTTAGAGTTCGTTTTACGTCCTAGACGTGGAATCTAGCTCAACCAGCCACCGCGGGAGCTCTAATACACACATGCAGCGGTTTCTAACGTAAAACATACATCCATGCATCACAAAATTAACGTCATACATCAAGCACATAAACCCTAATCAACATAACAAACACTTAACATGCAATATTGAAACCACCAAACCAAGAACCCTAACTAATCAAGCACATACCCTAAAATCCTAACTAGGGCAGAAAATTAAAGTGAGCTTATGCTCATTACAAACCAAACTTAAATACATTTAAATTTCCCAAATGAAATTTAAATGAAATACTTAGGGTTTAAGAATTTATACCTCACTTAGATCCAAGATTTGGGCTTGGCTTTTGCTGTCCCTTTTCCCTTCACCAACAACCGGTCTTCCCCTCCAATTAGGGTTCCAACTTTTTGGCCATAATCACATGAAAATATACACATAAATTTCCAAATGAAATCAAATGGAAAAAGGTTAAGGTTTATGGGAGATTTTACCTTGGCTAACCCTAGAAATGGGTTAGGGTTGGTGGATCCAAATTTCTTCCTCCCTTAGCTCTTCCTTTCCCACGGTTTTGCCCTCCAATTGGGCACCAAAATTTTTCACCTCACTTGGTGATTGTTTCAAGCCAAAACCGAGCTCCCTACATCCTAATTCCCTCCAATTTTTCCTTTCCCTTTTCTTGCTCACCCATGGCCGAATTCACCTTCACCTAGGAGCACCAAAATTTCTTTTGGTTGCTTGGTTGGTGATTTCTCACTCAAGAATCCGGCCACTCACCCATTTTTTTTTCTTTCTCTTTGGTCGGCCTTTAGGGAGGGAGGGAGAAGAGAACTAAATTTTTGGGGTCACTCTAAGTGAGCCAAAATCCCACACACACCACCTATTTATAGGTGGAAAATTCCCAATTTTCCACATTAAATTTTATTTCACTAATTCCACTTGAATTTCCACATTTGCCATTAAAAACAAATGGGTTCCCTCCTTGTCCCTAGATGGCCGGCCACTAGAAAGCCTTGGGAGGCAAGTTAATTGCTCACCAAGCAAGTGTTTTGCTTGCCTTATCATGCATACATCACTAAGCTTACCTAAGCATGCTTACATAAGCAAATTTCCTTGCTCTCCAAGCATGAATAACCGGCCATGAGGTGCCATGTGGAGCCTTGTGGTGCATGGAATCCCTTCTAGCTCATCTCTATCTTGGAATGACCGGCCATGCAATGGTTGTGAGCCAAAAGTTGGCTTGTTCAACAAGCTTTGATTGCCTTGTTCACCAAGCTACCCATGCTTACCTCACCTTGATGACATCATCTTGATGACATCATCTTGCTTGCATCATCTTGATGACATCACTTGCTTATCTCATATTTTCCAAAAATTGCACTTTAGCCCCTAAGGACAAAATATTTGCAATTTAGTCCCTGCGGGTGATCGGCTAATGTAGTGCTACTTGACTTCCAATTCTTGCATAATTATCCACTTGATTCCAAGAATCCATTAATATAATTATGCAATCCATTTCCTTATTAATTTTGATAATATCAATATTGTTTTGTCCTAAAATAGTATTATCATACTGAATTGTAGTCCAAAATCCATTTGCATAAAATTGGACTACGTATAAATTTTTCTTGGGACTTGAAACCATTTAGCCTATATTGCTCCAAATATTGTGCTTGATTTTTCTCTAGCGTCGTCTCAAACCTTATTCTCGCTTAATCGTCCGTAACGACAGTTTTCTGCAGTATAGTTTCTATACCGATAAATTATACTGCAGTATCATCTTGGTCAAAATTGGTCAACCTAAAGTCAACCTTGGTCAACTTTGACCGGAATAAAAGTCAAAATTCCTATTTTGCCCTTTTTCCCAAAAAGGCCTATATTTGCCTAAGCAAATTATTGTTGAGTCTCGTAGCTAATATATCGAGAACTCAACCCTATACTGATAAAATTATGAATTTTGTACTGATATTCATAATTTTCATGAAATATCACATAAACACATGGTACGAACTTAAATTTCTTGCATATAAGAGTCCGTAAAAATTCCGGTTATTACATTTTATTTAGGAAAAAGGTGAGAAAATGAGTACAGTCAAAGCAAAGCTAAATTACCCACACACAATTAGCGAAAAGGTTATGCAAGATTGGAGAATGAACTGGTAAGTATACAAAGAAAAGCCTATAATGGTCTCTTTTGTTTGTTTGTTTATATAATATAAGATATTTTCTTTTGTTTATTATAAGTGATCTGTTCCTTATTTGATCCGCAGAAAGAAAAGAACAAAAAATCCAAAATTCCCAGAGTCGAATTGTGGCTTGAGGGACATAAGCACAAAAATGGAAAACCTATAAATGAAGCTACAGAGGAAGCAATATTGGTAAAACTATTCAAAACGTTTATTTCTTAAATAAAATGAGCAACAAGTTATAATGTCTATTTTGAAATGAAATAGTTATCACAAATATATCCTAAATTTATTTGTTTAGAGAGTTACACTATGAATAAGATTATTATACCGTACCCCTGCCATAAAAATAAATTTAGGATAATTTTAGCTTGTGATAACTCTCTAAACAAATAAATTTAGGATATATTTGTGATAACTATTACATTTCAAAATAGACAATAAAAGCATGCAGATAATTTTATAACTTGTTGCTCATTTTATTTAAGAAATAAACGTTTCAAATAGTTTTATCAATATCGCTTACTCTGTAGCTTCAATTATAGGTTTTCCATTTTGTGCTTATTTCCCCAAGCCACAATTCAACTCTGGGAATTTTGGATTTTTTGTTCTTTTCTTTCTGCAAATCAAATAAGGAACAGATCACTTCTAACAAAATAAAAGAAAATATCGTATATTATATAGACAAACAAACAAAAAAGACTATAGGCTTTTTTTTGCATACTTACCAGGTCATTCTCCAATCTTGCAGAACCTTTTCGGCTTGTTGTGTGTGGGTATTTAAGCTTTGCTCTAACTTTACTCATTTTCTCTCTTTTCTCCTAAATAAAAAAAAGCAGAGGCACATAAATTTTATATATGGTTTCAAAAGATGATGACAATGATAATAATAATAATATTAAAAGGGCATATAAGCAGGTATTTTAAATTCTTTTGACATCCTAATTTTGTAAAACTCCTGCCACTTGTCCCAACCCACGTCTATCGGCTTTTTACCAGCAAGTTCTTCTGCTACATTTGAACAGTCAGCCAACTGTTTAATAATTGAGCTGAGATTAGTTTTGTGATTCCGCCATGATTTTCCCATCAATCTTGTAATGAATTTCTTGTAGCATGAAGAAATCTTAAATTTTTGCTGCATTTAATCTCAAGAAAAAGTGTAAGCATAACAATAATGTTTTAAAAGCATTAAACATCATAAATAAAGATGGAATCGGAACACAAAAAAATGCAACAATAAAAAATAAGCATTCATACCAGCAGTAGGTCCACAACTCATTTTTCTTCTGGTCATCTACCTTTCTCCAATTGTCTACATTAATTGGAATATATTGTCTAACTAGTACCCCCAAGTGCACTACTAAACCTGACTGATGCCTTTCCAATAGGTTGTCCTACTTCATTCCATTCAACAGTTTCACGTCGTTTTTCGCCCACCGGAAGTTTATCTTTACTCCTCTAACATTTTTCTTCTTATTTATCTCAGGTTGGTTTGTTTTCTCATCTGTATTTGATTGACTCGAGTCTTCATCAATATCTCTAGATTCTATGTTCCCCTTATTTGTAGTCGGATCATTATTTCCATCATCTGCATTGGAGTCACTTGTATCTTGTTCAACTAAGTTTTCTTTTCACTTTTGCTTTCCCTTTGCCTAGATCAACTTTTTTCTTCCCCTTATTTGAAGCATTCCTAAAATTTTCTTGATTCTCCCTATCGTTTGGAATTGAACTTTCACGGATTCTTAAAGTTCCATCTCAGTTACTTGTAACAGCAAATATATCAGCTTGCAGTTGCTTTCTTTGTTTCTCTTTCCCCTTTTCAGTGGACTTCAAAAAGTTTATATGTTAAAAATAAATAATAACATTAACATATATAAATTCAAATAATCATGATGGGAAGAAAAAAACAAATTACACTATGAATAAGATTATTATACCGTACCCCTGTCATGACAAAAGTCGTGTATGACAACTTCCTTGATTATTGCTCAATTGTTGATATAGAAAAATTTTGCCGAAAACAATAATTAAAATTTAAAAGAACGAAACCTGCAAGAAGAAAAATATAGGACACTGTTACCCAAGTTCCCCATAATGAAGTCCAAAGAACTGAAGAAATGCAAATAAATGCAAACAAAGTTGTGCTAACGAGTCTACATCAGTTGCTGATATTATTAGTCTGCATTGTTATGGTTACGAAATGCAAATGAAGCATGTGACTTTATGCTCTGCCTTATGATTGCATGATTTGGGTATCAGAGGCCACCTAGATGCATAGATGTTTTAGACCATCATCTTTCAAAGCAGTAACTAATTCCTGGTGTATGTATACGTACATACATATGTATATATATATATATATATTTTGCTAAAAAGTGAATTTCAAATCACAAAAAGTACGCAGCCAGCGGCAAAAGACGCCACGAGGAAAGCACAGAAAAAACTTTGACCGAAACAAAACAAAAAGACAGACAAAAAGCACCGAAACATGAGACGCCAAAGGGAAAAAACAAGGGAGGGACTAAGCGGCCAAAGTAAGACCACCAAACAGGGGTTCAATCCTTGTTGAAGATATAGGATTTAAAGAAGAAGATGCTATATTGAAAGAAAGAATAAATGCAAAAAGGTATAATAAACATACCTAAATGATCCTTAAATTTTTGTAGGCAACACAATAAGGAGGCAATATTTTTTTTCTCTTCTTTTCCTTGGCCTTTTGGCTTATCGTACTTAGTTGGAGATAATGAAAGAATGTGCGTGATTGTGAGGAAGAGAAAGAGAAGGTTGATAAATAAGACAGTGTTTTGGTGGGGATGGAGGTAAGTGCTTTTAGCGGTTAATGTTTTACTTTATTTATTTTTATATTTATTTTTCTAAGAAGTGGTTTGTGTAGTAAATCGGTTGAGAAGTTTTTGGCCAATAAAAGTAAATGGAAGTAAATCGGTTCAGAAGTTTTTGGCCAATAAAAGTAAATGGAATAATAATTTTTAAAGAAAGAATCTATAAACTATGGCAAATAAATGCAGGGGTGAAAAAAAAATAAATAAATGCGGGGTGCAAAATTTAAAAGAGAGAGAGAGAGAATTGAGACAAGTACAAATAAAGGCTTACCTTTTCTTCAAAAAAGAAAAAAAAAAAAAAGGCTTACACCTACATATAGAGAAGGCATCCAAATTATAAATTATATTCCTTCGTGGAGTCAAAAAAAAAAAAAAAGTTTAATCCTTTTGAATTCGTATAATTAAGATGAATATGTAAAGCCCTAACCAAATTAAATATCTTAAATCTTAAAGTATCCTAAAGTACTCAAACATAAACATCCTAACCAACAAAAATAAAATTCTAAAGTTCAAATTAAAATTCAAATCTTCCGTTTCAACATGATTGTATGCATCAAATGTCTCAGATGTAACGACCCGCCTAGCACAGGCCATTACCATACATATATACATACTGAACTTCTCGTACATACTTACATACTTATGAAAAACAGCGGAAATTTTTTTTTTATATGGCATAAAATATGCAACATATAAACGTATCTTTATCAAGCATATTTAACATACATAAATACATAAGGAACAAAACGCGTAGCAGCTCGAACTCCCACATTTCACAGTTTGCCCCGCCATGCCCTTCCATCTTGCATCAACCATTGCTGATAGGTTGTTTACCTACAGCATAAACGTAAGACAGTAAGCTTTCGCTCAGCAAGTACAACTTCTTATACCGCGACATAAACAAACATAATAATATTATCTTAAAACCTTCTAGCATAATATATCGTAACATAACTTACTATAACATAACATCATAACATAACCATCATAACATAGAATTCATAGCATAACATCATAGCATAAACTTATCTTAACATAACTTCATATCATAACATCATAGCATAAACTTATCTTAACATAACTTCATAGCATAACATCATAATGCATGGTCCATTTATGCTCGTATTATGCTTAATTCATTCTTCACTTACTTTCGTTACTTATCTTACTTATGGTCCCCTTACTTTTGTGTTCGTACCCGGCGCGCAACTATGGACTTACTCTTGCCATAGTTCAACCCGACCTCGGACGGGGGGCACGACACAGGCGACTTGCTTGCCATCTTACTTCTTTTCATTTTGTCATGTCATACTTGCTCTTATTATTCTTATAAGATTTCGTGAACATGCTTCGTATTCTCATACATACATGCATCATGTCTTAATAATCATAACATAATATTCATCATGAACTTACCTTGACTTATCATACTTCATAACTTAGCATACAACATAGAATTATCATGGCATATAGCATGGCATACAATAACATAGTATAGCAATAACAACATAATATAGCAACCACAACATAGCATACAAATAGGCATACCCTCCTAGCATACATATAACAACAACATACTTGGGCAAGTACCACAACAAAGCCTATGCTATAGGCGGTAGTTGTACTTACCTCTCTTGCTATGTCCTGCGTAGTGCTGCTCCTTTTCTGAGTACAGCTGCAGGTTCCCTCCTGCTTGTTGAAGGACATAGATGAGGTTTTAATTAGTATTTGTGGAATGTTGGTGATCTAACGATCATGCTTATATTATCCTAGTTGTATGTCCGTGATACTAGATGTCTTACTGGGTTACAAATAGTAACCCTATTGTTTTAGAACAACCAAATATGGATTAATTCTTAAAGGTTACATTGGATAACCTTAAGTGCCAAATCTTTATACATACCGTTAGAGTTAGGTTACATTTCTAACCTTGGGCTTTATTCTTATCCATAATTATTGGGTTACCTTAATTAACCCTATATCTTAGGCCAATTTATTAATCTTGGTATCCTTTAGGGTTATCTAGACTAACCCTTAAGGTTAATTGTGGTCAAACTCTTAGTCAACCAAAGTCAACTTTTGGTCAACTAAGGTCAACCCTATATGGGTCAAACTTGAGCTTTATACTTTGGCCCAATAACTCGGATATCACTTCCGGTTATTACCCGTAATCATCTTGCTTACCCAATTTAGTTTAAAAATCCTTTTTTCCATTTCTTTGGAAACTTGGGTAAATTAACTTCAAAAATCTTTTACTTAACTCATAAAAATTCATATTCTTGAAATAGGTTTTTGTAAAAATCATTTAGGGCTGGAAACTGCTTTTGGAACAGTTTTCATAATCAAAACAGTGGTTTTGGAGAAAGATACAATTTTTCCGAACTGTTTTTAGAAAATCCTGTGCAGGAATTTCCTGTTCCCTGCACAGTCTTTATAAAACCGTGTCAGTTTAAAGATCCATTCCGATTTCGAAAAAGTTGTCTTCACAAAAGTTCTAGCTCTCAAAAAAATCCTAAAACTTTCATGTTTTACGTAAAATCTAGTTCTGCTTGTATTTTTGTCAGTTTTTGTTTGAAACTGGCTGATCATGTTAACTGGGTCTGGGCAGACCAGCCTCGGATTTTTATAAAAACAGAGGCCATTGGAGCCTCATTTTGAGATTATGCTTGCGTGGTCCTCTAGGAAAAATCGTTCCAAACAACTTTCGTGTTTTACGTTTTACCCAATTCGGCCTCTAAAGGCCTCAAATTTCCACTTTCCCGAGACTGGCCAGTTTCGAATCCGAACTGGCAGTGTCGGTTGTTAAATCCGATTTACGTCCTATTTCGCGAAGTCTACCTCGACCGATCATGCGGGAGCCTAGATAGCATACATGCAGCGTTTTCTAACGTCCCATATGAACCAACATGCAACTCAAACGTGCCTATGCAAACCAAAACCCGCATTAACCTAGCCTAGATTTGCATGGTTCTAACTTTGCATTACAATCAAACCATTCATCATCGATTCACCCTTAAACTTAGCAGTCCAACATGCACTGCCTAGGGCAGATTGTGGACCAAAAATCAGGGGCATACAACCATTCACATCTAGCATGCAACCTATCAATCAACAAGTATAAACATAACCAAATCAAAGCTATTAAACCAAACCACCCTTAACCCTAAATCAAGCACCACACCTAACCAATCTAGGGCAAAGAAAACTTGAGCTTATGCTCTTACAAATTTCAACTTGAAATACAAATAAATTTCAAATTGAAAGCTTAATTGAAAAGGTTTGAGCTAAAGAAATTACCTTGGCTCAAAGCTAGGGTTTGGGTCCAAAAACTTCCACACCACACACGGTTTTCACCATACCAAGTTGCCAAAATATTTGGTTTGGCCTCAAGAGTTGTCCTTCACCTAAGGCTCGGCCACACCACCCTTGAAACACTAAAATTGCAGTTTTTTTTTTTTTTACTGCTTTCCCTTGCTCAAAACCGTGGCTGCCCTAGACCAAAAAAAATGGTCTCAAAACTTGTTTTCGGTTGATTGAATCAAACCCGAATTGACCCTAACTTTTCCCCTTAAATATATATTTTTTTTTCTTGGCTCCCTCTCACTTTCTTACTCGGTTTTGGATGGGCAGAAAAATGGCAAGAGTTTGGCTAGATGTTGTGAAAAATGAACAAGGACCACCCCTATTTATAGGCAAAAGGAGAACTTTTTAAAATTCAATTTTGACCCCTAAATTTTTGAAAAATTTGCCAATTGGCATGCAAGGTGGCCGGTCATTCCCTTGTGGAAGAAGCAAAAATTTTTCTAGAACAAGACACTTGTCATTCAAGGCTTGGTTCATGGAATTATGATGTTATAATTCCAAATAAGGATGATGTCATAATTTAAAAGGTATATGATGTCATCTCAAAGCCTTGTTTGGCTAATTTTTGAAAAGCAAACCCATTTTAAGCTAACACAGATAAATCTAATACTGTGTTTACTAATACACAGTATAATTCAGTACTGTTTTACTTGACTACAGTCCAAAATTTATTTGCGTAAAATGGACTGTATAAAATTTTTCTTATACTTCCGAGCCCTTTTTGGTCTTTAATTCCCACTAGGTGTGCTTGATTTTCTAAGGTGGTTTTCAAAGCCTATTCATGCTATCTCAACCGTAAAGACGGTTTTTACAGTATTCTTTATCACACAATACTGCAAAGTCACTCCTTTGACCGTTCTTGGTCAAATTTTGACTTTCATAAAATCATGTACTTTTTCGTCCCTTTTGTCTTAAAAGGTCCGTTGCTAATCTAAGCAATCCATTTTGAGTTTTTATTGAACCATAAAAACTCATAAAATGTAAGAAAACTCTTAACCGAGCTTTTTTTTTCAAAAATACTTCCATGGTATACATTCAATTCCTTTGAAGGAAATAATGATATCGGAAAAATCCAGGTATTACATCAGATGCCCCAAAGAAAAGCGGCATGAGAGAAAAGCGGCATGAGAAAGAAAAAATAATTAAAAGAATATCAACAAGAGAAAAATAAAATAAAATAAAATAAAAGAATGTAGAACAAACATGGCTGATATAAAAGAATCCGCAAAGATATTTTTCTTTTTTCAAATTTAACTTCAAAAAGTTTTAAAAACATGGTTGATAGAAGTGAATAGATGACAGGATAATATCTTCTCTTTTTTTTTTTTTTATAATTCGTTTGTATTCTTTTTAAAATTTGTTATATGAATTAGGATTATATCTTTTAAGATTTACTAAGGATTATCTTTATCTCTCATTGTTATTTTAAATACTAAAAATTATATTTAGTTTAGGATTTTAAATTATAATCATTTTAAGATTTATCTCCTATAAAGAAGACATTTACCTATGTTATCTAGTCTATTTCAGTCTTCCATCATATTTTTAGTGTAATTCATATCATAAAAAAGGTCAATATTGGGTCCATTTGGGGGAAGTATCCAAATGAAAATATTTGGGATGAAAACATTTGAATGAAATTTTTTTAACAAAAGTCTTTGAACTGTCATCCAAACAGACATTTTGGATATTAACATTTGAACATTAACTTATGCATTGTTTGGAACTCAGATTCCAACTTAAAAATTCCAAGAAAATTTTGGTTTATTTATTTTTAAAGTTAACAAATTTCTTACTAGTTTATGAAAAGTCAAACAACTCAAACATAAAAATTTCAACTCCAACCGATGTTCTGAAAATAAATATGCAGTTGGAAGTAGAAATCTAAAAATACATAAACAATACACTAGAGTGGAGGTAAACTGTAATGACTAGCTTTTTGTAGCATTACGATTTTTTTTTTAAAGGAATTTGTTTGTACCATGAGGGTAATTATGAAAAAGCCCGGTTAAGGGTTTTTATTATATTTTGTGAGTTCTTATGATCTTATAAGACTCAAAAATGATTGTTTAGTCGAGCATGTGACCTTTTAAGTAAAAAGGGGTAGAAAATGCTATGATTTTATGTTGGTCAAAGTTTGACCAAGAAAGTCGACGGTTGACCAAAAAGTCAACTATTGACCAAGGAAGTCAAATCTTGACAAGAAAGTCAATGGTTGACAAGAGAGTCAATGGTTGACCAGAAAAGTCAAAGATATGACGGTATTGTAAAATAATTAGCAGTATAGAAATTATACTGTGAAAAACCGTTTTTACGGATAGAATAGTATGATTAAGATCCAAAACCACCATAGAAAAATCATGCACATTAATTAGGATATCAAAGGCCAAATGGCTTTAAGTTATAAGAAAATTTTTATACAGTTCCTTTTTTCACATATGAATTTTGGATGTAGTTCAGTATAACAGTACTGTGCATTAGTGAGCCCAGTATTAAAGATATCTGTGTTAGTTCAAAAATGGACTGTATATTAAGAAAAAGGAGCAAACAAGCCTTAATGAGGCTTACATCATCTAGCTTTTGATTTATGACATCATTAGCTAATTAAGAAAAAATTTGGAAAGTATTATGGAGTGTTCTAGACTATGGTGGCCAGCCAACTAAGAGGGCATTTGAGCAAATAGCAAAATTTTTGGGGACTTATGGGCAAATTTGAAAAGTTCAAAACCTCTATAAATAGGGGTGTGAGGGGGGACTTTTTGTTCACCAAAATTTGAGAAATCTAGCTAGATTATGCCCAAATTTTGCCTCAAAAATCCGAACCCAAGAGAAAGCAAGAGAGAAAAATTTAAAACTCAAGGGATCTAGGTGTGAGAGTGGCCGGACTTTGTTGAACACCAACCAAGTGATCAAAAACATTTTGATGCCCATTTTAGGCCAAGGGGCCGGTTGTGGGGGGAGAAGAGAGAAAGAGAGACAAGCTCCCAAGGTGGCCGGTTTTGGTATGGAGCAAGGCTAGGGGGCTGAAAATTTTTGAAACCCATCAACCAAGGAGGAGGCCGGTTCTAGTTGGTGGCAAGGGAGAATCAAGAGTGAACCAAATCTAGCTCAACCTTGGAGGTTGATTGAGGTATAATCCCTTAAGCACCCTAAGCTCTTCAATTTAAGTTTCAATTGAGAAATTTAAATGTATTTCAAGTGGGTTGTAAGAGCATAAGCTCAATTTAAGTTCTTGCCCTAGTTTAGAATATTAGGACTTGTGCTTGATTGTTAGGGTTTATGGTTGGTTTTGAATGCTTGCATGAGTTTAGGGTTTTTATGCTTGATAATTATGATGATGTATGTTCCTAATTTTGTTGGATGACAAAACTTGGCATTAGATATACGCTGCATGATTGACCTTAAGCTCTCGGCTGCTGCCGATTGAGTAGGGTGCACGATTAGGACGTAAAATTAATTTTAGCAAGGAAACTGCCAGTTCGGGTGGAAACTGGCCAGTTTTCTGGAAACCCAATTTTGAGGCCCTTAAAGGCCGAATTAGGAAAAACATAAAACATGAAAGTTGTAGAGAAGGGTTTTCCCTAGGGGCTTACATGGACAGTTTTGCAAAATAAGGCTCCAACGGCCTCGGTTTTTACAAAAATCCGAGCCTGACCGTGCCCAGACTTCATGCACGGCCAGGTGAGTTCAACAGGGGATATGAGTAGGTTAGAGTCCGAATTAGGCTTTGAGAAAACACAAAAGTTGTAGGGCTTTTCGAGGTCTAAAACTTTCGTGAAGAAAAATTTTTCAAATTCGGTTTGGATTTTTAAATTAAATTGGATTTCAAAAACTGTGCTGGAAATAGGGAATTCCTGTACAGGATTTCTGGAAACAGTGCAGGAAAAGGACAATTCTGCACATACACTAATAAATTGACAATGTGAAACTGTTCCAAAGGCAGTTTCCAACCTTCAATAAATTTTTACAAATCCTACTCTATGCACTACTACAAAAACTGTCATCTATAACAGGAGAAAAATGCTATGGTTACAGATTATAGCGGATAGGTAAACGCTATAACATGCCACGTTATAAAAGGTCTATACATTTCATAGCATTTTTCTGATGCCATTAAATCGCTATAATATATTGTTTAATAGCATTTGTTTGGTGCTATTCTAGGTTTTTAAAAGCATTTTAGTTGTGTAATGAAAATGACTTTATTTATTTTATATTAATATAATAGCATTTTTAAAACACTACAAATTTATTTTTATTTGGTTCAAAATTTGCAGTCAAACTATAAGTATTTTTTCTTTCCTTATTGGAATATGTTTGATAGTTAATTAATAATTATAGTAGAATTTCGATCCACTTGAAACTTTTGGAATTATTGAAATAAGTAATACAGTAGATTCGAGGAATAATTTCACAATCTATAATACTTCAAAAGTATTTGACATGATATCTTCTCATGAGTCCAGAAGTGCTAAAATAAGTACCTAGTCTCATACATTGTTTCCTGATCAGAAGTTTTTGAACCAACATATATCAAAACATTAAACCAGGGAAGTTTCCAAAATACATGCATTATTTACAAAAATAGAGTTAAACTAGTCCCAAAAGAATCCAATACATTTTAGGTGAATTGTTCAACAGAATAGTCCTTCCAAGACATTTCTTTTAAGCACCTGAAAAACAACCCCATGGAGTAGATATTAATATTCAGACATTAAAACATAGAAACAAGTTGCAAAGTATGTCATTTATGGTCTACTCACCCTACATAACGACTTTGTCAATAGGCTATGCAACTATACTTCCAACAGCATCTTCAATGCAAACCATCTCAGAATTAGGCCTCCACAAAAAGGCATCGGGCTTTATTGGTACATGTATCCAAACTTTATGGCATTAGGTCCAAGAGGAACATGATGAACTAAGTCTTTGGGATCACTTGAGGACCAATGCCCTTTAGCAACAACTTCTCCCGATCCAAACTAATCTAAGATTTCACAGTTCTTGTCTTCAGATGACTCAATATTCACTTTCTTTAAAAGAAAGCAATAATATATAACAAATAAAAAAAAAAAGAAACAAAATAAGAAAAAATAGTTAGTAAAAGAAAAAAACATTTTGGAATGTTAAATTCAGTTAGAACCTAATATTGTTACCATTGGAACAGGTGCATGCGCATTAGCTTCGCTACCACTTTAATCACTTGAACTCTACAAAGTACCAGCCAAATATTATTAAATTTATATGGTATAAAGTATATCACTACTACAAAATGTGGATTCCACGATGGAGCTTTCACGACCGTTTTCTAAAAAACCGTCGTGGAAAATACGACAAAAACACGGAGCGGAACAGAGTTTCTGAAAACCGTCGTGGAAGCCGAAGCTTCCACGACGGTTATAAAAAACCGTCGTGGAACAGCATGATTCCACGACGGTTTCTAATAACCGTCATGGAAGATTGCAAAAGCAAAAAATATATATATATATATATATAGCTTCCACGACCGTTTTTCAAAAAACTGTCGTGGAAAATGCGGCAAAAACACGGAGCAGAGTAGAGTTTCCGAAAACCGTCGTGGAAGTTGAAGCTTCCACGACGGTTTTAAAAAACCGTCGTGGAAGAGCATGCTTCCACGACGGTTTCTAATAAACATCGTGGAAGATTGCAAAAAAAAAAAAAAAAAAAAAAAATTTTTTTTTTTTTTTTGCAATCTTCCACGACGGTTATTAGAAACCGTCGTGGAAGCATGCACTTCCACAACGGTTTTCGGAAACTCTGTTCCGCTCCGTGCTTTTGCCGCATTTTCCACGACAGTTTTTTGAAAAACGGTCGTGGAAGGGTCTTTTTTCACAAATTTTTTTTTAAAATTTTTAGACTTTACCACAACGGTTTTTGGGAAAACCGTCGTGGTATGTGAACATACCACGACAGTTTTCCCAAAAACCGTCGTGGTAGGTACTAAGACGGGAATTTTGAAAAATTTTGAATTAAATTCAATTTTTTGGCGCATGTATTAAAACCCAAAAAAATACCCTCTTCCGCACCTCATTACATTCTGAGCCTTTTTCACTCTCTAATACACACTCTAACTCCATACCCAAAGCCACCCAATTTCGTCCCTCGATCTATTTCTTTCTCTCCGCTCCCTCCCTACTTAAAAACTTAGCCCGTTGTTCTCTGTTCTGCCCTACCCAGTATTCAGCTCGAACTGCCCGGCTGACACAATCTGCAACGGTGGTTGGTGGATAAGGTCCACTGTTGATCACTACTGCCAAATCCGAGCGAAACATCTTCATCATCTTTCGCACTTTGTCCCTTTCGGAACTGAAGAGGTGAGGACAGAGACGTGCTAGCTGCTCAAACTTTTGCACTGCCTCGGCTACCGACAGATTACCCTGGCGAAAATTACTAAGTTCGTCTTGTTGAGCTTCCATAACCTCGGTGTTGAAGTATTTTTCTTTAAATGCCTCAACAAAGTCCTCCCAAGTCATTTGAGTAACATCCCACCGGATCTGGACTGTTTCCCACCAAAGGCGAGCATCTTTCTTTAGGACAAAGGATGCACAGAGGATTTTCTCTTGATCATTGAGCCTGAGGAAGTTCAGGATAACCTGGAGGTCAATCAACCAATTGTCGGCATCAATTGGGTTTGTTGAACCTTCAAATTCTGGTGCCTTCATGCGCCGAAAACTGTCATATAGTTCTTCTGGGGTTCGAACTCGGGGTGCTGGTGGAACAGCCACAGGTGCAACAGGCACTTCAGGGGCTATAGGGTTTTCCGGAATCACCGGATCAGCATCAGGAATTTCCGGTGCAGCAGGCTGATTCACCGGTGCTGGTGGTACCCTGGCATCAGGAGGTCCCTGATTCTGCTGAGCTAACTGAGTTCTAAGCCCTCCTATCTCTTGCTGTTGGGCTAACATCATTTGTCTTAGCTCATTTAGCTGGGCCGCAAGATCAACGTCTTGGATCGGTGCTCTTCTACGCTTTGGTGGCATGGCTCTAAACGGAAAATAAGGAAATAATCTTAGCTTCTTTTATTATAAAATTAATAAAATCATTTCTTTTATATAGAACCATAATCTTCTTTCCATATAAAAGCATAATATGAACATATCTGAATTAATCATGATCTTGTTCATATCTCCTTCACATCAGGAGTACATAACCATAACAATTGGAAAGATATAAAACTTTCGATTATTTCCGTATGTCACCTAATTGCCGTCACCAAGCTAAGGCACCACCCAGCGTTATCCCCATGTCCAACATTTACCAGCATGATCGTTGAAGGAAGATACTTACTATACCCATAAGATCTTAACTAATTCTAATAGTAAGAACATAACATAACTTACTTGGACCGTTGCGGAACGATGTGAGGCGAAGTGAAGTAGGCTGGCAGGATATCGCTCTGATACCAAACTGTGACGCCCCGACTTCCCAAGCCAGGTCGACACCATACGTACTTGTTCTTTACTTGAAAATTTGAGATAAATTTTTTTTTTAAAACATATTCATATAAGTTATCTTGTAGAGAAAAACTTGTCATACATATAGACTATACTGAAAGTATCTTCTTGTGTCTTCAAACTTCGTACATATAACAAAATATAATTTACTATTGAAATATTAACATATTTTCTGAAAATTGGATGCGGAAAATTATGCGTAGTGGTATCCCACACCGCCCTTCACCCGCCGCATCGTCCGCATAGCCCACCAATTAAATTGCAGGCTTCTTACCTACAGTATGAAATATAAGGGTGAGCTTTCACCCAGCAAGTTCAAACATAATCTCACAAAACTTTTTAAACCTCAAAGAAAACATATTAATCATCATGTAATTTATGCATGATCCATTTATGATCGATTTGAAAGTCTTATGCTTCATTATGGACTTAATCTTGAACTTATTATCTTGTCTTAACATGTGGGCCCATAGTGTTCGTACCAAAAGCGCGCAGCCTCCAGATAAAGCTAGGGTTTGCAAGGCCCTAACAGTTCTGGGAATTTTAACTTGACCCTTCACGATCACGGATTTCGATCACGGAAGGTAATTATCACCACTAAACATGTAGCCTCCTTGATTAAGGGAGGTTGGTACGACACCTTACTTGATTATCTTACCATGTGATTTAACATTAGTGAACATATTTCATGATGTCACTATGTCATATCATACACAACATTTGCCATAATATGGCCTTCTTGAAAACATATAATTTTTGGAACCATGACATTTTTGAAAACATGACATTTCTGAAACCATGACATTTTTGCAAACATGACAATTTTGTAAATATAGCACTTTTATAAACATAGCACTTTTGTAAACATAGCACTTTTATAAACATAACATTTTTATAAACATAGCACTTTTGTAAAACATAGCACTTTTGTATACATAGCACTTCATAGCTATAGCATGGCATCACACATCATGGCATAACATAGCATGTATACTTGAAAATAGTCTTTACTATTTTCATACCGTAGGTGAGGTTTGATACTTGCCTGATTTGCTAGATTCCGGTTTTTGTTGTCTTAACTCGGATTGCAATTGCAGGTTCCTTCCTGCTATTAAAAGTTGGTAATCTTTCCAACATTTTAGTTATATGTCCCCCCACACATGTCTTGGTATCCTATAGGATTACTTTGGGTAACCCTTAATTAAACGTTGGGTTAAAGTCAATATCTGATCAACTAATGGTCAACCTTGGGCTTTGAGGCTAAGCCCAGTAACTCGGGTATAACTCCCGGTTACCTTTCGTAAACTAGTCGCTTGCTATATTCTAACTTGAAAAATTCATTTCCCTTACTTGGAAAATTTAGGGAAATTAATCCCAAAACTTCATCCTTAACTTATAAAAATCCTTTACTTAAATCGTAAAAATCCAAACTCTTGGTTTAGTGCTTTATAAAATCATTTGAGGTTTAAAACTGCCGTTGGAACAGTTTTTCATAATCAAAACAATAGTTTGTAGTAGAAAACAGTTTTCTAGAAACATTTGTAAAACTAGTGGTGCAGGAATTTTCGAATTCCCTGTGCACCCTTCGAAAAACGATTCTAATTTAAAATCGGTTCATAATCTGAAAAAGTTTTCTTCATAAAAGTTGTAGCTCTCGAAAAATACTAAAACTTTTGTGTTTTGTAAAAATTCCAATTCGGCCTAGATTCGTCCCAGTTTTTGTTTGAAACTGGCTGACCCGAAAAACTGAGTGAAAACTGGGTCTGGGGATCAGCCACAGGTTTTGGGGTAAACGGAGGCCATTGGGGCCTTATTTTGCAAATCCATTCACGTAGCCCCCTAGGAAAAACTGTTCCGAGCAACTTTTGTGTTTTAAGTTTTACCAAATTCGGCCTCTAAAAGCCTCAAAATCGACTTGTCGTAAAGCTGGTCAGGATCCACCCGAACCTGGCAGTTTTTCGGTTTAGAGTTCGTTTTACGTCCTAGACGTGGAACCTAGCTCAACCAGCCACCGCGGGAGCTCTAATACACACATGCAGCGGTTTTCTAGCATAAATTTTCTTTAATCACAATTTCTAACATCACCATGCAAACCTAATTGATATTGGATCAACTAAGTTGCATGATTTTGGTTGCACAAAACCTAGCAAGCATACTAATGTTTTTTTCTAGCAACCTAGCACAAAATTATCATTCACCAACACTAGGACAGATTGGGGACATATAATAAACTAATATTTAGCATGCAAATTAAGAAAATTAAAGCAAGCATGCACATAAAAATCAAACCACCCCTAATTCTAGATCAAGCACAAAATAAAATTGAGCTTATGCTCTTACAATTTCAACTTGAAATACATGTAAACTTCAAATTGAATGCTCAAAGGAAGGAGTTTGGGTTTTAGGGACGATTACCTTGATTAACCCCAAATTTTAGGGTTAGGGTTTGGTTTTCAAAATTCCCTCCCACTTTGGCTTCACCAACCGGTTCTACACCAAATTTTTGCACCAAAATTTTAGTTGATCTCTTGGTATACTCTTGAACCAAAGCTAACCACTTAGCTAACCAAAATTTTTTCTCATTTCCTTCCTTGAAAACAGTCGGCCTCTAGACTAGAAAAACACAAAGAAGTTAAAAAAAAACTTACTTGATGAGGTAGAAGAGAATCAACCACTAGCCCACTCTTTTTCCCTTGAATCACAAAATTTTTCACTCTCTTGCTCTCTCTTTGGTGTCCGAATTTGTTGAGAGGAGAAATGGGCAGAGTTTAGCTACTTTTCTGAATTTTTTTGAGCCAAAACCGTCCCCCTTGGCAGCCTATTTATAGGTGAAATTTTGGACCCTTTTGCAATTATTTTGGTTCACCTTTTGCTCATAAATCCTTGGAGCAAAATTTTTGCACAATAGCCCTCCATGTGGCCGGCCATTAGGGGTGAACTTGGTGGCCAAGTTTTGATTTTTTTTTAAGCTTATCTTAAGTTAATCATGATGTCATAATTAAGGATAAGGTGATGTCATTCACCTTATGCCTTGTTTGGCTACTTCCTCCAATAAGCAGTCCATTTTAAGCCAATACAAATATTTCTAATACTGTGTTTACTCAAACACAGTATTTATTTAACTAAAATTTATTTGTTGAAAAGAAAACGGACAGTACAAAATTTTTCTTATTCTCCTGAGTCCTTTTTCCATAAAAAGGCCTGTTATGGAGTCTCATAGTTAATTTACCGAGAATTCAACCTCATACTGATAAAATCATGAACCTTGTATTAATATTCATAATTTTCATAAAATTACACATACAAGCTTTAGATTTCTTATATACAAGAAAATCATGAGTACGTAGAAATTTTGGATATTACACTCCGCCCGTACCCACGCTTGACAAGCCGGTAAGTTGTAATGTATATTGCTTAGGTAATGCACGGATTTGGAAATTTTTCGTCCAAAATGTTGATTTTGTTGATTGTGGTTGTTGATAAAAGTTTTCATCCAAAATGTTGATTTTGTAGATTGTTGATTTGGGAATATTCCGTCCGAAATGGCCAAAATCCGTCCCCTACATTTTCGGTGATTGTTTATTGTGGTTGTGTTTTAGATTGAATTAAATTGGTTGGATAAGGCACGGATTTGAGAATGTTTCGGAAAAAAAAGTGTTGATTTTGTGATTTAAATATTTTTGGGAAAATGAAACGAATTCGAAATTTTTTTTTTTACCTACCACGACGGTTTTCTAAAAACCGTCGTGCTAGGTTCGCAATTTTTTTTTTCGTTTTTACCTACCACGACGGTTTTTTTGGAAAAACCGTCGTGGTAGGGGGACCTACCACGACGGTTTCCTTGAGAAACCGTCGTGGTATGCCAACTATCCACGACGGTTTCTCAAGGAAACCGTCGTGGAAGATTACCTTACCACGACGGTTTTTTGCGTAGAACCGTCGTGATATGTTCTTAAACGTTCGTATTTAGGCCCTATTTTTGTCCATTCCACGACGGTTTTTTAACCGTCGTAAAATCTGAAAAGATTCCACGACCCTGGATTCCACGACGGTTAGAAAACCGTCGTGAAAATATTACCACGACGGTTTTTAACCGTCGTGGTATCCACATTTTGTATAGTGTATATATATATACAAGACCCTTACATTTCAAGAATTGCTTACCTGATTTTTCATGAGAAGTTCAACTAAGCCATTCATATGTATCAGCTGCTCAAGAATCTTTCCATATTTTTCTTTTAAAGAGTTCAGATGATCATCCCTCTCTAACATGAAAGATAGTTTTGAGAGACTAACTCCTTTTCCAAGTCCTCTCAATTGCCCGTGCTTTTCAGGACCAAGAACTCTAGAAAGGGCATCTTCTTTTACGTTGGTAGAAGGATATGGTGTAGCATGTTCAGCTTCTTCCAACTTTTCCTAAAAGATTCAAATTTCATAGTACCATGACAGAAAACTATCAAAACTAAATAACATATAGCTATTTATAAATAAGAAAGATAAAGAATTTATTGGAATTGTCTTACAATAACTTCAGCAGCTAATGCATTTACATGTTCACCATTCTTTTTCTTGTGAGCCCTGCTCCAAGCATCAACTCTAGATATAACTACCTTCCCTGCATTTTCTTTGCTCTATGAAAGAAATAGATTATAATTTTAAAAAAATGATTGAAATAAGCAAAACTATTGTAAGCATGAATGTACCATATCATCAATAAGTCGAGCATATCCCTTGCGGCTGATGGTGTGTGGTATTTGTTTCTTTCTTAATCTTTTGAATACATCACTCTTAGCCTGCATTAAAGTTTATATAGTTTAGATATTTTGAACAGTAAACCAATCAATTTAGTTAACAAGCCATCGATGTTACCGTGAATTCTTAGTATCCCTATACCAAATCAATAATAACATAAAGACTTGTATAAATGAAGTTATACTTGGACAGATTTCCACAAAACTTCTTTCATCCCTTTAGTTACCCTCCTCCAATCAACAATTGTTACAGGTACAATTTCTCTAATGAGTGGCCCTAAAAAAGAAGACAAACTAACAGATCCAGCACCGATGGGTTGACCTTTCGAATTGAACTTGATCTCAATGCGACCATTAGCATCCATGCAAAGGCTTTTCATTTTCGTTGGACCTCGCTTTCGTTTAAATTCTTTAGGATCTTCCATAGGGACATTAGCACTTCGATCTTCAATAACCTGGGTGCTTTCATCCAAGTCATTCCATGGTGGTTGGTTAGTCTGAGTTGGTGGTTGGTTAGTTTGAGTTGGTGGAAGGTTAGCTTCAGGCCTTTCCCTTGTTGTTGAATTGTTATGGAGAGCTCTCTTGGTAGGGGTGGTAGGGGAATCTCGGAGTAGATGTGTTTCTTGTGTCTTTTTTGAAACTTGGGATAGTGTTGGAAAAGGTTCAACTTCAGGAGATTCCTCTCTCACAATCATCTTACGAATGGGCTTTTTAGCTTTTTTCGCAGGTGAATCTGGATCTTTTTGAACCGGTGCTGCTAGGTTATGAAGTGAATTCTTTTTATGAGGTACAGAGTGACCTTCAATTGAAAAAGACTCACATTTCGGACCAAGCATCAACAGAAGTTCTCGCCTCTTTTTCTCAAGCATTCGTTGTAGTTGTAATGGTGCTGTAAACGTTTGGGCATTTACAGGGTCTACTTCATGTGATTTTGCTTGCCCTCCTAATTTGCAAAGCTTTCTCTTCTTTTGATCGGCCATTTTAATCGAACCTGCATATTAAAAAAGTATCATATCCAAAACAAAATAAAAATAAAAATAATAATAATAATAACAATAGTAAACAAACTAAGTTGCTAGTGACCGATTGAAACATATGGAAACCATCTAATAGTTTTTTTTTTGTGTTTGAAACATTTGACAATTAATCAGTTTCTAGTCTTTTGGTTTGAAACATTCGACAATTGTGTCAGTTTCTAGTCCTTTAGCATTTATATCACATTTGATAATCCTTCTTTCCTTAATGATGTGAACCTATTTGAGAATTTCCCATAAGCATATGTCATCACCCCCGTTTTTTTGAACTGAAACAAATAATAGAACAGAAGAACCAAAATGCAATCAATATGTAAATTTTTATATATTTTGTTGATCTCTTTGCTAACTTGTTTGAGTCGTTTAACATTCACTAGGTAGCTCTTGTTGCTGCCCTTGCTGTTGTGCTCCTCTTGTGATTACCGATTCCTATTTTACAGAAAAAAAAAAACCCCCCTCTCATTCTGAAAACACCCAAACAAACACAGAGGAAGAAACAGAGATGGGCAGAGAAACAAAAATAGAGGAGACTAATCTGATAACTCTAAGCAATAAAATTCTTAGAGAAGAAAAATACCTCAAAACTGGAATGGCAACTCACACACTTGGGTTGCTTTGCAATGGATGAAAATGCAAGGAAGTTCAGAGGGAGAAAGCCTGTCGTTTAACATTCACTGGGTAGCTCTTGTTGCTGCCCTTGCTGTTGTGCTCCTCTTGTGATTACCGTCCTATTTTATAGAAACAAAAAACAACAAAAACAACAAAAACAAAAATCAAATTTTTCTGAAACTGGAAATCCAAAGCCAAGATGAAAACAAAAAGGAAGAAGAAGTTACAGAACAAACAAAATTTTCATATACCCAAAACCCAAAATTTACAGAAAAAACCAAAACCAAAACCAAAAAAAAAAAAAAAAAAAAAGACGAAACCAAGAATCTACAGCATAGCAAAGAAAAAAATATTTTCTAAAACCCAAAATCCTTAACCTAAACCAAAAACAATCAACAAATAACAAAACAAACAAAACTTTTTATTGCCAACCAGATGGCTTGTTAGGGCGTTTGGAATCGGAGGAAAAAGACAACATCCTCCATTCCTTCATTATCTTGTCTTTTTCCTTGGAAATTAAAAAAAATCCCTCTCATTCTGAAAACACCCAAACAAACATAGAGGAAGAAACAGAGATGGGCAGAGAAACAAAAACAGAGGAGACTAATTTGATAACTCTGTAAACTAATTGAAGCATAACTCTGAGCAATAAAATTTTCAGAGAAGAAAAATACCTCAAAACTGGAATGGCAACTCACACACTTGGATTGCTTTGCAACGGATGAAACGCAAGGAAGTTCAGAGGGAGAAAGCCTCTCTGGTTTTGACGAGCAGTATTGTGAGAGAAAGCCCCATAAATCTCCCTCCTTTCCTTCCCAGTTTCTCTCACAAGCTCTTTATCTCTCTACTTTCTCTCTCCTACACCGAATAATGTGGAGGACTGGCTCGTATTTACTAAAGCCAAGCAATACTATTGATATTTACCTTGAAAAAAAAGAAAAAAAAAAAGAGGGAAGCTGCTCCCGCTTTTTTTTTGGGGCTGAGTGAAAGCTAGTCTTGCTGTTGGTCAAAAAATTCCCGCCCATTGAAAAGGACTAATTATCACACTTTTCAAACCCGCTATCATTTAATGCTATTAATGAGCACTTATGTTGTAGTGATGGCTTCAAATTTTCAAAATTGAACAAAGGGTTTTTGTACATAAAATATAGAGTTTTTTCCAAAAGAAAGTAATAATGGAGTTTTGAAACTAAAGTTAAAATATAATCCGATTAGGGTAAGTTTAAACCCTAGGGTTACTTGATGTAACCAAGTAGGATAACATGAGATTAAGTAAGGGGCATATAACTAAAGTTATATATGGATGTTGGTTATATCACCAACATTTCTAACCCTTACTTTTATATATTATAACAGAAGGTAGAACGCGGTGGTGTCCTGACGGGATCAAGCTCGATATCGGACACAGCAAATAAGGTAAGTACAACTCCGCCTACAGCATAGACTTTGTTGTGAACACTTACCTAAGTATGTTTGATAAATGCTATGTTATATGATAAGTTATGAAGTATGCCATGCTATATGCTATGATATGCTATGAAGTATGTGCTATGATATATGTTATGAAATATGTTAGAATCATGTTATGATAGGATATAAGTTATGTTAAGGCTATGGTATGGTTAAGATATGATTATGATGTAATTGTGTGAAACATCACGAAGCATGTTCACCAATTAATAAAAATAAGATCAAGTATGAGACAACGGAAGTTATGCTGGCAAGCAAGCTTGCATGTGTCGTACCGACCCGCGTTAGGTCGGGTTGGACTATGGTTTGAGTTGGAAATGAACTGGCCGCCCCAACCACTCCATAGTTGCGCGCCCGGTACGGACACTTATGTTATGGGGCCCATAAGTTAAGATAAGTTGAGAAAGTATGTTATGCAGAAATAAGAGAGCATAATGAAGCATAAATGGCTCATGCATGATTAAGCTATGTTATGTTATGGATAAGTTATGCTAGGTATGGTATGCTAGGATGTGATATGTATGTATATTATGTTTATGTGGTGTCGCCGTATATAGTAGTTGTACTTGCTGAGCGAAAGCTCATTGTCTTACGTCTATGCTGTTGGTAAGCAACCTGTCAGCAACTGTTGATACAAGATGGAGGAGCGTGGCCTGGCGAACTGTGAAATGTGGGAATTATGCCGCTACGCGTTTTGTTATTTTTATGTGTTTTATTTATGTTTATTATTTATGCCCAGACAACCTTATTTAGTATCCACTATATTGTTGAGCATTTTTGTGTATGTGTTGCGCCGTATAAAAAAAATTAAAAATTTCCGCTGTTTACGCTTAATAAGTAAGTACGCGAAGTATGTATGTATGTATGGTAATGGCCTGTGCTAGGCGGGTCGTTACATAAACAATATTGGGGGAGGAATTTTTTCCATTTAAGAACAAAAATCCAAATAACAGTTGGATTCTCCATTTCCAATAGTACCAACCAAACACATTCGGATGGACCATCCAAATGGAATAGTCTAAATGTTGACAAATAGTTGCGCGCAACGGGCAAGTAAATGTTTATTTACTTTCATAGAAAAGTATATGGAAAGTGAAAACTTTTTAAAAAAACCCATTTGGTAACCCCGTGGTTGGAGCTTAGGATTTGCCATTAAAATATAATAGCAAGAAAAAGAATATGATAGACAAATTTGAACAACTTAGATTTTACATGCTCGGGATGACTATAAATTGTAAGGATTGCAAATTGAACCGATGAATGGGAATGTAGGTCAAATACAATAATTCTTGTTTAGTCAATTCCGAGTATTTGTTATGTTATATTCATCTAATTACCAGGCAATTCAACAAAGGTAACCCATGTTTTCTTATTGTTTAATATATATATGTTTTGCTTATGATGATTTGTAACCAAGTCGTTGAGAACTAGTAATCAGAAACTTATTTATAGTAAGTGTTAATTAAACTAGTACCATCTAGTAAAATTGGTTAAAATCTTAGTCTACTACAATTTATTGCTACAAATCGAGATTGACCTTTTAGTCTAATCAGATATAGAAAAATCTTTGCAGATTGAACCAATGTATGACAATGTCAATCAATATGGTCACTCAAGTTTGATTGATTTCGATGGTTTTAATGTGATTATTTATCCAATAATCAAATAGTTGAACAATAGTAATCCACCAGTTTATTACTCTATTTTTTGCTTATTAGGCTTCGTAATCGAGCCATTGAATACCATTAATTGGAAAGTTAATTGATAATATGTATTAGCTAAACTACTGCTACCTATTAAACTTAGTGTTACAATTTGGTGTACTATTATTTATTGCTACAAATCAAGATTGATATTTTGTTCTAATTAGATGTACAAAATTCTGTTGTTGTCGTGGCATAAATAATTATGATATTCATGTTGCTCATCCTTTGAGTGTCGATCCAAATTTCAACATAAAATGGGAAAGTTGATAGTAAGGACATTGTTGTTGACATAGAAGTTAACCGTTATAGTAGTTCGTATACATATCATATATTCACCTTCTCTTTTGATATTTACTTTTCCTACTAAATTTTTGGTGTTTAATTAACTATTAATAAATATATATAGAAATCACGTAATTTCTTTTAATTATTACTCAAGTTTGGAATAAAAGTTAAACAAATATATATCAAAATAATTAAAAATTTAGAATTTGTCATCTTAATGTTTAAAAGAAAAAAAAAACCCAAAATAGACAATATCAGAATAATTTTTGTTTATTAGAGTTAATGAGAAATAAAAGTATTAACTTGAAAAGACTACAATATATTTGTCAATTGTCAATGTATGGTGTTGTATACCTCAATCTTGTCATTACTTCTGCGTCTCATCTCAAAGGAGTAACACGAACATCTTACACATTCTAATTAAACTAACACCTAATTATTTCCTTAAGATAAATATTCAGTAAACCATATGTCTCATGTCATCATGCTAATATGACAGACCCTTTCTATACTAATTGTTTGACATATGGAGAGTTAGTCCCTAAAAAAAAATCTTCTGATCAATATTTTTCGACTATTGTTTCTTACATTACATGCATAGTCATAATAGATTGCTATAAATGTTTAACGTAAATTCTTTTTCTTTTTGGAACTTTTTTAACCTAAATTCTTATCAATTACTTTCAATTTTTTAACAAAATAATTCTTAATTTTTAAAAAAGCAATATTTTCTCCCCAAAAAAAAAAAATTGTAATGAATTTAGGAAATTTGAACAAAATAACTTAATATTTTATAAACAATATGTAACAGTTTTGTTTAGCTCCTTTAACTAGTGAATATTCATGTTCTTCTCGAGGTTGTTGATGTTGTGAAGTAAATAAAGTTTCTTATAGATTAGCTATTTATCAATGTCGAATTAAAATATTACACTTTTGAAAAAATAAAAATAATAATAAAAAAATGTAGCGATATATTTTTGTTATTGGCATCTTCATACCACTTTAAATTTAGATTTCAACTTTAAATAAAAAATATATGTTTGAAATTCGGAAAGAAAACTAAGATCACGTACTTTTCTATTTCAAACATATCAAATTATTTTAATTAAAGTAAAGATTTAAAATAAAAATCGGACTCTTTTTTATTTTTTAAAGAAATTTTTTAATTCGGACTCTTTTATTTATTTACTTTATAATACAATCTGACTGGAGCTTTTTTTATATTAAACTAACCTTTAAAAAGTGAAAAAAAAAAATGTACATAAAATATACTCGAATGAGTGGCAACACTTATGTATTTAATATCAAATAATATTTTTTTTTTTGTGAAACTATCAAATAATATTTATATTTAGATTAATATTTACTATCAATTATATATATTTTGAATTACTCCTTCGAAAAACCAAGTTAAAAAAAAAAAACTTCGTCAAAAACTCCTAAAAAAAGTTTGGGTAACTACCTACACAACCCTACACCACACTAATGGTTGTTTTTAGATAATTAAATGCTTATTTTTAATTTAAACGTGTTATGCTGCAATTCTTAAAATAAATAAATAAATAAATAAACGAAAAAAAACACTTCAAAAAAATAAAATAAAATAATTGTAATATTTGTAGTTCTGGATTGGCGCTTAAATGGAGGCAAACGAAAATTTGGAGTTCGCACTAAAATGGGTTTTGTAAAATAAAGTTCTTGGCCATTTTTTTTTTCATTTTAAACTTTACATTTGTTCTGATTAAATATTAACTGCACACACGTTTATATCTCTCACTCCCAATATTACATTTCTCTTCCTTATCTCTTTTCTCTCTGCTTCACACAAGAATCTCACCGCAACTTGCTGCTCATAGGTAATTTATTTCTCTTGTCATATTTGTTTGCTTTCAAGTTTCGATTTTGTTGTAATGGTTTTGCAATTCCAAAACAGTGCTTCGTCAACATTCTTACTATGGATCGGAATCGAACACCCTCATTTTTGCCCTCTAGTGGCATCGAAACAGAGCCTCCGCTACGCTTTAATCAAAAGGTTTCATAACACTTTTTATTTTTATTTTTTTTAATGTTTGTTAACTCCCCTCTGTCCACATGAATTGGTTTTCGCTTTTTCACCTTCCTAAACTCACACAATCAATGGCTGAATCCACTCAGCAACTCCCTCAACTCATATCGTCGCTGGTGGTTACCGATCACCATGTCTTCCTCCAACGTTCGATCATCAAACTTTCAAACGAACGTATCTCACCCTCTAGCTTTTTGTGACGACCCGCCTAGCACAGGCCGTCACTTGACTTAACTTACTCGAACTTAAACTTGTTTTATCCCATTGCTTTTTTTTTTCTTATCATGAAAATAGTGGGGATTTTTTATTTTTTTTATAGCGGAAGCATTTTACTTAGAAAATATTTACATACACTCATATACAAATAAAATAACTGTCTGTTTTATCAAAATAGTTAGATTAATTAAATCCTTCTGAGTTGCGAACCTCAACCCGTTCATCATTTCACAGCCACCGGCTTCACCCTCCACCATGCAGTTATTTCAAAACAGGCTGTTTACCTACAGCATAAACTTCAAACAATGAGCGAAAGCTCAGCAAGTACAACTCCTATACCGCGAACCAATTACATGAAATATACTTAACCTTTTACATGACATCTTAAACATGAAAGCATAAACATTGCATCATATCATCGATTTCTTCATCTTAAACATGACATTCTATCGTGAAATGCATGAACCGTTTATGTCCAGTTATGCTTGCTTTCTTGTATCACACTTTATCTTGTTGATTTTACTTGTGGGCCCGTTAACTTGATGTGCACGTACCCGGCGCGCAGCTTGAGGAGATTGCCCAAGCTTTCGACCCGATCATCATCAGGGGGCACGGCACTGGCTCTTGTGGCCTTTTCTCAAATGTTCTGTTTGTATGTCTTTCTTGACATTTTTCCACATGATAGATTAGTGAGCATACTTATATGATGTCTCCCAATCTCATGTTCTATCAATGCATGGACAGGCGTACTTTTTCATGTAAGCATAATAACAATACTTGAAACATACTTTTAAAGCATGGCATTAGCATTTGAAACATTCATCATACAGTAAGCATCTTGCAACCATCGAGTAAATCATCAAATAACACTTAAACAGTGTAAAGCAAACATGTTAGGTAAACATACAACTCTAGCCTATGCTATAGGCGGCGTTGTACTTACTTTGTCTTCGTTGTTCGCGTGATCGAATTTCCTTTCCCGAGCACGCTCGCAGGTCACCTCCTGCCCATGGACATTTACACGTGAGGTCTCTATTCTAAGATCGTTTAATGTAGGATTAAACCAACATATACATTTTTCGGTTATACGTCCCTCTACTAACACATGTGAAGGGGTCACACGGAGTAACCCACAACGGAATTATTAATTAAGGGTTCATGTAGAAAATCATAATCTTAACTTAAACCTCAATCCGCAAGATTAACTCTGGGCTTGGGCAAGGCCCTAGTAACTCGGAATAATTTTCCGGCTATTAACACAGTATCTTATTCATTTTAATCTTGAAAACCTTGAACTCGCTTAAAATATCATTTTCCTGTTTATTTAAGTAAGTTTGGTGAATAGCACCCAAACTTGTCTTGAAAATTACAAAACACTTGAAAATATTTCTATAAAACATTTGGGGATCGAAAACCGCCTTTGGAACGGTTTTCGGGTTTGAAAATGATGTTTGAAAGTTAGAAAAACGTTTTTCCTAGTCATTGGTCTAGAAAATCCCGTGCATGAGATTTTGTTCACTGCACGGCTTTTGTTTGAAAATTCATAACTTAAAATCTAAAATGAATTTGGAAACGCTTTCTTCACGAAAGTTGTAGCTAACAAAAGATCTAAAACTTTCATGTTTTAAACATTTTCTGATTCTGGCTCAATTGATACCAGTTTTTGTTTGAACACATGTGAATCGTTGGAACTTGGTCACCCTGACCAGTTCTCGGTTTTTCTTAAAAACAAAGGCCATTGAAGCATTATTTTATATATATATATTTTAAAATCTTTCTACGTTGCCCCCTAGGAAACACCCTAACGAACAACTTTCGTGTTTTAAGTTTTTACCCATTCGGCCTCTAAGGACCTGTAAATCCCATTTTTCCGAGCTGCCGGGTGTTGGACCCGAGAGCAGTTTTGGTGTTAGTCCAAATTTTACGTCCCTATGCGTCGCTCTAGCTCGACCGCCCAATGCGGGACCTACTAACACATGCATGTCTTCTAACGTCCCTCATACACATAAAATTTTAAATCCCGTGTTTTCGGATTCGACTCAAGGCCGAGACCCCTTGGTCCACGGTTTTGAGAGAGAAACATACATACAACAAAGCTCAACCATATCATCATACAAACCCTAAAACATGCATCTAGAAATTTGATAAACATATTAGGGACATAAAACCCTTAAATAGAAACCCTAGCATGCATCTCTAGCACACAAAAAATCATAGAGCATATCTCCAACCAAACATGCAAAATAATCACCTCAAAAACCTAAATCAAGTATAAAAATATAACCTAAGCTATTTAGGGCTAAAACCGAAAATTGTGAGCTTAAGCTCTTACAACTTTTTGTGCTTGAAATACACGGTAAAACCCTTGAGAAAATGAACCAAAAATTTGAACCAAAAACTAGGGTAAAGTTCGGATTTTTTTACCTCAAAAATCCGGGGGTGTCACTAGCTTGTTCCTAGTCGAGATTTAGCTTCCAAAGTGCATGGTTTGGACTTAAAATTCCGTGGATCTCCTTAAGCACCAACTCACAAATACTCGGCAAGATGGGAAAGGGAGGGGAAATTTTTTTGAACAAATCTCTCCTTTGAACTCACAAGAAAACCGAAGGCTTTAGGGTGTTTTCTCACAAAATTTTTGGCTTGAACTCTCTTGATCTCCTCTCTTTCTCTCTCTCTCTCTCTCTCTCTCTCTCTTCTTCGGATTTTTTGGAGGGGGAAATGCCGAATGGCATGGCTGAGAATGGGGTTAAGGGCTACTGACTTTTGGGGTTTGAAATCCCTAGAAATAGTGTTTCTAGCTAGGGGAAATCCTAGGCTTTCTTTTCCAAGGTAAATTTGGTTCAAATCTTGCTATTTGGTCCTCAAATTTTTTTTTTTTGGAAGCCATTGCCCATTGGGGCTTGAGTGGCCGGCTGCTAGGGGAGAGGAGTGGGGGAGTGGTTGACAACTCATAGATGAGGTGTCACATGCTCATTGGTCCATGTGGGTGGAGGGTTATGTCCTAACTTAGCTTAATTGTGATGTAATTAAGCTTAAAGGCTTGTTTGGTTCAATCTTTTTGAAAAATTGTGTAATTTCAACACATTGCAATAAATTTTAATACTGAGTTGCTTAAATACCCAGTATCGAAATTTACATTGCATTTAAAAATTTCGATCTGTGAAAAACTCGATCGGAAAATTTTTTCTCTTATTTTTCCGAATCCTTTCGCCCTGAACTTTAACTTAGTATGCTTGATTTTTCTAAGGTGATTTTAATTCTATTCAAACTCATCTTGATCAAGAAATGAGTTTTTAGCAGTAATTTCACTTGTACTGAAATCTTAAAATTCTTGTTTGACGTTTTCGACCGTTTTGGTATAATTGACTTATTGGTCAACGTCGACTTGTCTTGAAATGTGCAAATACGACCTCCTTTCACTCATAAAGGTCTTTTTGCGAGTTCATGCAATTTGTTTTTGAGTCTTAATAAATCTTAAGAACTCGTTTTACAAAAAAATTAAGTTCTAAAACGAACTTTCTCATGAAATACCGATTACGGTAAATATTTACACGAAATTTCTATAAAATATGAACCGAAGAAATTCGGGTGTTACAATCTATCCCCCTTAAAAATTTTCGTCCTCGAAAATCAGAACAATTCGGGGTAGTTTCTTCTCATGTCGCTCTCGACTTCCCATGTCGCTTCTTCAACCGCATTATTCTTCCACAAAACCTTGACCATAGGAATCGTTCGGTTCCTCAGGACCTTATCTTCCCTATCGAGGGTTCTGACAGGCTTCTCCTCGTATGTCATATCGGTCTGAACCTCTACCGGCTCCAGATGAAGTATGTGGGAAGGGTCCGAGATATACTTCTTGAGCATCGAAACATGGAAAACGTCGTGCATTGATGATAGCTCTGGCGGTAAAGCAAGTCTGTATGCGACCTTTCCAACCCTTTCCAGGATCTCGAACGGTCCTGTGTAGCGCGGGCTCAACTTTCCCTTCTTACCGAACCTCATTACTCTCTTCATCGGAGCAATCTTTATGAAGACTGCGTCCCCAACTTGAAATTCCAAAGGTCTGCGACGCTTATCAGTGTAACTCTTCTGACAACTGAAAACCATGTCGAGCCTTTGTTTGATTTTCTGGATATCCTCGGAGGTCTTTTTGATGAAGTCTGTCTTTTGTAGCTGCTTCTGGCCGACTTCTTGCCAATTAATTGGCGATCTGCACTTTCTCCCATACAACGCTTCGAATGGTGCCATGTCAATCGAAAAGTGATAGCTGTTGTTGTACGAGAATTCGATCAACGGGAGATTCTGATCCCAATTTTCTTTGAAGTCCAAGACATACGATCGCAACATATCTTCAAGCGTCTGGATAGTTCTCTCCGATTGACCATCGGTTTGGGGGTGAAATGCAGTACTGAACTTCAATCTCGACCCCATTGCCATATGAACGCTGGTCCAGAAACGTGAAGTAAAACGCCCATCGCGGTCGGATATGATTGATCTTGGCACTCCGTGCAGCTTGACGACTTGATTTACGTAGAGTTCGGCCAATTTTTCTACTGAAAAAGTGGTTTTGATGGCGATAAAATGAGCTGATTTGGTCAATCTGTCGACAATGACCCAAATCGCATCATTCCCACTTGTCGTCTTTGGCAATCCTACTACGAAATCCATCGTAATTTGCTCCCATTTCCATTCTGGGAGTTCAATTTTCTGTAGTTAGCCTCCGGGATGTCGGTGCTCTGCCTTAACTTTCTGACAAGTTAAGCAAGTCGATACGAATTCTGCCACGTCATTCTTCATGTTGGGCCACCAGTACGTCTCCTTGAGGTTCTTGTAATTCTTGGTAGCTCCTGGATGTACAGAATATGGCGTCTGGTGTGCCTCTATTAGGATTTGTTCATTTAAATCCTTCACTTTTGGAACCCAAATCCGTCTCTTGAAGTGGATTATTCCATCTGTAGAAGTCGTAAAATCCATGCTGTCCTGATCAGCAAGTCGCGCCTTCCTAAACGAAGAATCTTCTCCCTGATGCGCCTTGATTCTGTCCAGCAAATCTGAGTGAAGAGTCAGTGAATCCAATCTCCCGGTGATTATTTCCAGTTGATAATTACTGATCTCATTCTGCAACGCCTTGGGAAGTGCTTCAATGGACATCAGTGTGCCTACTGATCTCCTACTCAGCGCATCAGCTACTCTGTTAGCCTTTTCAGGGTGGTAAAGGATTTCGCAGTCGTAATCCTTTACTAACTCCAGCCATCTTCTTTGCCTCATATTTAGCTCCTTCTGAGTAAAAATATACTTGAGGCTCTGGTGATCTGTGTAGATCTCGCATTTGTTTCCATACAGATAATGTCTCCATATCTTAAGTGCGAAGACCACCGCTGCTAGCTCCAAATCGTGTGTGGGATAATTTTGTTCATGATTCTTCAGCTGTCTTGATGCATAAGCTACTACCTTTCCGTCCTGCATCAGAACTGCTCCTAATCCAGTCTTAGAAACGTTGCTGTAGATTACGAAATTTCCCGCATCAACATTAGGAATGATGAGCACCGGGGCACTTGTCAGCTTTCTCTTCAGCTTCTGGAAGTTTTCCTCGCACTTTGGAGTCCATTCGTACTTTTTGTCCTTCCTGGTGAGGGCCGTGAGGGGTGCTGCTATCCTGGAGAATCCCTCTACGAAGCGTCGATAGTATCCAGCGAGCCCTAGGAAGCTTCTTATCTCGGTAACGTTTCTGGGGGTCGGCCATGAGCTAACTGCTTCAATCTTCGCTGGATCTACGGAAACTCCCTCTTTTGATACTACATGCCCCAAAAAGTGTACCTTCTCCAGCCAAAATTCACACTTCGTGAATTTGGCGTATAGCTGATGTCGCCTCAACATTTCCATTACCAGCCTGAGGTGCTGTTCGTGCTCCTCTTTGGATCTCGAGTAGATCAAAATGTCGTCGATGAAAACGATGACAAATTTGTCCAAGTATTCCTTGAAAATTCGGTTCATGAGATCCATGAATGCAGCTGGGGCGTTCGTCAATCCGAATGGCATTACTAAAAACTCGTAATGCCCATAGCGTTTTCTGAAAGCCGTCTTGAACACATCCGACTCCTTGATTCGAAGTTGGTGATAACCTGATCGCAAGTCCACTTTGGAGAACACTTCTGCTCCTCTAAGCTGGTCGAACAAATCGTCGATCCTAGGCAGTGGGTACTTGTTCTTGATCGTCAGCTTGTTCAATTCTCTGTAGTCGATGCACATGCGCAACGATCCGTCCTTCTTTTTTACGAACATGATAGGTGCTCCCCATGAAGAGTGGCTTGGTCGGATGAATCCTCTGTCGAGTAACTCTTGCAACTGCACTTGGAGTTCTCTTAGCTCGGCCGGTGCCATTCTGTACGGCGCCTTTGACACTGGTGCAGCTCCGAGTAGCAACTCGATCTCGAAGGAAATCTCACGCTCCGGTGGAAGTCCGGGTAGATCCTGTGGAAAGATGTCCAGATATTCCCTAATAATAGGAACTCCTTCCGGTGTCAATTCTTCTTCTTGCTCCTTATCCACCAAATTAGCCAAATATCCCTGACACCCATTGGCTAACATTTTCCAGGCTTTCATTGTGGAGATGAGCTTTGTGGTGGAACGTCGGGACTGTCCTTGAAAACTGAAATCCTCATCGTCGCGGGGGCTGAACGTGACGTTACGCTTTCGATAGTCGATCTTTGCGTTGTGACGGCCTAAGAAGTCCATCCCCAAGATCACATCGAAATCGTGCAACCTGATTGCGATGAGATCTGCGAGTAATTCTCTGTCATTGATCCTAATAGGAACATTTTAGATCCAAAAGTTGGACCACAAAACTTCTCCCGATGGCAAAGATGCCGAAAAGGTCTGCTCTTCTCTACTCCCGACTCTGCCTAACTTCTGAGCGAACTCCATCGATATGAACGAGTGGGTAGCGCCAGAATCAAATAGGGCAATTACATCATAGGTGACGATAGAAAGCTGACCTGTCACCACATTGGAGGTGCCCGCTTCTGCATCTCCCCTTGTATAAGCGTAGATCCTGGCCTGTGGCTCGGGTGCTTCCAATCTACCCTGGGCAATCGATGGACCTTCGAGTGTAGCCTGGACTTCATGTAATTGCTGGTGTTGGGGGTTTCTGTTCGGATAGGGTTGGTACTGCTGCTGTGTGTTCTGAGGACAGCTTCTCGCGTAGTGCCCTTCCTTGCCGCAGACATAGCAAGTGTTGGTTCCCTGACGGCAGACACCCGGATGCTTCTTACCACACTTATTGCACTGGGGGTAACTATTCTTGTTCCTCTCGTTACCTTGGTTGTTTCTCTTCTGGGGAAAATTTCTCTGCTGTCCCTGGTTGTTGAAATTCCCCTTCCGCTTGTTCTTTCCGGGTTGTCGGGGACCTTGTGTATTGGGGTTGCTGGCCTGGGCTTGTGGCTTAGCTTCCGTGGATTGACGAGATTGGTTCGTCTTGGTTAGAGCTTTCTCTTCTTTCTTGGACTTGTAAAATTGGGCTCTGGCCTCCTTATCCCTGTTGATCCAATACTCGGCTCTCAGGGCTCTCTCAATACAGTCCGACACTGTTACAGGGGGACTGTTTCCAGCGCTCACTTGGCGGGCAATATCCGTGCGGAACATCTTCATCATCAACCGCACTTTCTCAGTTTCACTGGCAATTAAGTTCGGGCACAACCGGGCCAATTGCTCGAACTTCTTGACAGCTTCCATCACTGTCATGGATCCTTGAGTGAAGCTGGTGAGTTCGTCCTGCTGGGCAGCCAGGACTTCTTTGTTGTAGTACATAGCCCTGAACTCGTCCACGAAGTCTTGCCAGGACATAGTCAGCACATTTCTTCTTATCTGCACTGTTATCCACCAGTGCCTCGCGTCCTTTTTCAGCACAAAGGATGCACAGAGTGCTTTCTCTTGCTCGATCAGGCGCATAAAGTCCAGAATGACTTGCATGTCGATCAGCCAGTTGTCGGCTGAAATCGGGTCAATTGGCCCATCGAACTCGGGCGCCTTCATCCTTCTGAACCTTTCATACAGAAGGTCCTCTCTCACCGGCTGTGGCTGCATCTGTACTTCAGCCGGGGCTACTGGAACCTCAGCGTTCCGCGGAAATTCCTGCCTGACCTCTGGTTGGGCTACCGGAGGAATATTCGGCACTTGGGGTGCTACGGGAGGAATAGGTTGCACTGGCGGCACTGCCGGAGGGACTGGCTGTGCCGGTGGTGGAACCTATTGGACTCGGGGTCCCTGATTCTGCTGAGCTTGCTGCTCCTGAATAAGAGTCATCTCTTGTTGCTGCTCTTGCAGCTGGCGTTGTATATTTGCTAATATGGCGGTCAAATCCTGTGCTGGAGGATTTACCAGCATTGATCTTCTCGGACGTACCATCTTGTAACCTTTATAGCAAGAAAAGATATTAATCACATCTCTTCTTTCATATAATTATTATCATTACATCATAAAACATCACAACATGCATGTAACATCATAATATACTTGTATCTTGCCATAACTCAAAGGCAGATATTTAATGACATATTTACTTGTAAAAAAAAAAGGAAACTCGTAAAGAGAAATGAAAATATCATTTAATTTCATTTAACCCGTGTCTACACGGTCTCTTTGTACATAATCAAAATACAAGGCTTTTCAAAATACATGATTTCCTCGGAATTTTTTTTTAAAAGGTGCCGGGTACTGATATATATATATATACATATTTTCAAAAAGAATACTTGTCACTTTACAAAAAATACACATGGTTAAAACAACAAGATGGAAGTGATCTAACACTTTCCATCATACATAAGGTACATCCTAACGTCCGAATGTACATAACACATTATAAATAAAATTCTAGTACAAAAGAAAGAGGGTACAAAACAAAACGGCCCTAATCTAATGGATGACCTTGATCTCAAGCGCGAATATATCGGAATCTGTGTCGTCCCCTAAATCGTCTTCCCAGTCCCCGTCATCTTGAACGATGTGATGTGGCTCGTCCTCGAGGGGAAACTCTTCGGGATCCTCCTCGTCGTCCGGGATCTCCTCGGGATCTTCCATGTCTTCATCGTCGTCCTCCTCATCTTCATCATCACTGGATATGATGATGAGTGGAATCTGGGCGTGCTCCATCTCATCCTCAAGTGGTCCTCGCCGGCAAGCGGCCCCACCTCATACTGTGGCTCGGGCTCATCAGCATCATCGACTGGGGGCTGCTCAGGGTTCGCTGGAGCATCATTCCCGGCGTCTTGAGCAATGATCTCTGCCGCTAAGATATCGTCGAGGGTCCCAGCGACGGTCGAGTGGAGGGTAGGCTGCGGAACATGCTGTCTGATGTGAGGCGGCGTTCCATTCACTAGTAGAGTCACTGCCTCCAACTGGAGCTCTGGAAGATCCTGGGGTATATGGGGATGCATCATCTCCTCAAACCTCCACCAGTAGTGGCTCATCGTCTCGCCCGGGTATGCGTGCCAGGCCTGGGATAACATCTGGTACCGTGTATGACGCATATCACGGTAAATATCCGGATCTCTAGCAGGTGCACCCTCATCTCTGGGTGGGAGTGGTCCGTAGCGCGCTAACATCACCGCACGAAACTGCGCCCAGGTGCGACTAGGCACCTGACGCTCACCAGTGTCGATCCACCATAGCCGCGCATCTCCGAAAAGACATTTAGCAGCGAGCATGATTTCCAGATAGTCCGGGATGTGACACATCAAGAATGTTTGCTCCATATCGTGGAGCCACGCCTCGACGTGCACTGTACGCCTCGTGCTGTCAAAGGATAGGGGGTGTGCGCGGAAGAAAACCGTAACGGCGTCTCTATCCTCTTCGGTCATCATGGGGTCCATCGTACCGTGTCTAACACGCAATACTTAACTATAAGCATACATATATAAAACATAAAGTAAATCAAAGCTTACATATGGTGGCGGCGATGGCATGCAGACCGTGAAATGATGTCGCAGGGAACCGCTCTGATACCAATCAGTGACGACCCGCCTAGCACAGGCCGTCGCTTGACTTAACTTACTCGAACTTAAACTTGTTTTATCCCATTGCTTTTTTTTTTCTTATCATGAAAATAGTGGGGATTTTTTTTTTTTTATAGCGGAAGCATTTTACTTAGAAAATATTTACATACACTCATATACAAATAAAATAACTGTCTGTTTTATCAAAATAGTTAGATTAATTAAATCCTTCTGAGTTGCGAACCTCAACCCGTTCATCATTTCACAGCCACCGGCTTCACCCTCCACCATGCAGTTATTTCAAAACAAGCTGTTTACCTACAGCATAAACTTCAAACAATGAGCGAAAGGTCAGCAAGTACAACTCCTATACCGCGAACCAATTACATGAAGTATGCTTAACCTTTTACATGACATCTTAAACATGAAAGCATAAACATGGCATCATATCATCGATTTCTTCATCTTAAACATGACATTCTATCGTGAAATGCATGAACCGTTTATGTCCAGTTATGCTTGCTTTCTTGTATCACACTTTATCTTGTTGATTTTACTTGTGGGCTCGTTAACTTGATGTGCACGTACCCGGCGCGCAGCTTGAGGAGATTGCCCAAGCTTTCGACCCGATCGTCATCAGGGGGAACGACACTGGTTCTTGTGGCCTTTTCTCAAACGTTCTGTTTGTATGTCTTTCTTGACATTTTTCCACTTGATAGATTAGTGAACATACTTATATGATGTCTCCTAATCTCATGTTCTATCAATGCATGGACAGGCGTACTTTTTCATGTAAGCATAATAACAATACTTGAAACATACTTTTAAAGCATGGCATTAGCATTTGAAACATTCATCATACAGTAAGCATCTTGCAACCATCGAGTAAATCATCAAATAACACTGAAACAGTGTAAAGCAAACATGTTAGGTAAACATACAACTCTAGCCTATGCTATAGGCGGCGTTGTACTTACTTTGTCTTCGTTGTTCGCGTGATCGAATTTCCTTTCCCGAGCACGCTCGCAGGTCACCTCCTGCCCATGGACGTTTACACGTGAGGTCTCTATTCTAGGATCGTTTTATGTAGGATTAAACCAACATATACATTTTTCGGTTATACGTCCCTCTACTAACACATGTGAAGGGGTCACACGGAGTAACCCACAACGGAATTATTAATTAAGGGTTCATGTAGAAAATCATAATCTTAACTTAAACCTCAATCCACAAGATTAACTCTGGGCTTGGGCAAGGCCCTAGTAACTCGGAATAATTTTCCGGCTATTAACGCATTATCTTATTCATTTTAGTCTTGAAAACCTTGAACTCGCTTAAAATATCATTTTCCTGTTTAATTAAGTAAGTTTGGTGAATAGCACCCAAACTTGTCTTGAAAATTACAAAACACTTGAAAATATTTCTATAAAACATTTGGGGATCGAAAACCGCCTTTGGAACGGTTTTCGGGTTTGAAAATGATGTTTGAAAGTTAGAAAAACGTTTTTCCTAGTCATTGGTCTAGAAAATCCCGTGCATGAGATTTTGTTCACTGCATGGCTTTTGTTTGAAAATTCATAACTTAAAATCTAAAACGAATTTGGAAATGCTTTCTTCACGAAAGTTGTAGATAACAAAAAATCTAAAACTTTCATGTTTTGAACATTTTCTGATTCTAGCTCAATTGATACCAGTTTTTGTTTGAACACATGTGAATCGTTGGAACTTGGTCACCCTGACCAGTTCTCGGTTTTTCTTAAAAACAAAGGCCATTGAAGCCTTATTTTATATATATATTTTTTAAAATCTGTCCACGCTGCCCCCTAGGAAACACCCTAATGAACAACTTTCGTGTTTTAAGTTTTTACCCATTCGGCCTCTAAGGACCTGTAAATCCCACTTTTTCGAGCTGCCGGGTGTTGGACCCGAGAGCAGTTTTGGTGTTAGTCCAAATTTTACGTCCCTATGCATCGCTCTAGCTCGACCGCCCAATGTGGGACCTACTAACACATGCATGTCTTCTAACGTCCCTCATACACATAAAATTTTAAATCCCGTGTTTTCGGATTCGACTCAAGGCCGAGACCCCTTGGTCCACGGTTTTGAGAGAGAAACATACATACAACAAAGCTCAACCATATCATCATACAAACCCTAAAACATGCATCTAGAAATTTGATAAACATATTAGGGACATAAAACCCTTAAATAGAAATCCTAGCATGCATCTCTAGCACACAAAAAATCATAGACCATATCTCCAACCAAACATGCAAAATAATCACCTCAAAAACCTAAATCAAGCATAAAAATATAACCTATGCTATTTAGGGCTAAAACCGAAAATTGTGAGCTTAAGCTCTTACAACTTTTTGTGCTTGAAATACACGGTAAAACCCTTGAGAAAATGAACCAAAAATTTGAACAAAAAACTAGGGTAAAGTTCGGATTTTTTTACCTCAAAAATCCGGGGGTGTCACTAGCTTGTTCCTAGTCGAGATTTAGCTTCCAAAGTGCATGGTTTGGACTTAAAATTCCGTGGGTCTCCTTAAGCACCAACTCACAAACACTCGGCAAGATGGGAAAGAGAGGGGAAATTTTTTTGAACAAATCTCTCCTTTGAACTCACAAGAAAACCAAAGGCTTTAGGGGGTTTTCTCACAAAATTTTTGGCTTGAACTCTCTTGATCTCCTCTCTCTCTCTCTCTCTTCTTCGGATTTTTTGGAGGGGGAATGCCGAATGGCATGGCTGAGAATGGGGTTAAGGGCTGCTGACTTTTGGGGTTTGAAATCTCTAGAAATAGTGTTTCTAGCTAGGGGAAATCCTAGGCTTTCTTTTCCAAGGTAAATTTGGTTCAAATCTTGCTATTTGGTCCTCAAATTTTTTTTTTTGCAAGCCATTGCCCAATGGGGCTTGAGTGGCCGGCTGTTAGGGGAGAGGAGTGGGGGAGTGGTTGACAACTCATAGATGAGGTGTCACATGCTCATTGGTCCATGTGGGTGGAGGGTTATGTCCTAACTTAGCTTAATTGTGATGTAATTATGCTTAAAGGCTTGTTTGGTTCAATCTTTTTGAAAAATTGTGTAATTTCAACACATTGCAATAAATTTTAATACTGAGTTGCTTAAATACCCAGTATCGAAAATTACATTGCATTTAAAAATTTCGATCTGTGAAAAACTCGATCGGAAAATTTTTTCTCTTATTTTTCCGAATCCTTTCGCCCTGAACTCTAACTTAGTATGCTTGATTTTTCTAAGGTGATTTTAATTCTATTCAAACTCATCTTGATCAAGAAATGAGTTTTTAGCAGTAATTTCACTTGTACTGAAAACTTAAAATTCTTGTTTGACGTTTTCGACCGTTTTGGTATAACTGACTTATTGGTCAACGTCGACTTGTCTTGAAATGTGAAAATATGACCTCCTTTCACTCATAAAGGTCTTTTTGCGAGTTCATGCAATTTTTTTTGAGTCTTAATAAATCTTAAGAACTCGTTTTACAATAAAATTAAGTTCTAAAACGAACTTCCTCATGAAATACCGATTACGGTAAATATTTACAACGAAATTTCTATAAAATATGAACCGAAGAAATTCGGGTGTTACACTTTTGCTCTCTCTCTCTTATCACATATCGTCTAACCCATCGTTTTCAGATTTCACCAACAACAAAGTCGCGATGTCTAATGGATTTTGGCACGTCTTTGCTCATGTCCATCCGCAGTAAAATTGCGAATCCGGAACCATGGAAGGAAAATATGCCATCATTATATAAAAGTTTTTTACACTTTAAAATGCATATGCTGCTCTCAATAAATATACATAGATATGGATTTCAATGTTTGTTTGTTAAATTCAATGTGTTTTTAATGCAGATCTAAAAGAAGAATCCTAAGGCGGAGTTAACTGAAGATGCTTCTTTATCTTACGGCATTGGTGTTTGCAATGGTTTGATGTAGCTATGCTGTCGTGCCCCTCGATAGAAGATTTTGCGAAGCGATAGGTTATTGGGGTACCGTCCACTATTGTGAGGTCTGACTTTAGCTTCTAACTTTTTTTTTTTTTTTTTCGTTCTTTCAACATGTGCGCAGATTTTTATATGCATTTGTATTGAATAAGAAACAAAAAAGCTTCATTGAATATATAAAATATATATATAATATGACAGTTGATACGAACCTCGTCAAGAATAACGAGACTCGAACAAAATTAGGAACCCAAAATCGTTTTACGATCAGATTTGAATGGAACCTTGATCCGTTGTTTATAACGAAACGAGAACCTTGGTATATTGAAGATGCCACAAATGGTGATGGAAACCCGTTTGATAAGTCGTTGTTGAACGCCACAAGAATAATTCTTGATAAGTTCGAATAGTTCTTCAAAGAACCAAAGGGAAAAAACTCTCAAATTTCTGAATGGATTACCTCATTTCTTTAACATAGGCACATATTAATAGGCTGAATTATTACAAAAAAAAGTTCCTAAAATAGCTCAATTACATGCCTTCTTAACTAATGTTAAAATATGGTAATAATAGCTTTTACTTGCTTAAAATACAAATATGAAACAAAATTTAACTTGCCTAAAATAGAAAAAGGAAACAAAATAATCTAACAAAAATAAGTGGTTGTACACACCAAAAATATAGAAAAGAAAAGTGGACTAATGAGCTAATAAAGAAAAAGAAACTAAATAGTTTTGAGTTTCTCTTTCTTGATTCACATGCCAATTGCATGGATTTGCATGACTGGTCTTCTTGATCCGAATTGACCATGATGAGGTGGACCAACCTTTGTTGTCCCTCATTGGTGAGCATGCTCAAATCCTCCTGCTGAACCTTCTGGATTAAATTGTTGAGCTCTTCCTTAAAGCGTTTAGCTCGAGCTCTTATTACCAGACCCACGGGAACTTTGATTGGTTCTTCAACTTCAAGCTTCTTAGCAGCTATGCCCTCATCATTCCCCTCCTCTTTAAAAGGATTTGTTCTCAAATCATCACCTACATCAAAAGGAGATAAGTCAGCAACATTGAAAGTAGCACTAACATTGTACTCACCTGGTAGATCCAATTTGTAGGCATTGTCATTCATGTGCTTGAGAACATGAAATGGTCCATCCCCTCCTGGAAGAAGCTTTGAACGTCTTTGAGCTAGAAACCTCTCCTTACGCATGTTCAACCACACCCAATCACCTGGCTCAAAAACAACCTTGTTTCGTCACTTGTTGGCATGTTTGGCATATTACTCCGTCTTTCTCTCAATGTTTAGTCTTGTTGTCTCATGAATCTGTTTAACAATTTCATCTTTCTTTTGACCATCTAAATTCACACGCTCAGACAAAGGTAAAGGACTTAAATCCAAAGGAGTTAATGGATTAAAACCATACACAATTTCAAAAGGTGAAAATTTAGTAATAGAATGTACAAATCTATTGTAAGCAAACTCAACATATGGCAAACACTATTCCTATGTTTTGATGTTCTTTTTAATGATTGCTCTTAATAAAGTAGACAAAGTCCTATTTACTATTTCAGTTTGACCATCAATTTGGCGACACTATCTTTACGGCGTTAAATGTCAGATTTTTACGGATCATAAGAGTCTTAAGTACATCTTCACCCAGAAGGAACTCAACATGAGACAAAGAAGATGGTTAGAACTAGTTAAGGATTATGATTGCGAGATTCTTTATCATCCCGGAAAGGCTAACAAAGTCGCTGATGCACTGAGTCGGAAGTCATCTGCTACCCTCATGTCAATTCAAGCACTACCACAACCGCTCCAAGAAGATATCTTCAAGCTTGGAATTGAGCTCATTATGGGAAAACTTTCCTTATTGACTCTCCAACCTACAATCCTTAGTGAAATCAAGGAAACTCAGGGGCTCGATCCTAGTTTGGTCAGGATAAGGAAGGAAGTCGTGGAAGGAAAAGAAACTAATTTTGGTGTGTCAGGTGAGGGTATCCTTCATTTTAAAGGTAGGTTATGTGTGCCTAGCAATGAAGAATTGCGGAAGCAGATTCTATTTGAGGCTCACGACACTCCATACTCCATCCATCCCGGAGCAACTAAGATGTATAAGGACTTGAAGGAACATTTTTTGTGGAACAAAATGAAGAACGACGTAGCTGAATTCGTAAGTAAATGCCTAACTTGTCAGAAAGTTAAGGCAGAGCACAAGCGACCAGCTGGGCAATTACAACCTATTGAAGTCCCAGAGTGGAAATGGGAGCAAGTCACTATGGATTTTGTGGTCGGATTACCAAAAACCATTGAAGGTTATGACGCCATCTGGGTAATCGTAGATCGTTTGACTAAATCAGCACGTTTCATATAAATTAAAGTGACTTATTCCTTGGAGAAGTTGGCTGAATTATACGTATCTAATGTCGTTAAGTTGCACGGCATTCCCTTATCAATCATTTCAGACCGCGATAGCCGTTTCACCTCCACTTTTTGGAGAAATGTTCAGCGAGCATTAGGAACTGAGCTTAAGTTTAGCACTGCTTTTCACCCTCAAACGGATGGTCAATCCGAGCGAACCATTCAAACCTTAGAGGATATGCTTCGTGCTTGCGTCATGGATTTCAAAGGTGCATGGAACAAGAAGCTACCGTTGATTGAATTCTCCTACAACAACAGTTATCAGGTGACCATCGGGATGGCACCCTATGAAGCACTTTATGGCAGGAAGTGCCGATCACCGGTACACTGGCATGAAACAGGGGAGAAGCAATTGGAAACCACAGATTTCATTATCAAGACCACTGAAGCAGTCAAGAAAATACGACAACGCATAGAAGCAGCTCAATGTCGACAGAAGAGCTATGCCGACAAGCGAAGAAGGCCTCTTGAATTTCAAAAAGGAGACTATGTTTTCTTGAAGGTAGCACCAATGAAGGGCGTGATGCGATTCGGAAAGAAGGGCAAGTTGAGCCCGAGGTACATAGGACCCTTTGAGATCACAGAATGCGTCGGTAAGGTAGCTTATAGATTAGAACTACCGTCGGAGTTGTCAACCGTGCACAACGTCTTTCATGTCTCAATGCTGAAAAAATATGTCCCGGATCCGTCTCACGTAATAGAGCATGAACCAATTCAAGTTCACGAGGACCTCTCCTATGAAGAAAAGCCAGTGCAAATTCTGGCTCGTGAAGAAAAGACTCTCCGAAACAAGACCATACCTCTTGTCAAGGTGTTATGGCGAAATCACAAGATCGAGGAAGCCACTTGGGAACGTGAAGACGAAATGAGGAAAAATTTTCCATTTTTGTTCTAATTTTCGAGGACGAAAATTTTGTAAGGAGGGTAGATTGTGATCCGCTAGAAATTCATAAGCATAATTCATGAATTATTATTATGATTCCTTCATTAATATGCTTTTAATGAATTATCTCGATGATTATCAGATTTCAAGATCGACTGATAATATATGTGATGTCGATGATTTAACAGTGTTAAATTTCTCTATTTAAATGAGAAATTTTAAATACATAAAATATGAGATGAACGACATATAAAATATCTATACGAAAAATTAATTATGTCGTATTAGGGGGATTGCGATAATTTTTGGGAAAGACCCCGATCATTATTATTAGGTCGATTTAATGATCTTAACATTTATTTTGATCATATCAATAGTCAAGTTTTGTGACCATGATTGGAAATTAATGTGTCACATGAATAGAAGATGAATTACTAGTATTTACTCTTAGGAAATCCAAAGGTGGGAAATTGATCAAAATTTATGCTTGATTTGAAATCAATGGTGTAGATTTGATGCTAGAGAATCCTAGGCAAATCAATGGTCAAACTTTGGATGATAAGTGACCAATGAGAAATTAGGGTGAGGATAGGTGTCATGGAAGATCCAATGGATGAGAATGAAGATGACAACTTGGATCAAGGGTGGAAATTGAATAAAAGAAAAACAAAAAAAAATGAAATGAAATGAGAATCCTAGGGGGGATCCGGATTTTGGTTCAAGAAACAATGGGGAAATGTGAACAAAGGAAGAAAAGATTGAAGTGTTGTGCATGTGAAGGGGACACCTTGTCTTCACTTTATTGAACCAAAATTCCACCCAAAAACTCTCCCCAATGTGTCGGCCATTCAAGGGCTAATTCAGCCAAATATTTTTCAAATTCTTTCCCCAAATGACAGCTCTCTCAAGGCCAATGTTGGCTAAGCACAAACCCCTAACACCCCATTTTCTTTCTCACACAAGTTAAGCTCTCAAATCCAAACTCTCTAACCACCTCCAAGCTCCAAACTAAACCGAGAACCACCAACACCATTCTCCATCTCCAACACATCTCTAATACCCTCCTCCATCTATTTTCAAGCTCTAAGAAATCTCTTTCCGAAGATCGAAGAAGCGAGAGACGAAGTTAGAGGATGTTTCACGAAAGGTAACCTAGCGGTATTCTTCGTGTTGTAGTCTTTTGAGAGAACTAAATCATGATATTTAGTTATGATCTTAATATTAGATTTTTCTTACTTAGGAAAAAGTTTTATGAAGAACTTGGAAGGTTCGAGATCTTAAAGGCTTCCCGGAGCATTTCGGTAAGATCTATGAACTTTGTTGAAGTTTGTGGTTGTGTGGTATCATGCCGTACAGTAGAAGCTTTAGTATGAAAAATAAATTATGTATTAAGGTTCTACAGAGAATAAGCTTCATTTTAGACTTTGGAATCACTTGATTTGCTTTTATATGTCAAAAGTTATGTGCCTTTGAAGTTGTGACACTAAAATGAAGAGGAAATGAACCTCCGAGTCACAGCATAGCCACGGGTTTACTGTACTTCGAACCCTTTAGACTCAAAATTTTGGACTATAAATTATAGATCTAAAAACTATATTCTTTAAGGTTCCAAAAAGGTATCTTACGCCTTGAACGGATAAATGTGCAATTTTTGACGAATTTTACAAGTTTGGGCCATGAACCGAAAATCCTAGCTGGAACCCTGTCCTAGCCACGGGTTTTGCATCTTTTGAGTTAGTAAACCTTAACATTTTATGAAACTGTTCTTATCATTCAAAATAGAAATTATAAGCTTTCCAATGACATATCTTTTGGCTCATTTGGACTTGTAAGTAAATTGTTATGATTTTTCTAATCTTACCTATGAATCTGGATTTATGGTTTAACTGTGAAACCAACAGTAACAAAACCTAAGTTGATGGTATGAATAACTCCAGTAATAAAGGAAATGACTTTACCTCTGTAAAGTAGACATCTTAAGCTTCAAAATGAGATATCATACGTTTAAAACGGATGTGTACATAAATTTTAATAAATCCCTTAAGATTGTAGTGTAATCTGGTAATCTAAAATTTTACCAAAAGACACTTAGAAGAACGTCCACATTAACGTTTGAAACACATGAAATCTTGGAAAACAAGTTGTAAGGACAGAAACTAGATGTTTCAAACTTTCCAACAAACCATCTAGTGTCCAAAACGAAATCATACTCAATTCGAAATAAATCTTACAAGTTAAAGTCATACACCGAGAAAACGATTAAATAGTAAAATGTGACACAAGGGTAAGTCTTGACACATGAACATATTTAGTTATGAAATGAATTGATTTTAAGTGTATGATCAAATAATGTAAAAACCCTAACTTTATGAAATTAAATTATAAGTTTTAAATGGGCCAAGATAAAGTATACTAGATGGTTACTAAGTGTATACCAAGAGTTTACCTTAGCCCAATAATAAAATAGAGGTATACCCTTAGGTGACTAATTGTCATCTTGATTGATTTATTAATTACTTAATTAATTAATTAATTAATTAATTAATACATAACCAAATGTAATTAATAAAGTATTTAATTAATTAATTGATTAAAAAATTAATTAATTAATTATAAGAGTTGGTAAATGATAATCATGATTATTATGTTAAATAACTACATAATTATAATATATGATTAATTAGAGATTTATTTAATCATTTATCATAAATCATTGATATAACCATCAAAATAATTATGGATAATTAACTAGAGATTAATCAAACATTAATCATTAGATTAATCAAATTATTAATTATTACTATTCGAATTAATAATTAATAATTACTATATGAGAATGAATATTTAAGTAACATAAATTAAATTATTGACAAGACAACTATTATAAGTCAATTAAAATTATATAATTAAATTATAATTTCTTAATTAAATAAAGTAATAATTAATATTACTTAATTAATTAATTAATCAGTAATTAATTAATTAAAATAATTAATTAATTAAATTAATTAAATAATAATTAATGGAAAATTTATTTTAATACTTAATAATTAATAGGAATTAATTGTTACGGTTAATTATGATAGAAGTGAATTAAGTTCTCTATAATTTATTAAATAAATAAATAAAGTAATATTACTATAATTCTATCTAATAATGAGATATTGTTAATCAGGCAATTTATCAAATCTGCGTATTAGAGATACAACTCCGGAAGTTTAAGCATATAAGACAAGTAAGTACAAACCTCACCTACAGCATGGAACAAAATGTTTTTCCTTGTTGACGATCTACATTTGCTAGGACTTGACTTGATGATGCTATGAGTATATGCGTTATACGTATTGCTTTGATTAAGTATCTAATGTGCATAATTCATCTTGCACTGAAATGATCGGCATGCCTCACATACGATTATGTCATAATGATATATGCATAGTGACATGTAAATCTACACATTGTCACAATTAATAAGAATGAGGCAAATAAAATATAGGATTAAGTGTCGTACAACCTCTACTAGTGAGAGGATATGATAAGAACGAAAGTTACAAAATATAACCTTGGAGGCTGTTGGAGGGTCGCTCCCCTAACTCCCCATTGGTTGTGCGCATATGGGTACGACATAGGGGCCCTTAAATAGACAAGATATGTAAATAATAAAGCATAATGGAACACATATAGTTCACATGCATTTTTAACCATTCATGATGTTGCATGTGATGATATGATTTTATGAAAATAATTTGTGAGATATTGTTTGTACTTGCTGAGCGAAAGCTCATCATTGTGAGTTCGTGATGTAGGTAACTCGGGTAAGCAGCACATTGCTTAGATGTTCTATGGACTGGCGAAGCTGTGCGGAGGCGATGAAGGACGGGAGTGGGATACCACTACGAATCAAATTTCCGCATTTAGATTTCGTAAAACTATTTTATATTAACTATATTTATAATTATGTTCCAATGTTATGGCGCTACTAAATTTGTATGAGTATTTTACAAAAATAGACCTTAGACTGTTTCTTGGAAATTTTTATGAAGTTATAATCTTTTTGTTTATATATCATCTAACTACGATTTTAAATTGGATAATTAGTTGCTAGAGGTTTTCAGTTCCTCAATTAATAATTTTAGTGATTCTAATTTTTGTAATACGGATATAAAAAAAAAAATTCTTGTATCTTCGGAATCAAACGTAAGTGAATGTTAAAACTAAATTAAATAAGAATAAGTATGTTAGTTAAGTAACGGTCTGAAAAGTCGGATCGTTATATCTTGTCATGTGATTTATTATTATTAAGCATGCTTACATGATGCCACAATAATATAACATAAATCATATGTGTCACATACATTAATACATGTTGCTTTGAAAAACATGCAAAGTAGTAAAAACATTTAAATCAATGCATGAACTTTTGAAAAAACATGCAAAGCAGTAAAAATATTTTTGCCCATGCATTAGGTGGAGTTGTACTTATAAATTGTCCTACGCTCTTGGTTTATCGTTCCAACAAGACACGACAACAGGTTATATTATATTCCTGTTTTCAAACAAGGCAATCATTCTACCTTAATACCCAACAAACCATAACATATTCATTGAACCATAAGTCGGTCTCCAAACCAACTACCATCCGTCATAGAATCGTTACTTATACTTAAGTAACTTGGGACTATTCTTCATTATTTCTTTTTCTCAAAAATACCTTGTTTTCTTAGAAGACATCTTATTTACTTAGAAAACATCTTAGCTTCATAAATAAAGTATTATCTTGATTTAATGCTTGAAATGACCTTAAAAACTCACTTGTGAAATTTCAAATGGATTTCAACCTTTTGAAACTATTTTTGTAAAGCCGTAATTCCTTTTTAAAAGGGATTGTAAAACCTTGAAACTGCTTTTGAAAACAACCTTTTAGTTTGGTTGAAAGTAAGTGTGCAGGAATTTCCTGCACAGTTTTGAAAATCCAGTTTTATCTTTAAATCGGTTTAGAATTTGAAAAAAAATTCTCCATAGAAGTTGTATATCTCATCGAAACCTACAACTTTTGTGTTTTCTTGAAGCTTAAATATGCCTTTAACTTACTCGTTTTTCCCCTTGAAAAGTTCTGGCCATGTACAGTATCCGGGACTGGCCAATTTTGAAAACTCATAAAAACAGAGGCCTTTGGAGCCCTATTTTACGAAATCTGCACAAGATACACCCTAAGGTTTTCTATTTTCTACAACTTTGTAGTTATAACTTTTTACAAATCCGGCCTCTAAGGAGCTCAAAATTGGGTTTCCAGAATACTGTCCATATTATTTTTAAAAACCGGTAGTTTGTATCTTTTGGATTCTTAGTTTAAAATCCGCACACACGACCTTGAACAGTCGAAACCGTGAGCCTATATCAACATGCAGTGCGTAGGATTCATTCTTAACATTCAAACATACATTTATCTCATGTTCCTGATAAACACAATATTGATAACTTACTTGTTTACCAAATTGTGTCTTTAGGTTGATTTCTTAACCAACATACACAAGGCATTCACATAACCATCATACATAAAATATCTATGTCAAAACATGTGAGTGCATAATCACAAACACATGGTGAGCACTCATAACCTTAAAACTCATCCTAAAGCATAAAATCAAACCCATGCTTAGATCTAGCAAACCATGTTAACCTAAGCATAAACCAACCATATAAAAACCATAATATAGTAAAATAAGAAACATGAGCTTATGCTCTTACATCCCGTAACTTGAAATACACATAAATTTCTCAATCAAAACTTAATGAAGATCTTAGTTAGAGGATCAAGAATAATACCTCTAAATCTTTGAAAGATTGCTTCTAGACCTTAGGATGAGAGAAATTTTTGCTGTCTATTTCACCACACCACAACCGGCCATCCACTACTACAAAAGACGAATTACACGACGGAGATTACACGACGGTTTTGCGAAACCATCATGTAAACGGATGTTTACACGACGGTTTATTGAAACCGTCGTGTAAACATTAGGTTTACACGATTGTTCAATGGAACCGTCATGTAAACTCAATGGAGCCGTGCGTTTACACGACGGTTCAATGGAACCGTCATGTAAACTGTAACGCCCCAACCTACGTAGGGCCGTTACCATACATACTTAAACTAAACTTACTTGAAAATTTCAGAATATTTTTTCTTTTTTTTTTTATTATTATTATTTTTTAAAACATATATAAATAGACTAGTCAATATAAGTAAGCTTTCCATACACACATATTACTTATTTACTATAATAAGCAGTCATACAAATCCTTACCTTTAACTTGAGTCATCATACTTTAGATGTACAGTGTAGCACAATTTATTCTAATACATATATATACATATATCTTTGTTCAAAAGAACTTGTGAAAAAATTTGCGTAGTGGTATCCCACACCGCCCTTCACTCGTCGCCGCATCGTCTGCATGGCCCACCAATTAAGTTGCAGGCTTTTTACCTACAGTATGAAATATACTGATGAGCTTTCACCAAGCAAGTACAAACATAATCTCACAAAACGTAACAAGTATGGTGCAACTTATGCATGAACCATTTATGTTCAATTATGGATCTTTTATGATCAATTATAAACTTGAACTTATTATCTTGCTTAACATGTGGGCCCCTAGTGTACGTACCAAATGCGTGCAATCCACAGAAAGTTAGGGTTTGCAAGGCCCTTAACAATTCTGAGAATCTTGAAACATAACCCTTCCGCATCAACAGAAGGTCTGAGAATTTTTCTTGAACATACATGATCCTCCCGCATCAACAGGAGGTTGGTACGACACCTCACTTGTCTTGGTTTAGTCTTGGCCTTGTTATTCTTTTCAAGACTAAGAACCTTTACATGTGATCTTAATAGTCATAATGCACATGATGCATAAATATAGTATGACATAAAGATCACTAACATCTAATGACTTGTGATATATTAATAAAGCGTAGCGTTATATTAAAACATGGCATCATTTCAAAACATGGCACATCATGGTATACATGTGAATAAATCATGCTTGAAAATAGTTTACTATTCTTCATACTGTAGGTGAGATTTGTACTTACCTCGTATACTATGTCCTTTGCTGAGTTGTTCTAAATCTGGTTGCAATAACAGGCCTCTTTCTGCTATTACAAAGGACATAAGGTAAGGATTTTATAACCATAAAATATTGGTAACCTTAACTAATATCCACACATAAACTTAGTTATATGTCCCCATACATACTCATGATAACTTGCTTGGTTACTACAAGTAACCATAGGGTTTATGGCCTATCATACTTAAATCATAACTTGTTAGGTTACTTAGAGTAACCCTGGGTACTAAGCCCAACATACATGAATAGTATTAGGTTACTCTTCTTAATCTTGGGTTTAACTTAATGGGTTGCTAAAGCCCAATTTCTTAAATTCTACTGGGTTACTATAGGTAACCTTGGGCTCCGGGCCCAATCCAGTAACTTGGGTATCCTACCCAGTTACTGTTGGTCTTCATACCGTTACCAAATTATTAAGACCACTTGTAGACCAATACTTACTTTTCTTGTTTTGGAAAAACTTAGTATTCTTTGTCTATGTTCTTTAAATACCATAAATCCTTGTTTAATTTATCAAAAATTGTAACTTTTAGAGTAGGGTTTGTAAAAATTGTTAAGTGTTGGAAACTGCCTTAGGAACAGTTTCTCACTGCCAATTTATCAGTGTATGTGCAGGAATGTCCTTTTCCTACATTGTTTTAGAAAATCCTGTGCAGGAATTTCCTGTTTCCTGCACAGTTTTTGAAATCCAATTATATTTAAAAATCTAGGTCGAATCTGAAAAAGTTTTCTTCACAAAAGTTTTAGATCTCGAAAAGCCCTACAACTTTCATGTTTTATTCAAAATCCAGTTCGGAATTTAACCCACTTGTTTCCCCTGTTGAACATGCCAGGTCATGCATGAAGTCTGGGCACAGTCATGCTCGAATTTTTGTAAAAACTGAGGCCGTTGGAGCCTCATTTTGGAAAACGGTCTGTGATGTCCTTTAGGAAAAACCCTTTTCTACAACTTTCATGTTTTACGTTTTCCCAAATTCGGCCTCTAAGGGCCTCAAATCCGGCTTTCTAGAAAACTGGCCAGTTTTACCGGAACTGGCAGTTTTCATGCTTACATTCATTTTACGCCCTAATACACGCACTCTACCTCAAGCGGCCGCAGCCGAGAGCCTATACCAGACATGCAGCACTTTTCTAACATAAAGTTCCATTATTCACATGCTCAATCATATTCATGCAACCCATTGGTGATTTTACACCATCTATGGTTTGCATGAGGTTTTGAGTTTGCACATAATCATTCCATACATCTAGCAACCTAGCATGCATCTTCTACAACAATCTTGAACATATTTGGGGACATACAACATTATCAAACATCTAGCATGCAAACCATAATAATCAAGCAAGCATAATTATATAACCATGCAAAGCTCATAAATCAAACCACCCTTAAACTTAATCAAGCACAAAACCTAAATTTCTAAACTTGGGCAATAAATTAAATTGAGCTTATGCTCTTATAAATTCAACTTGAAATACACCTAAATTTCAAATTGAAGCTCAATTTAAAAAGTTTAGGGGCAAGGGAGATTTACCTTAATTCACCCAAAGGTTAGGGCTAGGTTTGGGTTCAACTTTTTCCCTCCCTTGCTTAGTGCTAGAGCCGGCCTCCCTAGCTTGGAAACCCTCCAAAAATTTCAGCCACCTAGCTTTGTTCCACACCAAATTCGGTCACCTTGGAAGCTTTTCTCTCACTTTTTCTTCTCCCCCCCACAACCGGCCTTTCACCTAGATTGGGTACCAAAATTTTTTTCCAAACTTTTCCTTGTGTTCTATCTCAAATCCGACCACTCCCCTTAAATTTCCCCTTTGAGTTTTTGATTTTCTCTCTTCTCTCTTGGCCTCTCAAGTTCGAATTTTTGAGAAGAAATATGGGCAAAGTTTTGCTAGAGTTTCCAAATTTTGTGAACAAAAATGACCACCACCTCACACCTATTTATAGGTGTGGAAAACTTCTTAAATTTGCGAAAAAGTCCTTGAAGAAGCAAGAAATTGCACAAAAGGGTGCATAGGTGGTCGGCCACATGGTTCTAGAGCCATCCACAAATTTTTTTCAATTTTCTTTAATCAAGAAATGATGTCATAAATCCAAGGTGAGGTGATGTCATCATAAGGCCTTTTTTGGCCTTTCTCTTGATATGCAGTCCATTTTTATGCTAACACAGATATTTTCACTACTGCTATATACTAATAACAGTATTTTTACACTGAACTACAGTCTAAAATTCATCTGTGTAAAAATGGACTGTATAAAAATTTTCTTATAACTTGAAGCCATTTGGCCCTTGATACCCTAATTAATGTGCTTGATTTTTCTATGGTGGTTTTAAATCTTATTCTTGCTATCCTGTCCGTAAAGACGGTTTTCGCAGTATATTTCCCATACTGCTTATCATTTTACAGTAGTCATATCTTTGACCTTTCTAGTCAACCTTTGACTTTTTCGGTCAACTTTGACTTTTTCGGTCAAACTTTGACCAGCATAAAATCATAGAATTTTTCTTCCCTTTTTGCTCAAAGGTCACATGCTTGGCTAAACAAACTGCTTATTGAGTCTCATAGTTAATTAAATGAGAACTCAAACATTTATTGATAAAATTATGAATTTCACATTGATACTCATAATTTTCATGAAACATTACATAAACACATAGTACAAACTTAAATTCCTATATGGAATCATGAGTCTGTTCAAAAATTTGGTTATTACATAAACTCAATGAGCCGTGAGTTTACACGATGGTTCATTGGAACCGTCATATAAACTCAACGTTTACAAAATGTTTACATGATGGTTCTTAAAACCGTTGTGTAATCTCTCTGATTGCACGACGGTTGTTTAAAAACCCGACGTGTATTCCTAATTTTTGTATCCCTAACAGCACCCTTCATTATATCTTACAGAATTGTTGCGCAGCCACAAAAAACATCATAGAGACCTGCGAAACCACATCTCTTCCACTGCGAAACCAACACTCGCGTATAGTAATTATTTGTAAGTATAGTGATTATTACTTACTCTTCTTTTTAGTTATTTGATTTTTATTGACGAATTATTGTAGATATCTAAAATGGTATATTCTCGTTTTTTTTTTCTTCTTTAAGTATGATTTGTTGAATTTTTTCAATAGCTTAATATGTTGTATTTCTTTAAGTATGATTTGTTGAATTTTTTCAATAGCTTAATATGTTGTATTTTTAAATGCAAAAACTTGATTATTGATCTTTAATATCGATTTAGGTCGGGTTCTTGGAAATGGATCGAAAATGGATGTGGACTAATAGATTGACTAGAAAATATCGAGATGGTGTTGAAGAATTTTTGTCATTTGCCAAAACTCACATGAAGAATGATAAGATTCGATGTCCTTGTGTGGATTGTGGAAATCATAGATCTCATTCAGTTGATGAAGTTAGAAGACATTTGCTTGCCCATGGAATTATTTGTTCGTACCAAACATGGTATTTACACAGTGAAATGTGTTTTAATCCATCATCGAAGAACAAAGCGAAAGAACCTATTGTTGAGGAAGATGTAGGAGATAATTTGTTTGTGTTGGAAAAATCGGATCCGATATCAGAGTTACGGTGCAGCGGAAGTTTTAAAATTTTTATGCCGATTCGGAAAAGAAGCTCATGATGTATATAACAATAAATTAAATTTATGATCAAGCGTACCTTATTTCTTGGATTCCGAAATTGCTAGAGCGATTAACCAACTTGTCTTCTCTATTATTCTCGAGTTCCACGCCTCAGAGTGTGTGTGGGCACACATTCTATGAATCCAAGCGACAGGTAATGTTTCCGAAGTCTAGATCCTTCATTCTCAATTCTGATGTTCCTTGTTGAGAATATGATCTAACTTCTTTCTTCAAAACTGCAAAACAGGAACTGGTTGACCTCCTATGAAAATTATCACTCGGTTTAACCTTCCTCACAATTTTGATTCAATGGAATTTTCTCTCTTTTTCTCACTCAAGAGTATGGCCGAATTTTATGATGTGGAAGAAACCCAAATTATTTTTCCTCTCACTCCAAAAAAAAACGTTTTTCTCCTTAGTGAATGACCAAAAATTAATTTTTCAAGAATTCCTAGCCTTTATATAGAAGTCCAATCCTTTTCAAAATTTATCTCCTTTAAAAATAATTAATAATTATTTTTCTGGATAAATTTTGAATCAAAAGATCATACAACTTTAGGGCTACATTCATTGAACCTAAAAACGTTTTTCCAAAAGGAAATCAATCCTCAAAAATTCGGCCACTTTGAAATAAATCTTGATTGGTGGTTCAAATTTTAAATCAAGAATCTAGACTAGTCAAAAGATCCTAGTCCTATCTAGATTCAAATTTCTTTTTAAACCTTTTCGAATTTAAATAAGATTCACTTATTTGAATAAATATTTTCCACAAACATTATCCATATTAATTAATTTAAATCAATGGAATATTTCAAATTTTCTTTCCTCACAAAAACCGTGCACCTCTTTTAAGGAAAGAAAAATCCATCAAATAATCTCCATTATTTAAATCAATTAATAATTTAATGTTAGGAATATATTTGAATAATTTTGAAACAAAATTTTCTTCCTCCATTCAATTAAAAAAAACGTGCACCTATTTTAATTAGGAGAGAAAAATTTTGTTTTCCAAAATTATATAATTCAAACACATCTTATTTCCAAAATTCAAATTAATCAATCACATGTCAACAAATCATTTGTCTACAAATTTCACATGTCCAATCCTTTCTGGATTGCATGTTAGAGAGTGCCATGTCTTAATAGACATTACTAAATTCCATTTAAATTTACCGATCTCATTAGGAACAAATCCCGAGATGCTATATGGAACTATATGAGCTAATAGAGGGACCCGATGGAAATTTGTAAAGAGGCTCCTATAATTGTGAAAAATTAATCCCAGATTAATTATTCATCAATTATCAACTTCAATACTATTCCACTAAAAGTTTGAAGCTGAACTCCTGTTTACATACCGTATTATGAAAGCTCTCTAGCGTAGCGCTTCTTCCATGATTTATTCATTACTTGCTTAATCCTCATATGTTATCCATGATTGAATTAAGGACTTTTTCCGTTTTTACCTTTTCAATCATTTTAACTTAAAGTTCCATTATTCTCTATTGAAAGAATCACCAATTATAAAACCATACAATTGGTAAACCTCCAAAGAACACAAAGTAAACCGATGGCCAAGATCTTGTTATACTATCTTTCAATCCCCGAATAATGCCTTTAAGTAGATAACATTTACTATCGTTAAGATAGCTATGGATTCCGTATCTATGAATCTTGATTTCTCCATCCATAAGTCATGCACCCAAAACACAAGTATATTGACCATGAATTAACAGTGTCTCACCTGTAGTGCATTAAAGTACTTAAGTTATGGATACGAACTGAAGTAATCATTTCAGGATTAAGATTAATGCAGGATGATAATCAAAGTGCCATTGATTCTTATAAACGGAATTATTAAACCGAATCAATTAACACTTTAGGTCCAGTCCAATGTCATACCTCAATACTGGTATACATTAAAGTTTCTACTCGGAACCTATCCGATGGTCAAGACAAACCATCCCTCCAAGGAAGTAGACGACCTTTACAATCTTATCATGAATAAGTTCCCCAAATCTTATTCCATCGATTGCGGACTATTTATTTAGACTGTTATCAAATTATCACGTCTTCTATGTATACCCCGTATACATATGGTAATCCGATATATTACCAACAGCGAAGGAGTATTTTATGTTTGCTCAAAATAACCATACAATCAACAAATGAAAGTAAATAGGACATAACTTATTAAACATGAATAACCTCCTCTTATTAATATCAAAATGTCATATTACAGAAAATCCCTAATATTGATTTTTTATCCTTAGGGCACATTTAGATCCCAACAGTTTGATATGGTTAATGATTTGGAAGATTAGTTTGTGCATCGTCTGGAGTTATTTGAAGCAATGATGAATGATGTCGAGATGCCCTTGTATGCCGGGTGTAGTAAATATACGAAATTGTCCGCATTGGTCAAATTATGGAACATGAAGGCATCGGGAGGGTGGACAAATTCTAGTTTCACGGCTTTTTTAGAATTTCTAAGAGAGGTTCTACCGATTGATAATAAAATACCCGCTAGTATGGACGAAGCTAAGAAGACGTTGAGCACTTTGGGAATGGAATATGAAAAAATTCATGCATGTCCAAATGATTGCGCCCTTTACCGAAATGCGTATGAGGATTTGGATGAATGTCCGGTTTGTAAGGAGTCAAGATGGAAGAAGGGCAAGAAGCCAACGAATGTCAGCAAAGGTGTGCCGGCAAAGGTGTTATGGTACATTCCTCCGGCACCGCGTCTGCGGTGTTTATTCCGTAATGCTGATCATGCCAAGAATTTGACTTGGCACCATGATAAACGTGTTGAAGATGGCATGCTTAGACATCTAGCCGATGCACCACAATGGAAGACCTTTGATGCCAATCATCCTGAATTTAGTGCGGAACCACGGAATCTACGTCTTGGTTTGTCGGTGGACGGAATGAACCCACATGGTAATATGAGTAGTAGGCATAGTACTTGGCCCGTCATACTTGTCAACTACAATCTCCCTCCGAAGTTGAGCATGAAGCGGAAGTTCTTGATGTTGACTTTATTGAATCTGATCCTCAACAACCAGGGAATGACATTGATGTGTAATTAGCACCACTAATCGATGTTCTAAAGAGCTTATGGGAAAAGGGGATCAAAGTTAGAGAAGCTTACCGTCAAGAGACATTCACACTCCGTGCAATGTTGATGTGGACAATTAATGACTTTCCTGCTTATGGAAATCTATCTGGTTATTCAGTCAAGAGTTCTATCGATTGTCCCATTTGTATGAAAGAAACATCTTCCATCTAATTGAAGAATGGTAAGAAAACCGTTTACCTTGGTCATAGGAGATTCTTACCACAAAATCATCGATACCGCAAACAGAAAAAGGCTTTCAATGGTAAAACGGAAGAAAGAATCCCTCCCCGGGTTTTGACGGGCGAAGACGTTTATGAGATGGCTAAGGATTTGAAAGTGGTGCTCGGGAAAAGAAAACGTAGTAACAATGATCCCGTGGTAGATGGACCTTGAAAAAAGCGGTCAATCTTCTACGAACTTCCATATTGGAGGACACTTTTTGTTCATCATTGCTTGGTTGTGATGTATATTGAGAAAAACGTTTGTGAATCAATAGTGGGCACGTTGCTAGACATTCCTAATAAGAGCAAAGATGGTGAAAAAGCACGGTTGGATCTTTAGGAATTGAATGTTAGACTTAACTTGATCCCTACGAAAAAAGGGAATACAACTTACTTACCTCCGGCGAAGTACACATTATCAAGACAAGAAAAAAGAAAGCTTTGTGAGTGGCTCGCTTCTGTAAAAGTGCCCAACGGGTATTCTTCCAACTTCAAAAGGTTGGTGTCTATGAAGGATCTGAGGCTGATTTGAATGAAAACACATGATTGTCATATCTTGATACAACAGTTATTACCGCTGGCCTTGCGAGGAGTTTTAACGAAGGATGTGAGATTCGCAATTACCAAGTTATGCTCATTTTTCAACTCGATATGCTCTAAGGTAATTGATCCATTGACACTTGATTCGCTACAATTAGAGTTGGTTAAGACTTTGTGCTTGCTTGAGAAGTACTTTCCACCCTTATTTTTTGACATATTGATTCATCTAACGGTGCACTTAGTCCAGGAAGTGAAGCTATGTGGACTGGTATACTTGAGATGGGTGTATCCTTTTGAAAGGTACATGAAGGTTTTGAAGGGTTATGTCAAGAACCGAAATAGGCTGGAAGGATGTATTGTAGAAAGCTACAATGCGGAGGAATCGGTCGAATTTTGCTCCGAGTATTTGTCCGCCGCGGAAGCGATTGGGTTGCCAAAGACTACAAACATTGACTGGAAGGGACTATCCGTCGGCATTCCATTGCAAGTAAATCGATGTGAATGAGAGAAAGCTTGTCTCTATACTTTACATAATAGGGTTGAAGTGGAGCCTTTTATTGAGGTTCACCTACAGGAATTAAGAGATAGAAATCCAAGAAGAGGAAGAAATGAAAAGTTGCTATAAGATGAACACAATCGGACGTCTCGTCAGTGGCTACGAAGACATGTCTTTCAGAAGGACGGCTTTTCGTAAGAGTTAATGAACCTCGCTAGAGGTCCGTCGACGATTGTTACACGATATACATCATACTTCGTCAATGGTTATACATTCTACAGTCGCGAAAGAGATGAGAAGCATCCTGTTCAAAATAGTGGTGTTAGTATCCGTGCTAAGGCCATGCATATTTCATCTGCAAAGGACAAGAATCCAGTTTATGGAACTATGAACTAGTTCGGTTTCATTAAAGATATTTGGGAACTCGATTACTGTGGTTTACATGTAGCACTCTTTAAGTGCAAATGGGCCAATAATAATTATGTAAGGATTGACAGTGATGGCATCACAGTGGTGGACTTTAGACGATTGGCATACAAAAATGATCCATTCATTATGGCATCACAAGCAATCCAAGTATTTTACACAATGGATCCTAGCAATGTAGAGTTGTCCTTAGTAGTGCCGATGAAGCCAAAATTGATCCGTGATGGTCAAGAAGATGAGGAAGATTGCTCCGACATTCCATCTTTCACACAGGGAATGCCACCGGTAGAGGAGATTGACGAATTCGATGATGATGTTTCCCACTTGGTTCGAACAGATATTAAACGGACACGTGTTGAGGAAGCAAAGAGAAAAAAGAAAAAAACTTGAACATTATGCCATTTATTTTGTACAACACATGACTTTATTTTTATTACAATTCAAGATGTATTATATATTTATTTTGTTATGTTCGCGCTATATATATATTGAACATTAATTTTGAATAAGGATCAATACTACAGTATGAGTAATTTTTGTAAATAACACAGGGGTATTAGGCCGTCGGATTGTGGTGACAAAACTGGATTACAATTACACGACGGTTTTCTGACAAAACCGTCATGTAATCATCAGAACATTACACGACGGTCCCCCTAAACGTCGTGTAATCCCGGGAGATTACACAACGGTCCCAAGAACAATCGTGTAATCACCTGAAAAAGGGGATTATACGACGGTTCTGGAACGAACCGTCGTGTAATACCCAGTCTGGGGATTACACGACGGTCCACAGAAGGGGGATTACACGACGGTCCCTGGGACGACAGGACCGTCGTTTAATCCACCAGACGGGGGATTACACTACGGTCCGTGGGACCGTCGTTTATTCCCCCAGACGGGGGATTACACGACGGTTCGGAAAAAAATTGTCGTGTAATCATCCAAAAATTTTGAATTTTCATTTTTCGAAATCCGCGCGAAAACTCATTACTTAAATACAATTTCTTCTTCATTTCTCTTTGCATATCCGTGCGAATTTCTTAATTTCTCTTCACACTCTCTACATTTCTCAAGTACCCACATCCTTCACCAACTCGTCGCCACCTCTCTTTTAAAATCCAGTCAAGCCGCCGTTGCCGTCATTGCCGCCTCCGCCTTCCTTTTCGTGTGGCCTTGCCTATTCTTCTTCAAAGAAAAGCAAGGTGACTTCATATATAAACTTGTATTGATTTGCTCTTTTGTATTGTTGTTTTTCACTAAAGATCCATTTTTGAACATGATGTTTTTTTTTTTAATGTTGCTCTTTGTAGATGAATGGTTTTGGCACTTTACACATGATTTTTTTCTGCTCATAACATGCTCGATGAAATGCCAAAATGAGTTTTTCTTATCGAAAAACATATAGAGTTTGATAAATATTCATAGCATAACTATAGCAAGAATATATGAAGTCCCCTAGCATGAAAATACATAAAGAATGCCTCAAAACGCCCTATGCCAATAGAGACCGCGACGGGCGCCTGGCCCCTGTGGGGGCCTTTTGGCGCCCGCTGGGGGCGCCAGGCGCTCGTGGGGGCCTCCTGGCGCCCGTTGGGGACGCCTGGCGCCTGGCACCCGTGGGGGGCACCGGTCGCCCGTTGGGGCCTCTTGGCACTTGTGGGAGGGCGCCGGGCGCCTGGTGCCCGTGGGTGGCGCCTGGCGCCCTTGTGCGTGCGGGCGTGCGTGCATGTTTGTGCACCTTTGCGCCATTTTAAAAAATTAATGTATTGTGTGGTTAGTAGTTAAAGTTAATTTGATTCGATTATATTGGTCCGACATAATTTTTTTTTTTTTAATTTTTATTTTTGGCAATAAATATAGGTGAACGAATACAATGGAACATTCCAAAAAGGGACAAGCACCCGTTGGATCCCACTGTCGATGGCAAGCGAAGGGCAACTATAATGAAACACATCCATATGGCAAGAAAAAAAGGTGAATGAATTCAAGTCACGTTTGACGAGAAAGGACAACCGGAAGGAAAGCACGGTGACGAATTGATGAGCTGGATTGGTGTGCTCGCTCGAGAGCACGTTCCAATATGGATACAAGATTGGAGATCTCGTGATTTGGACGGATTGAAAGAGATTATTTGGAAAGAAACTGTTACTTCTTTCACTGTGGATGATTGGTTTCGGAGTACTTGTTTAAAATCATGTGGTGAAGTTGCAAGGAATTTTCGGCATGATCTATAAAAGACGTTTGTCGAGGAATTTGTAACAGAAGAAAGTGTGTGGACATGGCCGCAAAAAGTAATTGACAACTACCCCAATATAGAAGAAGAGGATTGGGTGAAATTCGTTCAGTATAGAACATCCTCACAATTCCAACAACTATCTGATCGTGGAAGCGAAATAAGGACAAACAACGAATACTCATCAAGAGGAGGCCGAGACGGATATAGGAAGCTCGACCAGGAAAATGTATGTCAATAAATTTTGTTTGTACTAAATCGTATGCCATTTATAGAACATTATGTCCTATATTATACTAACGATGTTAAATTACAGTTTAAGAAGACAGGGAAATGGAAAAAAAGAGATGGTTTGTAGCTAGAGCAACAAACAGGCGCAGATGGAGAGTTGAAAGATCCACCATGTAAAAAAGTTAGCGAGTTGATAGTAAGTTTACTAACTAACAATGAATTCTTCATCACTACTATACGTACTTACAACCCTTAAGCTTAAATGAGTTCTGTTAATTATCTTGTAGATGGAGTACAACACACAGGAGAGTCAAGGCACTTTCGAATCAGTTGGCACTAGTGATGTATTGTCACAGTCATTATCTAGACCCGAACACAAAGGGCGTGTCCATGGGCAATCAAAGTTCGTAAAGCCGTCTCAGTACTTTAACCTAAATCGAAGTTCGAGTAAAGACAATGAAGTACTATCAATGAGACGTGAAATAGAAGAATTAAAGGCGTTGGTGCGTGGTCTATGTGCAAACAAAGATGTGGAGCCGTCGGTTGATCCCAACAATGTGCCAACCGTGAACCCGCACAACAGCTTTAAGGCTAGTTGCTCTACCCAAGAAAAACAACATGGAGTTTCTGATCCGCCAACCATGCCGGTCGACAGTCAGGAGTGTAAGCTCTATATTTTCGATGAAGTGCAGGGTGGACAGTTGCTTGTTGCATTTGGAAGAACATGGCTGGAGAGCCTTCCCACCGATACAGTGCATGGGATTCCACTGGGGGAAGGGAACGTGCAAGTGTCAATCAATGTGCCAAAATTAAAAAAATCACCATTACCTATACCGACGTACGAGGCAACCACTGTGAAGGATGCTGTTAATGGGTTTGTTGCTTGGCCTAAAAGATTAGTTGAGCTCGACACGAGTATGAACAAGGCGAGTCGAGGGCCTAGTCACGTTCCTAACTCAGCAGCTGGTAGAAAAAAATGCCAAAAAAAAACTTGGAAATAAAACGATTGACTCTCGAACTGTGGTACAACAAGGTGCGCAACAACAACAAGCTTTGTTCGACTTTAATAACATGAACATGGCGATGCGGCCTTTGGCTTATTATGCACATAGTTCCATGTGTCAAGGTAATCAGATTGAGGTCCCAATACCATACACGATCATGACTTTTGAAATGCCTATCTTTCTGAGCTTTGAAGATATTTATGAGTTCATTAATTTACAAGAAACCAGTGCAAATTGTATTTTAGTCTACATGAGGTACGACATTCTATCTCTGAATTTTTTTTTATCTAGAAATTCTTTTATATGTCAGGTAGAGTAACAATTTTGATACGCTTATGCAGATATTTGGAGGAACTATGTAAGATTAATGGCAAGCTGAGAAGTTTGAGTTTGTGTCTCCAACCTTGATCTCACTGGTGAGAACAGATACTGAAAATGCTGGCATGAGAGAGCGAGTCGACAGTTTTATCAGCTTTTTGCGTGACGCACCAAAAGGACGGCTTTATCTTGTGCCGCATAACATAGGGAGACATTGGGTTTTAGGAGTCATTGACCCATGGGAGGACCTCGTCCTTTATTTTGATCCTCTTCGAGAGAAGAAACGAGACGATTTTATTAAGCTAATGAACATGTAAGTCAATTTTAGTATGTGAATTTTTTTTAATCTTAATTAGTTTGAATTTTACCAATTTTCTAGGGCCCTATCGGATTGGAAGATTATGGCCGGAGAAGGGATTAGAAGGAGACGAGATTGTAAGACCAAAATCTCGAACCGTCCTTGTCCTCTTCAAGAGGGAAGTGTTGAATGTGGTTATTTTATTTTAGGTTTTATGAAGGACATAGTGTTGAATGGAATTGACATACTTGAAAGTAAATAATTTTTTACTTCTCAGGATTTGGATTTGATTAGGGGAGAATGGGCTAGCCATGTAATGCAATTCATGGATTATGATATGTAAACTTGTAATGTAATAATTGGTATGTATTTTTACTTTGATCAATGAAGTTAATATCTTGGATCGTGTATTGGATAACATACAGGTTAGGCCACTCATGGGAAATCACCTAAAAATCTCATTTTTTCGTTGAGAACCGTCGTGTAATGTCGTTAATACATTACAAACATTACACGACGGTTCTCCCGAGAACCGTCGTGTAATGTGATACATTACACGTCAAACCACCGTGTAATGTAATATGTTACACGACGGTTGACCTAAAACCGTCGTGTAATGTCTCTACATTACACGACGGTTCTCGGGAGAACGACGAGAAGCGTCGTGTAATGTCTCTACATTACTTGTTTCGATGATGGTATAACTTGTTTCGACGACGGTTTTAACCGTCGTGTAACATTGAGATACCACGACGGTAATATAACCGTCGTGTTATCTTCCACGACGCTGGATTACACGATGTTGGGTAACCGTCGTGTAAACTTTACACGACGATAAAAAACCGTCGTGTAATCCACAATTTTTACTAGTGATCACTTGTCTCTCTCTCTCTCTCTCTTTTCCTAAAGGCTAGAGAGGAAAAAGTTTGAAGGGAACTAAAAATTGAGAGACTAACTAAAATGGTTCAATTCTCACAACCAACCTCTATTTATAGGTGGAAATTCTAAAATTTTCCACAATTATTTTCTTATTTCAACTTTCTTTAAATTGCATATTGGTCCTTAAAGACAAAATTTTTGCCTTTCAAGTCCCCCCTAATTGCCGGCCATGTGGAGTGTTGGAGCCAAAATATCATTTCATACTTATCTTCTTAACTCTTCCTTGTCAATTGGCCATGTGTTGAAAAAAAAAAAAACAATAAATCAAAAATTATATATTTATCCACAATTACTTGGCCTCCAAGTAGGGCCATGTTTGGCACTCCCTCCTAACATGCAGTCCATTTCCTTAATAATTCAGATAGTACAAATACTGTTTTAACTATCAACAATCCAGCACTATTGAACTACAATCCATAATTTATTTGCACATAACTAGACCATGTATTGGTTTTTCTTAGGACTTGAAGCTACTTAGTCATTATTGCTCCAATCATTCTGGACCATTCTTAATCCTTATTCTTAATTCTGCATCTGTAATGACGGTCAGTAATAGTATAATATCAATAATACTTATTATACTACAGTACCGTCTTAATCATGTCATAATTTTTTTTTCTGTTCATACATTGGCCAGGATAAAACCATAATTCATGATCTGCCTTTTTCATCATAAGACCTCATACTTAAACTTAAACTGTCATTGCGTCTTATAACACTATAAGAACTCGAACATATTTTGGTAATCAGCTCATGAGTTTCCTATTGATATCCATAATTTTCATGAAACGTCACAATAATACTTATTACGGACTTAAATTTCTTTATATATATATATATATATAAGAAATCACGAGTCCAAAAGTTTCGGTTATTACAAAAACAATGACTTGGTTCCTAACTCACTCCACAAAGTCTTTCAAAAGTAACTCAAGAACATAGCATCTCTATCCAAAACAATTGTTTTAGGCATACCATGTAACCTAACAATTTTGCGAAAGAACAAATTAGCAACATTAGAAGCATCATCAGTTTTGTGACATGGAATAAAATGTGCCATCTTAGAAAACCTATCCATCACCACAAAAATAGAATCCCGACCCCTTTTTGACCTGGGCAATCCTAACAAAAAATCCATTGGAATGTCAATCCAAGGTGTACTAGGAATTGGTAGTGAGGTGTACAAACCGTGGGGTTGAACTCTTGACTTAGCTTGCCTACAAGTGACACATCTCTCACAAATCCTCTCAACATCTCTTTTCATGCAAGACCAATAAAAATGTTCTTGTATCACTCCTAGGGTTTTAGCTACACCAAAATACCCCATGAACCCTCCACCATGGGCTTCTCTCACTAACAAGTCCCTCAAAGAACAATTAGGTACACATAATTTATTTTTTCAAAACAAATAATTATCATACCTAAAATATTCCCCAAAGGCAGCCTTCTCACAGGACAAATACAACTCACTAAAATCTTGGTCTATTGGGCACAACTCTTTTATGTGCTTAAAACAAAGTAATTTAGCGTCAAGAGTAGAAATCAATGCATACCTGTGAGAAAGTGCATCGGCCACCACATTCTCCTTACCTTGTTTGTATTTTATCACAAATGGGAATGGCTCAATGAACTCCATCCATTGTGCATGTCTCTTGTTCAGCTTGTGTTGCCCCTTCAAATGCTTTAAAGATTCATGATCTGTGTGGATCACAAATTCCTTGGCCAATAGGTAATGCTACCATGTCTCCAATGCTCGTAACAATGCATACATCTCTTTGTCCTAAATAGGATAGTTCAAGGCTTCCCCGATTAGTTTCTCATTGAAGTAAGCAATTGGTCTTCCATCCTATATAAGAACAGCTCCAATACCTATACCTAATGCATCACATTCAATCTCAAATAATTTAGAAAAATTGGGTAAGGCTAGCAAATGTGGTTTTGTTAATTTTTCTTTGATCAACTGACTCTTGCTCTTCTCCCCATTTGAGTCCAACATTCTTCTTGATGACCTCGGTAAGAGGAGCAGCGATGGTACTGAAATCTTTCATGAACCTACTTTAGAAACTAGAAAGCCCATGAAAACTTCTAACCAGCCCTACACCAGTTGGTCGCGGCCATTTTTGTATTGCGCAGACTTTTTCTTCGTCAACCTCAATTCCCTTGGCACTAACAGCATAACCTAAGAAAACAAGCTTATTGGTGCAAAAAGTACACTTTTTCAGGTTAGCAAACAATTTTTCTTTTCTAAGCACTACAAAAACTGACTGTAAATGCTTCGAATGATCATCCAAGTTTTTGCTGTAAAAGAGAATATCATCAAAAAAAACCACAACAAATTTCCCAAGGAAAGGACGTAAAACATGATTCATTAAACGCATGAAAGTGCTAGCTGCATTAGTTAATCCAAAAGGCATAACTTTTTTAATGCAGTTTTCCATTCATCACCTTCCTTCATTCTTATTTGATGACAACCACTTTTTAGATCAATCTTAGAAAATACACAAGTACCATGCAACTCATCTAACATGTCATCTAAACGAGAAATAGGAAAGCGATACTTCACCGTGATGTTGTTGATGGCTCGGCAATTAACACACATTTTCCATGTCCTATCCTTCTGAGGTACTAACAACACCTGAATTGTGCATGGACTCATGCTTTCTCTCGCGTACCCTTTTTTCATTAACTCCTCGACTTGCCTTTGAAGCTCTTTTGTCTCCTCCGAGTTACTTCTATAGGCTTTTCGGTTTGGAATAGTTGCACCGGGCACGAAATTAATTTGATGTTTGATCCTTCGGATTGGTGGTAATCCGTGTAGTGTATCCCCGGGGGAAAACATCCTCATAATCCTACAAAAGAGACACAATAGAACTCCAAGTTGGTTAGTTTAAAATGCAGCCTCCTTGTACACAATTAAAATCATTGGCTGGTTTATTATCAATGCTCTCTTTACATCACTTGCTCATGCATAAAAATTCTTTTGTGTTCTCTCTTTTTTTCTCTCATTGGGCGAAACCCCTTTTTCCCTTTAACTCTCCTTTTTCTCGACAAATCTCTCTCTTTCTTGAGTCTTGGCCTCTTTCTCTTTTGTACTCTTTCTTTTTTGATCACTCTTCTTTTGTAACTTCACTTGATCTTCATAAACCTATTTCAGAGTTAATGGCACAAGAATGATGGCTCATTGATTGTGCACCAAAGAGTATTTATTGTTGAAACCATCATGCTTCACACGTTGATCAAACTGCCAAGGCCTTCCAAGAAGTACATGTCCCACATGCATGGGAACCACATCACACAACACCTCGTCTACATACTTCCTGATCTGGAGTGAAACGAGAACTTGCTTGTTGACTCTCACCTCGCCACAATCATTCTACCATTGCAGCTTGTAAGTCCGTGGGTGCTTTGTTGTTGGCAGCCTCAATTTCTCCACCACGGTAGTGCTAGCGACATTGGTACAACTCCCTCCATCTATGATCATACTACACACCTTGTCTTGAACATTGCACCTAGTATGGAAAATATTTTTTCTCTTTTCTCCTTGTTGTCTTCCTTAACTTGCACACTTAAGGCTCTCCTTGAAACCAAGGTCAACTCACAATGAGCAATACACTCCTCATCCGAAGCATCCACCAATGATGGCATAGACTTAACATCTTTTTCATCCTCGGTTTTGGTCTCGCCATTGTCCAGCATCACCATAACTCTCTTATTTGGACATTGACTCGATATGTGACCCCTGCCTTGACATTTGAAACACTTAATGTCATGATTGCGATTAGGAGTAGAGTCATTTTTACCTTGTGAATTGGAAGTTGAGGAAGAAGGCTTGGTTTCTGCCTTAGGGTTGGCTGTGGCTTTCTTTTCCTTATTTGGATAAGTCTTCTTCCAAAGAGTTTGTTCCGTATATCAGCTCGGTCTTGTACCCCTCCTCTTGAGTTGCTTCTCAAATTTTATGGCCATATGTACCATTTCCTACAACTCCACGTAATGTTGCAACTCCACCTGATTGGAGATTTCTTAATTCAAACCTGCCAAAAACCGTTCCATAATGGCTTCTCAATCCTCCTCTAAATTTTCTCGGATCATTGCTACCTTAATCTCTTGGTAGTAATCTTCGACGCTTAGATTGCCTTGTGCGAGTCTTTACAGCTTCTTGTACAAATCCCGGTATTAGTGACTTGACACAAAACGCCTCCTCATCACTGTTTTCATCTCCTCCCAAGTGTCCACCGGTTTTTCTCTATTTCGTCTACTATTTAACACCAATTGATCCCACCAAACAATAGCATTGTCAGAAAACTCAATGGCTGCAAGTTTTGCCCTCTTCATCTCGGAGTAGTTGTGGCAATCAAAAACTAGCTCCATCTTCTTTTCCCACTCTCGATACTCCTCGGGATCATTCTTGCCTTGAAATGAAGACACCTTCATCTTAATGCTGCCCAAATTATTATCCTCCCGATTCCTATCTCTTCTAATCCATCCAAACCTCCTAACGCTACCCACCGAGTGTTTATCATCCTCCTCTTTAAAATCGGCCTCGTTGAACTCCTCAAAGTCCTGCACGACATGTTTTGGTTGAACTCTTTCCCTCCTATGCACATTGGGAGCCATTTGTGGCTGCCCCCGAATGGCATTTTCTACTCGATCCAACCATTCATTGATTTGCTCTAATTCCACCCTCATCATCCGCCTCATCTCTCCCGCCAAAGCTTCCATGTATAACCTTGTATCAGCCCCTCTTTGAGCTTCCCCATAGTCGTGTTGAGACATGATTTCTACAAGAGATAAGTTATTAAAAAAAAAAAAAAAAAGGGAACAGGACCTCACGATTCTCTCCCTCTCATGTTTCACTCAAAGATTATGTTTCGCCCAATACTCTTATTTTTCACACAAAATATTTGGCTTTTACCCTCAAATAATCTCACACTCTTGCCTTTTTCCACTCATGGTAATTCTCTTTCGGCTCTTATCAAACTAATCAAATAAGAACAAGAATTTCCAGCAAACAAGTCATTCACAACTTACCAATGAGATTTTGATTCTAAGAAATCCAAATGTGTCACACGAATTTCCAACAAGAATATCCAATAAGAATATGTGTCACACTAATTCTTTTTTTTTCAAAAGAAACTCAATTAGATTCAATGATTCTTCTTTTTCTTCTTTTGTTTTTTTTTTTTGTTTTTGTTTTTGTTTTTGTTTTTTTTTTTTTTTGCATTTTGTTTTTCAAAAGAAACTCAATCAGATTCAATGATTCTTCTTCTTCTTCTTCTTTCTTACCTTATTTTTTTACTATTTTTTTTTTTTTTTTTACAATATCAAGAACAGAAATAAAAGCTACGCAAGGAAAAGAGGAAAAAAAAATTGACCAAAAGACAAGGGAAATTCGGCCAACTAAAGTTTGAAAAGAGATTGGGAAACTAGGCTGAAAAACAAAAGGGATAAGTAAACCTGAGGCTAGAATCTTACTTTGATACCAAATGATATGAACCTCGTCAAGAATAATGAGACTCGAACACAATTAGGAACCCAAGATCATTTTACGATTAGATTTGAATGGAACCTCGACCCGTTATTTATAATGAAACAAGAACCTTGGTATATTGAAGACGCCATAAATGGTGATGGAAATCCGTTTGATAAGTCATTGTTGAATGCCACAAGAATATTTCTTGATAAGTTCGAATAGTTCTTCAAAGAACCAATGACAAAAAACTCTCAAATTTCTAAATGAATTACCTTCTTCTTTCTTTTCCATAGGCACCTATTAATAGGCTGAATTATTACAAAGAAAGTTCCTATAGCTTAATTACATGCATTCTTAACTAATGTTAAAATATGATAATAATAGCTTTTACTTGCCTAAAATAGAAAAACGAAACAAAATAATCTAACAAAAATAAATGGCTGTACACGCCCAAAAAAGTGGACTTATGAGCTAATAAAAAAAAAGAAGAAACTAAATAGTTTTGAGTTTCTCTTTCTTGATTCACACGCCTATTGTATGGATTTGCATGGCTGATCTTTTTGATCTGAATTGACCTTGATGAGGTGGACCAACCATTGTTGTCTCTCATTGGTGAGCACGCTCAAATCCTCTTGCTAAACCTTCCGGATTAAATTGTTGAGTTCTTCCTTGAAGTGTTTAGCTTGAGCTCTTGTTACCAGAACCACAGGAACTTTGCTTGGTTCTTCAACTTCAAGCTTCTTAGCAGCCATGCCCTCATCAACAGCTGTGAGAAGTTGAGAGCGCTTACCTTATCTCTCTTACTATACAGAACTACATTAGAAGATCAAAGAGACATGGGAAGTTGTGCTTTTTGAAGATGGACTAAAGGATATGATTGTTAGAGTAATTTTGATTACCACAGTAAACTTGAGGGGCAAAGCTAGTGCAGTTAAGTGTCTCAAGATGTTACTAGTTGAAGAACATTAGTGCCGAAGAAAGAAGCCTTGTGAGGAGTGGCCAAGTTGAGAAAGAAGCTTTCAGGAAATGGCAAAGAGAAGGGCGAGAATGAAGCAACTCATTGAAGATGTAGAAGATAGCAAAATAATTCCTCGAACAATATCGCCAATTCAAATGCATTCACAATAGCTTTTAGACATTTATTGTCACTGAAAGTTTTTTTTTTTCTTTTGGTATTGTGTACTAATTTTTTTTTATTAACACTATGAATCAAAATTAATATTTATAATTATAAGTAATCAGCAATAAAAAAATTATTTGGTACGAATTTTTTTTTAATAATTCAAAATTTTATATCTATATAATTATAAATAATCAACAATAAAAATTTGTTTATTGAAGTTCATTTTTTAGTAATTCAAGAATACATGACACTTATCCAATGTCATGGTTTTTTCTATTAAAACATGCTTTCAATGTCGTAAAACATTTCTAATCATAACATTGTTTAATTGTTGTAATATGTACAAATTATGACATTTCTAAATTACTATCATACGCACTAATCACAGACATTTTGGAACAGTTGTGATATGTATCAATATACAAACGGGAAAGTAATAGATGACAATACTCTATTGTTGAAGACAAAGAATTCACGACATAGAACAGGACATTAAAGAAAATGTCGTTAAAAATATGGCACTTCAACAACCTTTTCATGGCACTTCAACAACTTTTTCAAAATGTCTTGAAATCTGTTTACGACATTTTTTAAATGTTGTCAAAGGGACTTTTGTCGTAGAGTGTTGGGATCTATATATGCCCTAAGGATAGAAAATCAATTATAGGGATTTTCTGTAAATGTGACATTTTGATATTAATAAAAAGAAGTTATTCATGTTTAATAAGTTGTGTCATATTTACTTTCATTTGTTGATTGTATGATTATTTTAAGCAAACATAAAATACTCCTAGGTTGTTGGTAATATATCGGATTACCATATATATACGGGGTATACATAGAAGACGTGGTAATTTGATAACAGTCTAAATAAATGGTCCGCAATCGATGGAATAAGATTTGGGGATCTTATTCATGATAAGATTGTAAAGGTTATCTACTTCCTTGGAGGGATGGTTTGTCTTGACCATCGGATTGGTTCCGAGTAGAAACTTTAATGTATACCAGTATTGAGGTATGACATTGGACTGGACCTAAGGTGTTAATTGATTCGGTTTAATAATTCTATTTATAAGAATCAATGGCGCTTTGATTATCATCCTGTATTAATCTTAATCCTGAAATGAATACTTGAGTTCGTATCCATGACTTATACATTTTGATCCACAAAAGGTAAGACACTGATAATTGATGGTCAATATACTTGTATTTCGGGTGTATGACTTATGGATGGAGAAATCAAGATTCATAAATACGGAATCTATAGCTATCTTAACAATAGTACATGTTATCTACTTAAATGCATTATTCGGGAATTAAAAGATAATATAACAAGATCTTGACCATCGGTTTACTTTGTGTTCTTTGATGGTTTACCAATTGTATGGCTTTACAATTGGTGGTTCTTTCAGTGGAGAATAATGGAACTTTAAGTTAAAATGATTGAAAAGGTAAAACGGAAAAAGTCTTTGATTCAATCATGGATAACATATGGAGATTAAGCAAGCGATGAATAAATCATGGAAGAAGCACTGCGTTAGAGAGCTTTCGTAATATGGTATGTAAACGGGAGTTCAGCTTCAGACTTTTAGTGGAATAGTCCTGAAGTTGATAATTGATGAAAAATGAATCCGGGATTAATTTTTCACAATTATAGGAGCCTCTTTACATATATTCATCGGGTCCCTCTACTAGCTCATATAGTTCCACAAAGCATCTCGGGATTTTTTCCTAATAAGATCGGTAAATTAAATAGGAATTTAATAATGTCTATTAAGACATGGTACTAACATGCAATCTCGAAAGGATTGGACGTGTGAAATTAATGTAGACAAATAATGTGATTTGTCAACATATGATTGGTTGCAAATAAAATAATTATTTGTTAATTATTTTGGTTAATTGAATTTTGGAAATAAGATTGTATTTCAATTATTTAGTTTTTGAAAACAAAATTTTTCTCTCCTAATTTATGGTGCACGGATTTTTAGTGGATGGAGGGAAGAAAATTTTGTTTCAAAATTATTTAAATATATTACAAACATTAAATTATTAATTGATTGAAATAATGAAGCTAATTTGATAGATTTTCTTTTCTTAAAGAATGGAGCACGTTTTTCTGGTGGAAAGGAAATCTAAAGTATTCCATTTATTTAAATTAATTAAATATGGATAATGTTTGTGGAAAATATTTATTTAAATTCAAATGAGAAAATCTTATTTAAATTCAAAGGTTTAAAAAGACTTTGAATCTATATAGGATTAGGACTTTTTGACTAGTCTAGATTCTTGATTTAAATTTGAACCACCAAAAAAATCTGCACATAAGGTGGAGCATGAATTTTTTGAGCTTCTCCTAAAAAAAAAAAAACCGTCCATAAGGTTTAAAGAACCTAGCCCGAAATTCGAATGATCTTTTGGTTCAAAAGATTATACAGAAAAATAATTATTAATTATTTTTCAAGTAGGAGATATTTTTGAAAAAGGATTGGAGTATTATATAAAGGCTAGGGGTTCTTGAAAAAAGCTAACTATCATCATACACTCAAAGAAAGGGGACGTTTTTTGGGAGAGCGAAAACGCAAAAAACTAGGTTTTTGTGCTTGAGAAAATTCGTCCTTCTTGGGTGTGAGAAAAATAGAGAAATTTTCATTGAATCAAAACTGTGAGGATGGTTAAGCCGAGTGATATTTTTCGTAGAAGGTTAACCGGTTCTTGTTTTGTAGTTTTGAAGAACAAACCCGGATCGAATTCTCAACGAGGTACATCGGGATTGAGAAAGTGGGATCTAGACATTGGAAGAATTACCGGTCGTTTGGATTCATAGCACGTGTGCTCACACGTACTCTAAAACGTGGGGACTCGAGAATAGTAGAGAAGACACGTTGGTCGACGCTCCAGCAATTTCGGAATCCGAGAAACAAGGTATGTTTGATCATATATTTAATTTATTGTTATATACATCATGAGCTTCTTTTCTGAATCGGTATAAAAATTTTAAAACTTGCGCTGCGCCGTAACTCTGATATCGGAACCGTTTTTCCAACATATAGAAGAGGTGGTTCAGAGAAAAGGGAAAGGTAATGAGTCTGTTTCATTAGATATATAATTAATTATCTCTCTCTCTCTCTCTCTCTGCTTTTTTACTACAACGAAAAGGTCTTCGATGACAATTAGAAATGTCATGGAAGGGATTTGACGACATTTTTGTAAAAGTCATTGAATGGGGGTGCCGTGAAAAGTCTAAAACTTTCAACGACATTTTTCAAATGTCATAAAGGATGTCGTTAATGCATTTTCTACGACACTAAAATACCGTCATCAAAATATTTTCATATTCGTAGACATATTTTCCACAACGGCCAACAAATGTCGTGAGTAAATCGTGTCACCACATTTAGTTAATGTCGTGAATTTGTATATTCAAAAGAACATAAATTTTTTTGGAAAAAAAAAAATCGTTAATTTTCTTGGTAGAAATTTTTTTTTCATTTTTTAAAAATTCTAATTTCCACGTGAAAATTTGACTTTAATATAATATTTGGATACTAAACCTCAAAAGAAGAATCATCTAAAAAAAACTGACAAGAAGAAAACGATTTTCACGTTCTATATCATTTACATGCAATTATACAAAATACATTTTAATCTTAAGAAGAAAAAAAAAAAAGATTGGCATCGTTTTTGGTCTTCTTCTCCTTTTTGATCTGAAACATAGCATCTCGGGTAGAACAAGGAGGGCAAAGCATCAACAGAATCATCAGGATCATAATCTTCTGGTACTTTTATCTCAAACGTTCTTCCAACCATCCTCTCTCTAGGTTTCCAAGCCGACGTAGTTAAGCCATTTAGTTTTGCTTTAGTTTTGATTTCGATATGGCGGACAACTGTACCAAGGAATTGCAAAGCCAATTACGATGAATTGAAAGCAAAGAAATAAGACGATAAATTAAATTACATGTTAGCTGAAAGATGTACCGAGATTCTTGGGGGAAACAAGAAAAGAGAAGAGTAGAAAGAAGAAAGTTGTTTTTACGTTTGTGGAAATGAATGGTTTGAGCATGGAAACAGGATTCCTATTTAACTGATACTCCAAAGTTCAAATTCCGAAATTAAGCGCCAAAATTTAAGTTTTTTTTACAAACCATTCTAGCGTCAACTACAAATTTTTAGTTTACCTCCTTTTCTTGTAGCAGTTTGCCTGCAGCTTAATTATTTTAAATGTTTCTTTAATAATCATAATAAATGAAAAGGTCTTTGTATATTAGCCGGGTGGCAGTTATCCATCCTTTTTTTAAGGAATTTTCTTTTCGAATGAAGTCACCATATATAAATATATTAATTATAGTTATAAATATATGCATAATTATAAATGTAAATCACGATTCTTTCTTCTTCATCCTTCTTCTTTTTTTTTTTGGAAAAGGTGATCACCACTCTTCCGTATATATTTATGTGCATCCTTTTCAAAATAAACAAAGTTATTTTTAAAATAGAAATGCATAAACAAGAATTTTTTAATTTACTTAAATTCAAAGAATTCTAATTTAAAATAACTAAACAAGAAAAGGATACCTGAACTATTTTTAAGTTACATATTATCACGAAATTCGTTTCTATTCTAATTTTTAATTTACTATCCCTTTTTAATGCATTCAATATCTTATTTAACTATTCCTTTGAAATTTTAATTCTAAACAAAGAAAAATATAAGTGCCCGTTGGATCATAAATTGCATTTAAATGTTTATTAAAACTGAAATGTTTATGTTCAAATGTGAAAAATTAAATATGTGTTTGAATAGTTTTTGTTAATAGTAACATTTGAATATTGTAAATGTAAATAATAATAATAATAATAATAATAAATGATACGTATTTCTAAAAAGTGAATAAATTTGTATTCAAGTTAAATTGTTATGAAATAGTGAATAGTTCATTTGATAAAGCCATTTGAATAATAAGATTTTGGATATAAATATTTGTATAGAATCATTTAATGTTCTACAATCATTTGAATTGTCAATTGGAATAATGTTTGGATGTTCACAATATGAAAATAAACATTTGAAGAACATATTTAAATTTGTGCTTGGATAGATATTGAAAATTTACGAATCTTATGAAATATCAAAATCAGTGAAAATTCTTATATGATATTGGTAGGATTTTGTTCATCACTTCACTCTAAATGCATAAAAAAATAATAATAATAAAATCATTTTACTTGTATTTGAAACAAAAAAAGTTATGACATTTTGACCAACGAGAAAAAAGTTTTTGATTAAAGAGAACCCAAATGCTATTATTGATTATAGACTTAAATAAAGTCAAATTTAAGAGGTGACAAACTTTTCAGTTTTCTTCTTAAACGGTCAAATGGACTATTTGGTAATATTTCAATGACATTTCAAATGTTATATTATTGAAGTGCTCAGTTAATTTGCCAACCCAAATAAATTGGCACAAATGTTGTCAAATAATTAAACAAATAGGGGGGAAAACATTTAAATGCATTTTAGTGTTTGACATTTAACCAAACACGCATTATATTGAAATTAAATAATTACTATTAAAAATGGTGTTCCAAATAATCATTAGTTTAGATTTGGAATTCAAAATTTTGAGAATTTTTTATTGTTCATTTATTTTTATTGATGGGTATCCTATAGTTTTTTGAAAGTTAATGGACAGTTGGAGGATTGCCACTCAAAGAGCCATATAACCATCATCATCTTATTTAAAGTGGTTTTAGGATGTTTGACCTTCTATAAGATAAGTCAAAATGTCAACATAATGTGTCTTTTTAAAAATATTATTGACAAGCCAAAAAATAATCTAGTAGATTATCTACCAGATGGTATCGGAATCAACACGGATTACTGATGGTCTCCGAGACTATCATCAGAGACTATTCTGATAATTTTAGCAATCTACTACTATCAGGATTAGTGTTCTAAAATGAAATTTTATCCATAGATTTTAGACATTTATCGATTATAAATTATATTTATTTATTTCATATATCGTGTGTTTTAGATACTTATATCGTATAGATTTATAACGAGCAAATAACACTAAGATTATTGGTATAATAACTTTGATATTGTGCATAAGGAGGTATGCATGAAGAAACAATTTTGAAATAATAATCAAAATTTAGAGTCTGTTGTTGTGAAACAAATATGGACACTTTGACTTTGGTAAGACTCTAATTTTCATCTATTTCTACTTTTGTGGGATATTTTATCTTGATTAATAGATTGAGGTTTTTCAAGTAGAAACATTGACATATGTGATGGGTATGTTATAACTTATATATATTAGACCGGATTTAAAGTGATATTAATTTGTGTAATAATTCTATTTACTATAAATTAATTCACTTTGACAGGTATTTTTATAGATATTTTAATATTGAGTGATAAATGATTGCATCTCTGTACAAGATATCTTTTAATATATCAAAGGTTTAAGCACTGCATGGTGACAACTTCACTCAACAAGTTGGAGATGCATTACAAGATAATGAACCATCCACTTATTTGATCTCCTATCAAAAGAGTTAAAATTCTATTTTGTCTTCAAAAATTTGTTCACCATTTTCTTTTCTTCCATCTTTTACTTTAACTAAACATAGCATTAGAGATAAAAATAGAACCACAAAAGAGAAAACAAAAAGAAATAGAACTAGAACTAGAATTTAAGAGGAGGAAAAACGCATATAAATATTTATTCTTGAACTATTATATGAAAAAAAAAATGAACAGAAATGTCCTATTTATTGGCAAATCCTAAAGCAATTATATGTACTTTTTGAAAAAAAAAAAAAAAAACTATAGCATATACTTGTGTAAATTACCCAAAACAAAGTACTTCTTTTAAGATAATCTTTTAAGATAAAGATAATCATAACTAATGCATAACTTTAAATTCAATATATTAAAATCAACTAATCCTAATCCTATACGGAATCACTTTTTGTAATCAACTGAGCTAATTGCATAGTCATAGCTTGTCAAGAAAATCACAAAGATACTTGGAGATCACTAAATCATGAGATTTGAGATCATTCTCCGCTTCGTGAGCGGTTTGTGACTTTGTCCTGCTGAGGAAGACCAAGATTTTCTCAAGTAATTATTATCTTTCTATCTTTATTCTAAATACATGTCCAATCCATCCTTTTAAAAAAATAATAAAATAAAACACATTCACACCTAAAATACAAACATACAATCTTTGTTCACTGCCTAACTTCCTCACATACCCCCAATGTTATTTACTGTTGGTATTTCTTTACCTAAGAATCCTTCTCCTAGTTAACTTTTTATTTTATTTTACTTTCTTCTAAGTAATTTTTTTTTTAATTTCATAAATTGTATCTAAATAGTAAACACACCTCTTCCCATCAACCACGCTTTTAAACTTCTTTTAGGTAAGTTTGAAAAAAAAAATAAATAAATAAATAACTTTACAATATTTCTCTTTTAAATTATTGTTTTAGAATTTTATGATTTTTTTTTTTGGTTAAGAACCCGCACTATTTTATTCTTGCTGTAAGTTACTTTTTTCATATTTTTAAATTACGACTACAAATAATTTTTTTTAACTGTCATTTGAAGTATTATATACGTACTTTAGCAAAAAAATAAAAAATAAAAAAATAAAAAAAACCCTCTATGTCATCTTCTTCCACTTCTGAATTTTCTTTAACATGTTTTTTTTTTCCTTTTTTTTTTTTTTTAAGTTTGAAAAAAAAAACTCTTGATTTGTTCTATTTTAAATTACTTTTTAAACTAGTTTTTAACATACATTTTTTTTAAATAGTTGTTCCAGGTTCTCTCTCTCACTCATTTTTTCTTTTTTTTTTTGCCCCCTTTAAAAAAATACACTACTAGAAAAGTAGGATTACACGACGGGCTTTAACCGTCGTGTAAAGTTTGCACGACGGTACCTTAACCGTCGTGTAAGCCAGCGTCGTGGAAGATAACACGACGGTTTCAGTACTGTCGTCGTATCTTAGTTTTACACGACGGTTTTCCAACAGTCGTGTAATCCCGGTAAACAGCTATGTGGTGGAGCAAAATAAAGAACATTACACGACGGTTTCGGAATGAACCGTCGTGTAATCTGTCGTAAGAACATAGATTACACGACGGGCCCATGTGACCCGTCGTTTAATATAATTGATATTACGACGGGCCCATGGGCCCGTCGTGTAAGCCGTGGTTTACACGACGGGCCCCCATGGGCCCGTCGTGTAAGCCTTTAACTTACACGACGGGCCCATGTGGCCCGTCGTGTAATCTCCCCAGATCTGGGGAGATTAAACGACGGGCCCCTTATGGGCCCATCGTGTAAGTTTTGGTTTACACGACGGGCATGGGGCCCGTCGTGTAATCTTCCCAGATTTGGGGATATTACACGACGGGCGTCTTGTGTAATCGTCAAAATTTTTTTTTTCCATACGCGTGGCCTAATCTGTATGTTATCCAATACACGATCCAAGTATTATCGTCATTAATCAAACTAAAATACACTCCAACTATTACATTACAAGCTTATACATCATAATTAATGAAATCCATTACATGGCTAGCCCATTCTCCCCTAATCAGATCCAAATCCTCAGAAGTATAAAATTGTTTACTTTCAAGTGCGTCAATTCCATTCATCACTATATCCCTCATAAAACCTAAAACAAAATAACCACATTCAACACTTCCCTCTTGGAGAGGACAAGGACGGTTCGAGATTTTGGTTTTACAGTCTCGTCTCCTTCTAATCCCTTCTCCGGTCGTAATCTTCCAATCCGTTAGGGCCCTAGCAAATTGGTAAAATTCAAACTAATTAAGATGCATATAATTAAGATTAAAAAAAATATCATGTTCAAATTGACTTACATGTTCATTAGCTCAGTAAAATCGTCGCGTTTCTTCTCCCGAAGAGGATCAAAATAAAGGACGAGGTCCTCCCATGGGTCAATGACACCCAAAACCCAATGTCTCCCTCTGTTATGTGGCACAAGATAAAGCCGTTCTCTGGGTGCGTCACGCAAAAAGCTGATAAGATTGTCGGCTCGCTCTCTCAGGCCAGCATCTTCAGTATCTGTTCTCACCGGTGAGATCAAGCTTGGAGACACAAACACAAACTTCTCAGCTTGGCCGTTAATTCTACATAGTTCCTCCAAATATCTGCATAACCATATCAAAAATGTTACTTTACATGAGATATAGAAGATTTTCCAAATAAAAATAAAATTTAAGATAAAGATTGCCGTACCTCATGTAGACTAATATACAATTCGCACTGATTTCTTGTAAATTAAAGAACTCAAAAATATCTTCAAAGCTCAGAAAGACAGGCATATCAAAACCCATAATCGTGGCTGGTATTGGGACCTCAATCTGATTACCTTGACGCATGGAACTATGTGTATAATAAGCCAAAGGCTTCATTGCCTTGTTCATGTTATTAAAGTCGAACACGAGTTTTTGTTCTTGCGCACCTTGTTGTACCTCAGTTCGAGAGTCGATCGGTTTCTTTCCAGCCATTTTTTGCCATTTTTTGTTGCCAGCTGCTGGGTCGGGAACGTGACTAGGCCCTCGACTCGCCTTGTTCATACTCATGTCGAGCTCAACTAAACTTTTAGGCCAAGCAACAAACCCATTAACAACGTCCTCCACAGTGGCTGCGTCGTACGTCGGTATAGGTAATGGTGTTTTTTTTAATTTTGGAACGTTGATTGACACTCGCACGTTCCCTTCCCCCAGTGGAATCCCATGCACCGTATCGGTGGGGAGGCTCTCGAGCCATACTCTTCCAAACGCAACAAGCAACTGTCCACCCTGAACTTCATCGAAGGTATAGAGCTTACACTCCTGACTTTCGACAGGCATGGTTGGCGGCTCAGCAACTCCATGTTGTTTTTCTTGGGCAGAGCAACTAGCCTTAAAGCTGTTGTGTTGGTCTACGGTTGGCACATTCTTGGGATCAACCGACGGCTCCACATCTTTGTTCGCACATAGACCACGCACCAACGCCTTTAATTCTTCTATTTCCCGTTGCATTGATTGAAAGGCCTCATTGTCTTTCTTCGAAGTTCGACTTATGTTAAAGTACTGAGACGGCTTTACGAACTTTGATTGGCCACGGACACGGCTTTTGTGTTCGGGTCTAGATAATGCCTGCGACAATACATCATTATTGCCAACTGACTCGAAAGTGCCTTGGCTCGCCTGTGTGTTGTACTCCATCTACAAGATTATTAACAGAAATCATTTAAGCAAAAGTGTTGTAAGTGCGTATAGTAGCCATAAATAAAATAGTGTTAGTTAGTAAACTTACTATCAGCTCGCTAACTTTTTTACATGCTGGATCTTTCAACTCTCCATCTGCGGCTGTCTGTTGCTCTAGCCACAAACCATCTCTTTTTTCCCATTTCCCAGTCTTCTTAAACTATAATTAACATCGTTAGTATAAATAGGATACGATTTAGTACAAACAAAATTTATTGACATACCATTTCCTGGTCGAGCTTCCTATATCCGTCTCGGCCTCCTCTTGATGCGTATTCGTTGTTTGTCCTTATTTCGCTTCCACGATCAGATAGATGTTAGAATTGCGAGGACGTTCTATACTGCACGAATTTCATCCAATCCTCTTCTTCAATATTTGGGTAGTTGTCAATCACTTTTTGCGGCCGTGTCCACACACTTTCTTCATTTCTAAAATCCTCGACAAATGTCTTGTACAGATCATACCGAAAATTCCTTGCAGCCTCACCACATGATTTTAAACAAGCGGTCCGGAAGCTTTCTTCCACGGTGAAAGAAGTAACAGTTTCTTTCCAAATAATTTCTTTCAATGCGTCTAAATCACGAGATCTCCAATCTTGAATCCATATTGGAACGTGCTCTCGAGCGAGCATGCCAATCCAGCTCATCAATTCGTCACCATGCTTCCCTTCCGGTTGTCCTTTCTCGTCAAACGTGACTTGAATTCGTTCACCTCTTTTCCTTGCCATATGGACGCGTTTCATTATTGTTGCCCTTCACTTGCCCTCAACAGTGGGATCCATCGGGTTTCTCCTTCGTGCTCGTCCCTTTCTGGAATTTTCCATTGTATTCGTTCACCTACATTTATTGACAAAAAATATAAAACAAAAATTAAGCTCATGGGAATTCGAACTTCTATTTTTTTTTAAATTGTTATTATGTTGGCACAAATAAAAAATAATATAAAAAATGTAACAAAATGTAGACGCCCACAATGGCGCCTTGGCGCCACACAAGGGCGCCTCGGTGGCCCACAAGGGCGCCTGGCGCCCCACACAGGCGCCTGGCGCCCCGCAAATGTAGGTAAAATTTCATATTATTCATGTAAAAACTCTAGTTGACATTTCATCGAGCATATGGTGGGCGGGAAAAATTCATGTGCATGTAAAGTGTGAAAACCACTCACACATTAATCTACAAAGATAAATCTTTAAGAACTTAAACACCCATGCTAAAAAATGCATCTTTAGTGACAAACAACAAGACAAAATCCCAAATTTAATTTAACTTGTACATGAACTTACCTTGTTTTTCTTTGAAGATGAATACACAATCCAACACCAATAATTTTGGAATAGGCGACGGCGGCGACACGACGGCGGCGGCGGCAAGACGGAGTTGGCGGCGGCTTGGAGGAGGAAGTGGGTACTTGAGAAATTTAGAGAGAGTTTTAGAGAAATGAGAAGGTATGTGGAAAGAAAATGAGAGGAAGTTGTATTTAAGTAATAAGTTTGCGCACGGAGTTCGAAAAACAAAAGTTCAAAATTTTTTGACGATTATACGACGGTAAAATTTCACACCGTCGTGTAATCACAGGATTACACGACGGGCACAAGAGGCCCGTCGTGTAAACTGGGCAGATTACACGACGGGCCCATAGGCCCGTCGTGTAATCTGCCCCATCTGGGGAGATTACACGACGGGCCCATGGGCCTGTCGTGTAATCAGACGGATTACACGACGGGCCCATGGCCCGTCGTTTAATCTCAAGTTTACACGACGGGCCCACGGGGGCCCGTCGTGTAATCTCCCCAGATCTGGGGAGATTATATGGCTTGCTTATACGACGGTCCCCTGGGGGCCCGTCGTTTAATCCTCCCTGTGGAGGATTAAACGACGGTCCTTGGGCCCGTCGTTTAATCCACCCAGGGGATTACACGACTGTCCCAATGGCCCGTCGTGTAATTTTGGACTTTACACGACGGGTGCCTGTGGGCCCGTCGTGTAATTACTTCGAATATTGTGGATTACACGACGGTTTAAATATATACCATCGTGTAATATTAAGAAAATTTTGAAATTTTTTTGAAATTTGGCACCACATTCAGACGAACTCAGACCACTGTGTTGTATACAAAAAATTACGCAAACTGTATCATTAATCCTGATTTATATTTAATATTAAATATGTATATTCCAATCAACATAACAAACTAAAGATGGTATAGATCATGATGAATTACAATAGAAATTAATTAATGTACTTGTACACACTAAATGGCATATATAATGTTTAAGTTTTTTTCTTTTTTCTCTTTGCTGCCTCAACACGTGTCCATTCAATATCTGGTCGAACCAAGTGTGAAACATCATCATCGAATTCGTCAATCTCCTCAACCGGTGGCAGTCCCTGTGTGAAAGATGGAATGTCGGAGCAATCTTCCTCATCTTCTTGCCCGTCACGGTACAATTTTGGCTTCATCTGCACAACTAAGGACAACTCTGCATTGCTGGGATCCGTTGTATAAAATACTTGGATAGCTTGTGATGCCATAATGAATGGATCATTTTTGTATCCCAATCGTCTAAAGTCTACAACTGTGATGCCATCACTGTCAATCCTTACATAGTTATTGTCTGCCCATTTGCACTTAAAGAGTGCTACATGTAAACCACAGTAATCGAGTTCCCAAATATCTTCAATGAAACCGAAGTAGTTCATAGTTCCATAAACTGGATTCTTGTCCTTTGCAGATGAAATATGCATTGCCTTAGCACGGATACTAACACCACTATTTTGAACGGGATGCTTCTCATCTCTTTCGCGAGTGTAGAATGTATAACCATTGACGAAGTACGATGTATACCGTGTAACAATCGTCGACGGACCTCTAGCGAGCTTCATTAACTCTTGCGAACAGCCGTCCTTCTGAAACACATGGCTTCGTAGCCACAGACGAAACGTCCGATTGTGGTCATCGTGTACCAACTTTTCATTTCGTCCTCTTCTTGGATATTTATCTCTTACTTCCTGTAGGTGAAGCTCGATAAAAGGCTCAACTTCAACCCTATTATGTAAAGTATAGAGACAAGCTTTCTCCCATTCACATCGATTTACCTGCGATGGAACGCCGACGGATAGTCTTTTCCAGTCAAAGTTTGTAGTCTTCGGCAACCCAATCGCCTCCGCGGTGGACAAATACTCGGAGCAAAATTCAACCGATTCCTCTGCAATGTAGCTTTCTACTATGCATCCTTCTGCCCGATTTCGGTTCTTGACATAACCCTTCAAAACCTTCATGTACCTTTCAAAAGGATACATCCATCTCAAGTATACCGGTCGACATAGCTTCACTTCCCGGACTAAGTGCACCGTTAGATGAATCATTATGTCAAAAAATGAGGGTGGAAAGTACTTTTCAAGCAAGCACAAAGTCTTAACCAACTCTAATTGTAGCGAATCTAGTGTCAATGGATCTATTACCTTAGAGCATATCGAGTTGAAAAATGAGCATAACTTGGTAATTGCGAATCTCACGTCCTTCGTTAAAACTCCTCGCAACGCCAGCGGTAATAACTGTTGCATCAAGATATGACAATCATGTGATTTCATGCCAATCAGCCGCAGATCCTTCATAGACACCACCCTTTTCATGTTGGAAGAATACCCGTTGGGCACTTTTACAGAAGCGAGCCACTCACAAAGCTTTCTTTTTTCTTGTCTTGATAGTGTGTACTTCGCCGGAGGTAAGTAAGTTGCATTCCCTTTCTTCGTAGGGATCAAGTTAAGTCTAATCTTCAATTCCTTAAGATTCAACCGTGCCTTCTCACCATCTTTGCTCTTATTGGGAATGTCTAGCAACGTGCCCACTATTGATTCACACACGTTTTTCTCAATATGCATCACATCCAAGCAATGACGAACAAAAAGTGTCCTCCAATATGGAAGTTCGTAGAAGATTGACCGTTTTTTCCAAGGGCCGTCTACCACGGGATCATTGTTACGTCGTTTTCTTTTCCCGAGCACCACTTTCAAATCCTTAACCATCTCATAAACGTCTTCGCCGGTCAAAACCCGAGGAGGGTTTCTTTCTTCCGTTTTGCCATCGAAAGCCTTTTTCTGTTTGCGGTATCGATGATTTTGTGGTAAGAATCTCCTATGACCAAGGTAAACGGTTTTCTTACCATTCTTCAATCGGATGGAGGATGTTTCTTTCATACAAACGGGACAACCGATAGAACTCTTGACTGAATAACCAGATAGATTTCCATAAGCAGGAAAGTCATTGATTGTCCACATCAACATTGCACGGAGGGTGAATGTCTCTTGACGGTAAGCATCTCTAACTTCGATCCCCTTTTCCCATAAGCTCTTTAGATTATCGATTAGTGGTGCTAAGTACACATCAATGTCATTCCCTGGTTGTTGAGGACCAGATATCAATAAGGTCAACATCAAGAACTTTCGCTTCATGCTCAATTTCGGAGGGAGATTGTAGTTGACAAGTATGACGGGCCAAGTACTATGCCGACTACTCATATTACCATGTGGGTTAATTCCGTCCGCCGACAAGCCAAGACGTAGGTTCCGTGGTTCCGCACAAAATTCAGGATGATCGGCATCAAATGTCTTCCATTGTGGTGCATCGGCTGGATGTCTAAGCATACCATCTTCAACACGTTTATCATGGTGCCAAGTCAAATTCTTGGCATGCTCGGCATTACGGAATAAACGCCGTAGACGCGGTGCCGGAGGAATGTACCATAACACCTTTGCCGGCACACCTTTGCTGCCATTCGTTGGCTTCTTGCCCTTCTTCCATCTTGACTCCTTACAAACCGGACATTCATCCAAATCCTCGTACGCATTTCGGTAAAGGGCGCAATCATTTGGACATGCATGGATTTTTTCATATTCCATTCCCAAAGTGCTCAACGTCTTCTTAGCTCCGTACATACTAGCGGGTATTTTATTATCAACCGGTAGAACCTCTCTTAGAAATTCTAAAAGAGCCGTGAAACTAGAATTTGTCCACCCTCCCGATGCCTTCATGTTCCATAATTTAACCAATGCGGACAATTTCGTATATTTACTACACCCCTCATACAAGGGCATCTCAACATCATTCATCATTGCTTCAAATAACTCCGGACGATGCACAAACTGTTCTTCCAAATCATTAACCATATCAAACAAATTATCTCCTACAACTTCCTCAACAACATCATCTTTCGCTTTGTTGTTCGATGATGGATTAAAACACATTTCACCGTGTAAATACCACGTTTGGTACGAACAAATAATCCCACGCGCAAGCAAGTGTCTTCTAACTTCATCAACTGGATGAGATCTATGATTTCCACAATTCACACAAGGACATCGAATCTTATTATTCTTCATGTGAGTTTCCGCAAATGACAAAAATTCTTCAATCCCATCTCGATATTTTCTAGTCAATCTATTAGCCCACATCCATTTTCGATACATTTCCAAGAACCCGACCTAAATTGATATTAAATTTATCATACAAATTATTCAATAATCAAGTTTTTGCATTTAAAAACACAATATAGTCAACAACTAATCATACCGAAAAATAAAAAAAGAGAATGTATATATATATACCATTTTTGACATCTACAATAAATCGTCCATAAAAATCAAATAAATAAAAAGAAGAGTAAGTAATAATCACAATACCTACAAATATTCAATATACGTGAGTGTTGGTTTCGTAATGGCGGAGACGGGGTTTCGCAGGTGTCTGTGATGTTTTCCGCGGCTACGCGATAGATCTGTAATGAGATGAAATGAGGGCTGTTGTAAGGGTAAAAAAGTTAGGATTACACGACGGGTTTCCAAAGAACCGTCGTGTAAAGTCCGACTTTACACGACGGTTCTAATAAACCGTCGTGTAAAGTAGACCCGCGGGGAACTTTACACGACGGTTCTTTGGAACCGTAGTGTAAAGTCGGACTTTACACGACGGTTTTTTTGGAACCGTAGTGTAAAGTTCCTCCGCGGGGGCACTTTACACGACGGTTCTTTGGAACCGTAGTGTAAAGTCGGACTTTACACGACGGTTCGTTGGAACCGTAGTGTAAAGTTCCTCCGCGAGGCACTTTACACGACGGTTCTTTGGAACCGTAGTGTAAAGTCGGACTTTACACGACGGTTCTTTGGAACCGTAGTGTAAAGTTCCTCCGCGAGGCACTTTACACGACGGTTCTTTGGAACCGTAGTGTAAAGTCGGACTTTACATGACGGTTCGTTGGAACCGTAGTGTAAAGTTCCTCCGCGAGGCACTTTACACGACGGTTCTTTGGAACCGTAGTGTAAAGTCGGACTTTACACGACGGTTCTTTGGAACCGTAGTGTAAAGTTCCTCCGCGAGGCACTTTACACGACGGTTCTTTGGAACCGTAGTGTAAAGTCGGACTTTACACGACGGTTCTTTGGAACCGTAGTGTAAAGTCGGACTTTACACGATGGTTTCAAGGAACCGTCGTGTAAAGTCCCTCGCGTGGGAGATTACACGACGGTTCCTACGAACCGTCGTGTAAAGTACGACTTTACACGACGGTTTCAAGGAACCGTCGTGTAATCTCCGTCGTGTAATGTACTTTTTGTAGTAGTGATATAAGAAAAGAACAACCCTTTCGCGCCAAAACCAGCCCTTCTTTGTGCCCGCCAAATCGAGCCCGCCACAATTAATCTCATCTAATTTATCTTCGGCAAGTATCATCTCACTTAGTTCTACACCCCACTGCCCCCCCCCCCCCCCCCCCCCCCCCCGCTTCTTCTCTCTCTCTCTCATTCTCTCTTGTTTCATATTGAATTACCCCATAATTTTATCCTGTTTTTATTCTGCAGGTTTCATCTCTCTTAGTCAACTAACTCTCTCGATCAACTTTCCTCAATTCCAGAGTTTTTTGAGTTTATGGTGAGTTTCGTCTTCTTCAGTCTCTGTTATCTTTAAATTGTTTCTTTGTTTGGCAAGCCATCGGTTCTACGTTGACTCGTATGCTAGATCCCATCATATGCCTATCAAATGCCTGTCAAAATGCCATTATTTGGCTGGTTTACTCTGTTTCTTTCTACTCTTTTTTTTTTTTTTTTTTGGTTCCTTAGATTCCATTTATTATATACCTTAGAGTGCAACAAATTTATGTTTTATCTCTCTTATCCATATGTCTTTCCTTTTTCTTAAATTGATGTTGCATCTGATTTTAATTGTCTCTCCTAGTAAGGGAAAATAAACTTGAACTTGCATGCTTTTCCTTGTGACATATAACTTTTAAAATTTTCTTTCATCATATTTCTTCTCGACAACTATAAATTATGCGGTTTTCTGGATACTATAGACCTGTATTTTTTTAAAGTTTTTTCCACTTTCAACAGTGCACATACTGACTGCATCGTAGCAAAAGACCAAGAAGTTGTGGAAGTTTTTCTACGTCAAGTGACAGGTGATAATACTCAACCTGTCATGGTATATTTTTGGTTATCCGTTCTGTGTCTGCAGTTACTAATCAGATGTGACTTGTTATATGCTTTGGCAGTGCCGCTGTTTTCCACAATGCAGGCACAAGATTTTGTGATGGTGCCCCTTTTGGACTTGGTGCTGGGGCATAATCGTGTGCAACAGTTACCACGAAACTCAGTATTCTCACTGTCATTGCTCTTTTATTTGATGAATCCTGAATTTTCGTACAGGTCGGGATAAGCACAAGTCGAATTCATGCTCATGGTCCTGTCGAAGTGGAAGGATTGTTGACAACAAGATGGTATTAGTTTCTGATTCAACGACTTTTGATTATTTGTGTATATATTAGTTAGCAATTGGCAGCAGAAGTAAGGAGCATATTGTATTTCATGTTTAGTAGTTGTTGAGAAAGGATATAAAAATGTGGATTTGAAAACTTCTATATGCTGAGTAATAACAAAACATTGATCTGCTGAACGAAACTAATGTCGAAATGCTGCAATTGCAGGATCCTTAAATGAAGTGGGCAAGTAGTAGATGGTGATAAAGTGGTTGTCTACACCCACAAGAACCTCCCCCTTGAGTCCTGACCCAATAAAAATAGCTTACACCATGTTCTGTTGCATCATTGTTGTGATCTTATTGTTTAAGACTGGATTTTATTTTCTTGTCCTTCCCTTGAAATACTTTTCCAAGCCAATATATTGCTATACGAATCACACTGCCCTTAGTGAGGGTGTTGGCAGTAGGTTTATGCTAACCAAGCAAATTATAACACATTTGTTTTTTAAATTAGTTTAGATGATTTGAGAATGATTTTGCCCATACGAATTTATCTCAACTACAGTCACCCAATCTCTCTTATTCCGCCTCTTTTTCTCTCACTTTCTCTAATTCTCTCTCTCGATTGACTTAGGTTTTCTATCAATTATTTAATCCAAATGATTTAGTTTTGAATGGCTATATTTGCCCGTACTCACTCAGAATACGTATATGCATTTGTGCGAGTGTGTTTTTGTGTTGTTTCTTCGATTTTTGCATAAGAATTATGAGATTAAACTGTTTCTTTAGAGGCTTTTGACTTCTAATATCGTTCAAAATAAATGTTCCTTGGAGTAGAATGTTTCTGATGGAGATGAATCTAAATAGGCCGCATCTACTCTCAAATTTTCTGGAAAATGTTCTTCCTCTTGTTGCTGTGCAGTCCAGTGCCGGAGGAGGTAAATTTCATTCTTCTAGTTTGGTTCTTGCTTGTATCTTGAAGTTACAAGAAAAAGAGGGGAAAAAAAGGAGTAAAATTTGATTCATGATGTAAATGTTTAGGCATATGTTCATTTGAAAAGAGAAAAATATTATTTTATGAATATCTATTTATCAAACATATTGATTTCGTTTCAGTAATTCGCTTTATATTTTATGATCGTCAGTTGTTCATGTTAATTTCTCTTAGAAAAGACATAGGAAAATAGTTGAAAAATTTTATGGTACATTATCTTGCATTGGCTATGGCATTCTTATAGCCACATGACATTCTTATTAATTATTTGAAGAATTTCTTATTTTAGACAATCATATGAGAGGTCAATTCGTACTCGGCTGGCCAGAATTTGACGATTTGTTCTTTTATAACTTTTTTTAAAAATATTTTTAGATTTTTTGTACTTTTGTTTAAAAACGTTTATTTATTTACTTTTTTTAAAAAAGTTTTATAACTTTTAAATGGGGTCTCTTTTTTTTTTTTTTTTCCTTTCTTTCTCTTTTGGCTGAAAAAAAAAAAAAAAAAAAAAAAAAAACCGGGAACCCCCAAAAACAACACATAAAATTCTTACAAACTCAACCTACAAAGAAAATAAAAGAAGTGCTTCTAACTTAAAACACTACTCAACGTACTCTTCTACTTGAAAATAATTTGCTCATAATTATTTGATTTTAAGTTTTCCACTTAAAAATCCATCCAACAATAAAAGGATCAGCATTGGTAAGACTGGCAAGAACTTTTGATCACTGCATTTTTGTCACCACCCCACTTTTACTTCTTATTAAACAAACTACCTTTGTCATTCTTCATCTAATTATTTTCTACCCTATATAGTGTGACAGAGGGTAGGCTAAAATTAAATTAAAATAATAATAATCTCATTCCTACTTAATTTGGCGTTCACTCATGTGATACCAAAATGCAAAATTAGAAATAAAAAACATTTCTTGAAGTTAAGTTTTTATTTTTAAAAGTTGGCAAATCTAGAGCAACAATTATAGATTTACCCATGAACACCTCTCTGTTCGATTTCTTTGAGCGAAAAGGGCTGCAAGGACGAGTTTGTTCATCAATTCCTCCTCTGATTTTCTCCTTTTCCAATCCCTAACTTGGCTTGTGGAAGGACTACTCTTGAAAGGTCCAACCAAGCATTTTAACTCTGAGTATTCGAACTTTGCCTCTTGAACCTTTTTTGCTTTGAGTTAGGTCAAGTACTTGACAACCTATCTTCGTATTTTTGCAACATGAATGGCTCCAATATCTGGCATCAGGTTTCCTTGTTCTTAGGTTTTCATATATGCTTTTTACACATTTCTTAAGAGGAAGGTCCCAAAGCTAAATACACGAATAGACAGTCTGTATGAATTTTTTTAAAATAATTAATTGACATTTTGAAGTCATTTTGCTTTTGCAATAAAACTAAACCTGATGACATTTTTCTTTTAATGTTGTAAACTGCTCTTTTCTACGATATTTGTTGATAAAATGTCGTTAAAAAGTCTTTTGATGAGATTTTAAGAAAAATATCATAAATTTTGTATCGTTAAATTAAAACACTTTTTGTTGTGACGTGCCCACTTATCCAAATTTAAAGAAAATGAAAATAAAAACAAAAGAAAGTAAAGCATGAATAGAGAAAAGCTTGTTTTTGAAAACGGTTGTATAATCTTGAGTTTCCATGACCATTTTTTAGAGGTATAGCTCTGAGCTGTATTTTTCTCATATCTTACATGATGATTTTTTAAAAATAGTTGTGAAATCTCTATCGTGTAATACAGATTTTGTAGTAGTGTCAAATCACCAACCCAAATCATTCACTCGGTGAAAACATTTAAGATTGACCTTAAATGACTTGGAATCAAGAAGAAAATAGATTTTTCGGATCAAAAATACAAAACTCAGAGAGAAAAGAGAAGAAATCTTGCATGAATAGCTTGGGTGTCTTTGGTAACTCTCGGGCTCTTTGAGGATTCTGATGGCTTCAAGTCAAGAAATAAGGAGAAAATGGAGGTATATGAAGAGTTATAATCCCTTGAAGAAGATCAAACAGTTTAGATGAGCCTATCACTCCTCAACAAATGGCACAAATCACGAGAAACTTCAAATTATCACTCACAAAAATTATTTCATATCTTTTCAAATTTCAAAAAGATAATCGTTGTTTTAGTTCAGCCAACCTTTATTTACCACGTGTAAAAATGATTCCATTTCTGTCACGCTCAGCAGTTGTGATTGACTAGCTTCAATAATCACCAAATTGGTACGAATGACACCATCTGCTTGATGATCAATAAGCATTGTTCTACGAACGATGAGCATCAAACACTTTATTAAGCATCATTGCTCAATAGCGTGGGGGGCTATCTATTGGGATCATATTTTGTCTCCCCATTACGTTATGCCTAGGTCACAATGAATGTTGGACCAATGAGCGGTGAACAACGAACCATGATCTATTGATTGTCAGTTATGCATTCTTGAGCTTAAATACTTAGGCTCGGCCCAAACAACTTATCAACTATGAAGGGCAACAAACATCAAACAGTGCTCCATCATGAAACGCCCCGACTTACGCAGGGCCATTACCATACTTACTTAAATTAAATCTCGGCCTTAAATGCTTAAGCTTGCTAAAAATTAGAGGAATTTTTTTTTTTAATACCAGATAGATAGACTGATCTATATAGGTAAATTTTTCATGCATACACATTACTTGTTTACCAAAATGTGAAGTCATACATAATCTTTACATTAAACTCAAGTTTTCAAATATCATATATATAGTATAACCCAACTCGTTTATATATATATATATATATATATTTTATTTAGAGTTTAAAAAGGATTGCGGAAAAATTTGCATAGTGGTATCCCACACTGCCATTTACTTGCCGCATCATCCACATGGCCCACCAATTAAGCTATAGGCTTTTTACCTACAGTATGAAATATACTAATGAGCTTATGCTTAGCAAGTACGAACTCAATCTCACAAAACATAACAAATATCGTGCAACTTATGCATGAATTGATCAATTATGAATATCTTATGCTCCATTATGAACTTATTATCTTACTTAACATATGGACCCCTTGTGTATGTACCATATGCGTGCAATCCATAGAAAGTTAGGGTTTGCAAGGTCCCTAACAATTATGAGAATCATATACATAACCCTTTACGCATCAACAAAAGGTCTGGAAATTTTTTTTTTAAAACAAACATAATCCTCCATGATCTGCGGGAGATTGGTACAACACTTTACTTGTCTTAGTTTAGTCATAGCCTTGTTATTTAACTCTTGATGAGGATGCTTAAAATCATGCTTCCACATGAAGTCTTAAACAAAGACTAGTTGTAATAACTAAATTTTTCAACATTACGATTTCTTGTAGAGAAATTTGAGTTGTACCATGAAGGTATTTATGAAAGAGCCCGATTAAGGGTTTTTATTAAGTTTTGCGAGTTCTTATGACCTTATAAGACTCAAAAATGATTTCTTAGCCAAGCATGTGACCTTTTAAGTAAAAAGGGAAGAAAAACTCTGTGATTTTATGTTGGTTAAAGTTTGACCGAAAAAGTCAAAGTTGACCAAAAAGTCAAAGGTTGACTAGGAATGGTCAAAGATTTGACTGTACAGCAATATGTTAAGCAGTATGGGAAATATACCGCGAAAAAACCATTTTTACGGACAAGATAGCATGAATAAGACTTAAAACCGCCATAGAAAAATCAAGCACACCAAGTAGAAATAAAGGGCAAAAGGGCTTTAAGAAATAAGAAAAATTTTATACAGTCCATTTTTACACAGATGAATTTTGGACTGCAGTATATTATAACAGTACTGTATATTAGTGAGCACAGTATGGGAAATATCTGTGTTGGCACAAAAATGAACTGCATATTAAGTATAAAGGCCAAACAAGCCTTAATGATGCTTACATCATCTAATTCCAAAATTATGTCATCATTATTGAATTAAACAAGAGATGGAAAGAAATATGGAGTGTTCTAGAGTATGTGTTGGCCGGCCACCTAAGCTCCCCTTTGTGCAAATTTTTGTTTCTTCAAGGGCTTTTTGACAATTTTGAGAAGTTTTCCATCACCTATAAATAGGTGAGAAGGGTTGGCCATTTTATTCACAAGAATTGTGAAATCTAGCTAAACTTTGCCAAAATTTCCTCTCCAAAAGCCGAACCCAAGGAAGGAAAGAAAGAAAAGAGAAAATTCAAAATTCAAAAGAAAAACCTTAGGGGAGGGGGGTGGTCGGATTTCACATAGAACAAAGCCAAAGGTGGAAAAAATTTTTGGTACCCATTAAACAAGGAGGCCGGTTGTGGGAAAGAAAAAGAGGAAAAGAAAAAGTGAAGGAAGGAAGTGCTTAGAGGTGTGGCCGGACTTGTGGAGGACTAATCAAGTGGCCGGAAAAATTTTGGAGCCCCATTGCTAGGGGAAGGCCGGTTGTGGAGTGCCAAGGAGAAAGGGAGAAAAAGTGGACCAAACCCTAACCAAGCCTTGTGTTGAATCAATGTAATTTCCCTTAGCCCTAAACTTTTAAATTGAGCTTCAATTTGAAATTTAAGTGTATTTCAAGTTAAATTTGTAAGAGCATAAGCTCAATTTAATTTTATGTCCTAGTTTAGAAATAATTAGAATTGGTGCTTGATTTAGGTGTAGGGTGGTTTATGTTGCTAAGTATGCATGATTTTATGCTTTGAATGCATGAACTTAAGGTTTGCATATTAGATGCTTGATAATGTTGTATGTCCCCATATATGTTGAAGCATGTTTTAGAATGGCATGTTAGGTTGCTAGGTTAGAACCTTGAATGTTGAAATGATTTGTGCAACCTAAAACCATGCAAACTTTGGTTAATCCAAAGTCAATGAGGGTTTACATGGGAATGATGTAAAATGTGTTTAGTGAAACCTTACGTTAGAAAAGTGCTGCATGTGTGATCTTAGGCTCCCGTGGTGGCTGGTTGAGTTAGATTACGCGATTAGGATGTAAAACCAACCTAAAACAAGAAAACTGCCAGTTTGGGTACAAACTGGCCAGTTTTCTGGAAAGCAGATTTTGAGGCTCTTAGAGGCTGAATTTGATAAAACTTAAAACATGAAAGTTGTAGGGAACGGTTTTCCCTAGGGGAAAATGTGGATCGTTTTCCAAAATAAGGCTCCAACGGCCTCAGTTTTGACAAAAATCCGAGCCTGACTGTGTCCAGACTTCATGCATGGCCAGGTGAGTTCAACGGGGAAAACGAAAGGGTTAGGGTCTGAACTAGGTTTTGTGCAAAACACAAAAGTTATAGGATTTTTCAAGATCTAAAACTTTTGTGAAGAAAAATTTTTCTAATTCAGCCCAGATTTTTTAAATAAAAATGGATTTCAAAAACTGTGCAGGAAACAGGAAATTCTTGCACAGGATTTTTTAAAACAGTACAGGAAAAAGGACATTCCTACACACACACTGATGATTTGACTATGGAAAGCTGTTCCAAAGGCAGTTTTCAACACTTAGTGATTTTTACAAATCCTACTTAAGATTTACAATTTTTCATGAGTTGAACAAATGATATTTGAGCATAAAATGATGAGTTCTCTAAGTAAAATGGAGGTTTGAAACCAAAGTTAAGTCATGATCTTAATAAGGTAAGCTTTGAATTCTAGGGTTACTAATTGTAACCGAGTGAGTTATTATGTGAGGGGACATATAACTAAAATTATGCATGAATGTTGGTTAGATCACCAACATTTTTAATCCTCACCTATGTCCTTTATTATAGCAGGAGATAACCTGCTGTGGTATCCTGAATTGGAACAGAACCCTTTTGGACATAGCAAACAAGGTAAGTACAACTCCGCCTACAGCATAGGCTTTTGGTTGTGATACTTACCCAAGTATAATCGATGAATGTTATGGTATATGATGTGATGTATGTTAGAATTGTTTGATAGGATATGTTGAAGGGTATGATATGATGATGTTATGTTATATAATATGGCTATGTCATGATATATGATATATCAAGTTCATGGTTATGATATAAGGTACATTATGTTGAGATACGATTATGACTTATGTATGTGAGACCTCATGAGGCAAGTTCACCATTACTAAGATAAGAACAAGATCAAGTATGAGATGATGACAAGTAAGTATGATGGCAAGCGAGCTTGCCTGTGTCGTACCGACCCGCGTTAGGTCGGGTTGGACTATAGTTTGAGTTGGAAATGGACTGGCCGCCCCAACCACTCCATAGTTGCGCGCCCAGTACAGACACTTATGTTAAGGGGCCCATAAGCAAGTTACGTTAAGATAAGCTATGAAAGTATGTTATGAAAGAATAAGTAAGCATAATAAAGCATAAATGGTTCATGCATGATTATGTCAGGATAAGCTATGTTATGTTGAATTAGGTTATGTTTTGTATTGCTGGTTGTCGCGGATGTTTATGTTGTACTTGCTGAGCGAAAGCTCACGTCTTACGTCTATACTGTAGGTAAGCAACCTACGGGCACCTTTTGATGCAAGATGGCGAGCGTGGCAGGGCGAGCTGTGAAATGTGGGATCTATAGCCGCTACGCGTTTTGTCTTTTTATGAATATTTTAGTTGGCATTCGAACATCGTTATTTAATTATCGCATATACGTTCATACGCTTGTAAAAAAAAAAAATTCGCTATTTACGCTAAGTAAATATGTACGATATATATGTATATATGTATGGTAACGGCCTGTGCTAGGCGGGTCGTTACACTAGTTTCAAGACTAGGATTCTTAATTTGTAATCTTATTACATAAAGATCAATGGTATAAAACAACTTGTGGTATGTTTATAAAACATGGCTATCGTAAGCAATGGCATATTACTAAAGTGTGGCAATATTGTAAAATATAGCATATACATGCTCATAGCACATTGGTAAAAACATGACATATACATAAATATGGTATATCATATCATACATGTAAACATGTCATGTTTTACTATTTTTCATACCGTAAGTGAGATTTGCACTTACAAGTAGTCCTAAGCTCTTGTCCTATCGTACGAAAAGGCGAAGCAACAGGTTATATTCTTGTTTACAAATAAAACATAAGAATCGTTCTGTCACATAATCCATAGCATAAAATGTTGGTATCCAATCTGATACCTTATTATAACAAGTTAGTATCCTATTTGGCTACCATGGGTAACCTATTTGGCTACCATGGGTAACCACAAACATAAAGCCCAACATAATAAATCGGCATACTATCTGATTACTACTCCTCATAGAATTGTTACCTTAAATTTAAGTAATTTGGGCCTATTCCTTTTTTTTTTTTTTTTTTTTTCAAAAATACCTTGTTTACATAATTTCAAGTATTATCTTGATTGAACATTTGGAATTGCCTCTTAAAAATTACTTATAAAATTTTAAAACCCTTTTTAAAATTGTTTTTCATAAAACCGTAGTTTCTTTGTAAAGAAGTTTTATAACTGTAAAACTTTGAAAACTGTTCTTGAAATCAGCCTCTTAGTTTGATTGAAAGTGCATGTACAGGAATTTCCTGTGTCATACACAATTTTGAAAATCTTATGCAGAAATTTCATGTACTCTGCACAGTTTTTAAAATTCGATTGTATTTTTAAATCAGTTTAGAATTTGAAAATGTTTTCTTCATGAAAGTTGTAGATCTCATCGAAACCTACAACTTTTGTTTTTTTGTTTTTTTTTTGTTTTTGTTTTTTTTTTTTTTTTTGTCAAAAACTTGAATCTGCCTTTAACTTGCTTATTTCTCCTTTTGAAAAATTCTTGCCGTGCACACTGTCTGTACAGATCAGTGTTGGATTTTGATAAAAACAGAGGCCTTTGGAGGCTTATTTTTAAAAACTGTTTATGCTACGCCCAAGGATTTTCAATTTTTTACAACTTTATAGTTATAAATTTTTCCAAATTCGGCCTCTAAGGGGCTCAAAATTCAGTTTTTAGAAAAGTATCCAGTTTAATCCGAAAATTATCAGTTTTGAAATTTGTTGGTTTTTGCTTAAACCGTGTACACTACCTCAAACGAACCAAGCTGTGAGCCTACGTCAACATGCAATGCTTAGGATTCGTTCTTGACATTCAATCACTCTCTTGTTTCATCTTCATAAAAACACAATATTTGATAACTTTTTAGTTTACCAAATTATGTTATTAGGTTTAATTCCATCACCATCATACTTAGGTCATTCATATAACCATCATTCACAAACCATCCATAACCAAAAATGTGAAATCAAATTCACAAACACTTGGTAATCAATCATAACCATAAACTCATTCTAGAGCATACAACCATATTAATGCTTAGGATTATCATTCACCAACCAAATCACCTAAGCATAGATCTAGGCCATACCAAGCACATAAAACCATAACATAGGGCAACATAAAAATTATGAGCTTATGCTCTTACAACCCAAGCTTGAAATACACATAAATCCATAATCAAATCTTAATGAAACTCTTAGAAGTTTAAGAGGAATACCTCCAAAGCTTGAGGGGTGAATCGAGACTTTAGGATGAGAAATTTTTTTGTCCTTCTCACCCCACTAACACAACCGACCACTCTTGCCTACTTTTTTTTTTTTTTTTCCTAAGTCTAGAGAAGAAAGTTGAAAGAGAAGCAAAAATTTGGGGGTCCAACTAATGGTTTTTCTTCTACACCCCACCCCGATTTATAGGTGAAAAATACTTAATTTCTAACAATTATTTTTATTCTCAAAATTGCATGTTTATCCCTAAAAATAAAATATTTGCCCAACAACCCTCTTAGGTGGCCGGCCATGTGGAGGCATTTTAGGCAAAAAAATCCTTTCATAATTATCAATTTTCCCATATTTTCAAAAATCCTCAAAAATTATATATTTATCCATGATCAAGTGTCCTCCAAGTAAGGTCTTGTTTGACACTCCTTCCTAATATGCAGTCTATTACCTTAATAATCCAGATAATACCAATATTGTGTTAACTATAAACAATACTATAATATTGGACTGCAATTTAGAATTCATATGCATTTAACTGGACTGCGTATGGATTTTTCTTAGGACTTGAAACTACTTAGCCCTCATTGTTCAAAATATTACTCCTGATTTTTCTAAAGCAATCACATGCATTATTCTTAACTCTGCATCCCTAATGACGGTCGGTGCAGTATAATTTCAGTACTGCTTATTATACTGCTGTACCATCTTGTGTAGGTCATGAATTATTCTGGTCATACATAGGCCATAACTAAAGCATAATCATCATCGAATCCTATGATACTATAATAATTATGAATTTTACATTGACATTTATAATTTCCATGAAACATCACATAAACACACAATATGAACTTAAATTCCCTTATATGTAAGGAAATCATAAGTCCACAAAAATTTCGGTTATCATTCAATATTAGTCTCAATGATCTTTTAAGACCCATAAATTTATCAAGTGTTGATCATATTAACTCCTGGCTCGACGTGACGAACAATGGACGATAATGATCAATTGCTCGATGCTTGGTCATCTTCTGCTCATCATGGGTGATAATCGGCTTGTCATCCAACTTTCATATTTAGTGAACAACGAACATTGGGACATCAATCTCTGATAAGTGCATTAAAATGTAATTATGTTCAAATCATTTTATTAAGTAATTTAAATTTAAATTAGATATTTTTCATCATTTTAATTCAAAATAATTTGTTTTAGAAATATTTAATTTTAACTTATAATCTCTTTGTCTATAGTTTATTTTATTATTATTATTTTATTTTTCTTTATTTCTTTTTTTTTTCTTTTGCCTTTTCCTTTTTTTTTTTTTTTCTTCTTTCCTTTCCTCCGTAGGTGTAGCTATCACATTCACTACTGTAGCTCCTTACCCGTGCACGTGATGCAAGCTCCAGCCTAGAACTTCCAAGCCCACGATAGTTTCGGGCCGTATATTCAGCCAAGCCTGAAATCTTCTGCCAGCTCCAGCCCAGGCAATCCATCTCTTCCTACTGGTTTTTCGTGAGTCTCCACTCGATTTACCAGCTTGACAGCATTAATTTTAGGTCGAAAATTTCTCTTTATTAGATGCTAGACATTGAGGCTAATAAAAGCAAGGCAGTGTAGCAAGCATAAAAACATTTTTTCTCACCCTTTTTTGGCTGAGTTTGGATTGTGATTTTATTATCCTTGCATTTTCATCTCAACTTTTCTTTTTAGAATTTTGTGAGATGAATTGTAAGCTAGGTTAGACATCTTGGTGAGGCTAGTGGTAATCTCATGTGTGAAATAATCCAATTTGAGTTTGATTTTGTTTTGGTTTGTAAAGATTATATATTTTAGTGAATTGAATTTTCTATTCAAAATATTTTGTGTCAATCTTTTATATAAATTCAGTCATGCTTTGTTTATATAAAATTGTTACATTTTGTTTTGCCAAAGATTTGTTTTATGAGTGGTCTTTTGCTGCAATTTGTTAAAAACAGTACTTTGTCGATTTTGGATAACTAATAACAATAAATTCGATTGATTTCAATATAGAGATTTAATCCACCGAAACACTTTTGTTACTTTTATTGATATTTAATTCCATATTTTCCGGTTGTTCATTTGGGATGTAAAGCGTACAATTGAGTCATAAATTGCATATTAAATTCAAATTAGAGAACGAAGCATATGAAAGATTCATGATGTCTTACCTAATTTATTATTGAATTTTCCTCTACCTAAATTTTATCTTTTTCATATTTTGGATATTTTCTCTATCGCAAAAATCATCCAAAAATACTTTCACTTTTCATTATTTTATTTCCTTTCCTTTTTAACGTTTAACTCTACTAATATTATTTGTTTATATTATCGCCTCTCTGTGGATACGACTGCTTGATCTGTACTACAACTGACCGCTTTACGAGAGCATCTTGGGAGTTATCAGTCTCCATAACCACCAAGCCCACGATTGATCGTGGGATTGTGGCCCACATTCCTGTATACGTTCCAAATTACATGGGATAGTGGGGAACTGCCCCTATTTTCCCACGAATTCAGACCCACTACTTTTCCTCTATAAATAAAGAAAGACCATTCTTATTCGGGATATATTTTAGCCCTTATTGTTATTCTACTAGAACACCCCCATAAATTGTAACCTTTGTACTAAAAATTCAAATATAGTAAAACTCCAGACTCAGGGGACGTAGCACAATTCCGGTACACCTCTCTAAATTTCGATGTTGTTATCTTTTACTATTCTTATCTCACTTTATTATTTACGTTTTCTAAATATGATTGTTTTGTGATTCTCATATGCAATGTCAAAGGACTTTAATAATTTATGTCTGTCGATCTTCTTATGTGCAATATCCAGAATTTTTACGGACTCATATAGGTAAAGAAATTTAAGTCTGTACTATGTGTTTATGTAATGTTTCATGAAAATTATGAGTATCAATGTGAAATTCATAATTTTATCAGTAAATGTTTGAATTCTCATTTAATTAACTATGAGACTCAATAAGCAGTTTGCTTAGCCAAGCATGTGACCTTTTAAGTAAAAAGGGAAGAAAAACTCTATGATTTTATGTTGGTCAAAGTTTGACCGAAAAAGTCAAAGTTGACCAAAAAGTCAAAGGTTGACTAGGAATGGTCAAAGATTTGACTGAACAGCAATATGTTAAGCAGTATGGGAAATATACTGCGAAAACCGTTTTTATGGACAAGATATCAAGATTAAGATCTAAAACCACCATAGAAAATCAAGCACATAAATTAGGGTATCAAGGGCCAAAGGGCTTCAAGTTATAAGAAAATTTTTATACAGTCCATTTTTACACAAATAAATTTTGGACTGCAGTTCAGTATAAAACTACTGTTATTAGTAAATAGCAGTATTGAAAATATCTGTGTTAGCATGAAATTGGACTGCATATTAAGGAAAAAGCCAAACAAACCTTAATGGTGATTACATCACCCACCTTTTTATTAATGACCTCATTATTGAATTAAGGAAAATTGGAAAGAAATTTTTGGCTCTAGAACCATCCCATGGCCGGCCACCTAAGGCACCTTTTGTGCAAATTTTTGCTTCTTCAAGGACCTTTTTGTAATTTCAAAAAGTTCTCCATCACCTATAAATATGTGAGCAATTGTTCACAAAAATTAGAAAACTTAGCCAAACTTTGCCAAATTTTTCTCTCAAAAATCCGAACTTGAGAAGGAAAGGAGGAAAGAAAATTTAGCAAAACCAAGAGCAAGAGTGTGTTGGAGTGACCGGATTTTTAGCTAGAACACCAACAAAGATTTGAAAAAAAAAAAATTGGAGACCCATTTTGGCCAAGAGGCCGGTTGTGGGGGAGGAAGAAGAAAGGAAGAGAAAAGCTAAGGTTGGCCGGATTTTTGAAGCTTGAGGTGGCCGGAGTTTAGAGCAAGGGTGGTTAAAAAAAAGTTTGGAACCCTACTAGCCAAGAAGGCCGGTTCTAGGTGGAGCCAAAGGGAAAGGGGGAAAATCCAAAAAGCCTAGCCAATCTCTTGATTTTAAATCAAAGTAAACCTCTTGAACTTTAAACTTCTCAATATAAGTTTCAATTGAGAAATTTAAGTGTATTTCCAAGTATTGGATGTAAGAGCATAAGCTCAATTTAATTTTCATGCCCTAGATTAGGAATTTTAGGTGGTGCTTGATTTAGGTGCTTAAGGTGGTTTTAAATTTCCAATTATGCATGCTTATGTGATTGCTTGCATGATTTTTAGGGTTTTTATGCTTAATGTATGATGATGATGTATGTCCCCAATTATGTTTGATGATAAGACTTTGCGTTAGAAATGCGCTGCATGTTTGATCTTAGGCTCTCGGCTGCTGCCGATTGAGGTAGAGTGCACGATTAGGACGTAAAACCAACTTAAGCAAGAAAACTGTCAGTTCGGGTGAAAACTGGCCAGTTTTCTGGAAAGCAGATTTTGAGGCTCTTAAAGGCCGAATTTGAAGAAAGTCAAAACTACAAAGTTGTAGAAAATGGAAAATCCTAGGGGATAATGTGGACGGTCTTTGAAAATAAGACTCCAAAGGCCTTCGTTTTTACAAAAACCCGTGGCCTGATTTGCACGGCCAGTTGGCTTCAACTCAGATTATGAACAAGTAAAAGGCAGAACTGGGTTCTGAGTAAAACATGAAAGTTGTTGAATTATTCAACAGCTAAAACTTTTATGAAGAAAGGTTTTTAAAATTCCAAACATAATTTAAAATAAAGATTTTATCATAAAAACTGTGCAGGAAACATGAAATTTCTGCACAGGATTTTCAGAAAAACAGTGCAAAAACAAGATTTCCTATAAATACACTAACAATCGGACTTATGAACTGTTTTTAAAGAACTTAGGTTTTCACAAAAGATTTTAAGAAAAACTTGACAAGGTTTGTCAAGAAATGGACAAGTAAAGGAACCAAAGGAGTTTTGAAAACATGGTAATCCATTAGTAAATGGATAGGATACCCGAACTATTGGGTCAGGTCTCACACCCGAGATTACCAATAGTAACCTAATGGGGTATAATTCAAGAATAAATGGGCCTCACCCTAGGGTTACTCATAGTAACCTAATAGGGTAATTAATTAGTAATATTTGGGCCTAACCCAAGGTTACCCATAGTAACCTAATGGGGTACGGATCAAAAGCAATTGGGCTTGGACCCGAAGATATGAATAATAATTTAGTACTATTCACATATGTTTGGGTTTGGCACCCATGGTTACCCTAGGTAACCTAACCAGACATTGGTTAAATATGATGGGCCATGGGCCCTAAGGTTACAGATAGTAACACAATCAGTTAACATAAGAAGATTGAGGGGACATATAATTAGGCTATCTAAGGATGTTGGTTAGGATACCAACATTTAGTATTATGAGTGAGAGTAAAAGAGGAAGATTCTTATCTTATGTTCTTTCTGGAAACAGGGAGTTAACCTGTTGTTGCGTTCGATAGGAGCAACATATCCAGAACATAGTCAGCAGGTAAGTACAACTCCGCCTACAGCAGGAACAAAACGTTTTTGTTGCATGGCATGTTTTCAAAAAAATCATGTATTGATATACACGATTTACATATGTTACGATGGTTTATGTTATGATGTTTTATGCTATGATATTTTATGTTATGTTGGTTTATGCTATGATGTTATGTTATAATGTCTATGCTATGATGTCTTATGTTATGGCGTTTTATGTTACGGTTTGTTATTATGTTATGTTATATGTTTTGATATAGTGACATCATGAGGTATGTTCACTAATATTAAACTACATGGTAAGAACATGTTTTTAAGATAAGATAAGACAAGCTAATGTTATTGTGTCATACCGACTTGCCACGAGGGTGGGTTTTAAATGGTTTAGTCTATGGTTTGAGTTGGATTGGACTGGCCGCCTCCAACCACTTCATGGCTATGTACCACGGTACGTGCACACATGACATGTAAGGGAATAGAGCCAAGTTTATATATAAAGCATAATTGATTCATAAGAAAACATAATCGGTTCATGCATTCTGGCACTTAAAAATATTTTGCAGGTTGAACGTTGTACTTACTGGGCATAAGCTCATTACTTACGTTCATGCTGTAGGTAAAGCAACCTACCAGCAATACTTGATGCAAGACTGTGGAGGGCTGGCACTGCAACTATGAAATGTGGGATGGACACCGCCACGAGTTTTGGAAAATAAGTTTTGCGTAATATGTTTTGTAAAATATGTTATATTATGTTATATGTTATGTTACGCTATAATGAAGTAATGGTATGAGTAAGAAAAAGTTTTCAAGTATGATGGCAACAAGTTGCCTCGTGTAGTACCTGTAATATCCAAAATTTCTACGAACTCGTGATTTTCTTGTATATAAGAAATCTAAAGCTCGTATTATGTGTAATTTTATGAAAATTATGAATATTAATACAAGATTCATGATTTTATCAGTATGAGGTTGAATTCTCGATAAATTAACTATGAGACTCCATAACAGGCTTTTTAGGGAAAAAGGACTCAGGAAAATAAGAAAAATTTTGTACTGTCCATTTTCTTTTCAACAAATAAATTTTAGTTAAATAAATACTGTGATTGAGTAAACACAGTATTAGAAATATCTGTATTGGCTTAAAATGGATTGCTCATTGGAGGAAGTAGCCAAACAAGGCATAAGGTGAATGACATCACCTTATCCTTAATTATGACATCATGATTAACTTAAGATAAGCTTAAAAAAAAATCAAAACTTGGCCACCAAGTTCACCCCTAATGGCCGGCCACATGGAGGGCTTTTGTGCAAAAATTTTGCTCCAAGGATTTATGAGCAAAAGGTGAACCAAAATAATTGCAAAAGGGTCCAAAATTTCACCTATAAATAGGCATAAGGGGGGGGGGCGGTTTTTGGTTCAAAAAAATTCAGAAAAGTAGCTAAACTCTGCCCATTTCTCCTCTCAAAAATCCGGACTTCTAAGTGTGAGCAAGGAAGGAAGAAAATTTTGCAAAACCGAGAGCAATCGGAGTGTAGGTGTGGTCGGATTTCTAGTGTGAAACCAACAAAGTTTTGAAAAAATTTTGAGACCCATTTTGGTTATTAGGGCCGGTTCTAGGAGGAGCCAAAGGGAAAGGGGGGAAATTCCAAAAGCCAAGCCAAACTCTTGATTCAAATCAAGGTAATCGTCCCTAAACCCCAAACTCCTTCCTTTGAGCATTCAATTTGAAATTTACATGTATTTCAAGTTGAAATTGTAAGAGCATAAGCTCAATTTTATTTGTGCCTAAGTTGGATTTAGGGCTGTGCTTGATTTAGATTAAGGGTGGTTTGATTTATGAGTTTAAATTATGAGCTTGCATAGTTTTATGCTTATGCTTGATTGATTTTGTTGAATCGCATGCTAGGTATTCGATATGTTGTATGTCCCCAATTACGTTTAAGAATGATGGTTTGGAACGTTAGAAACCGCTGCATGTGTGTATTAGAGCTCCCGCGGTGGGCTGGTTGAGCTAGGTTCCACGTCTAGGACGTAAAACGAACTCTAAACCGAAAAAACTGCCAGGTTCGGGTGGATCCTGACCAGTTTTACGTCAAGCCGATTTTGAGGCCTTTAGAGGCCGAATTTGGTAAAACTTAAAACACAAAAGTTGCTCGGAACAGTTTTTCCTAGGGGGTCACGTGAACGGATTTGCAAAATAAGGCCCCAATGGCCTCCGTTTACCCCAAAACCTGTGGCTGATCCCCAGACCCAGTTTTCACTCAGTTTTTCGGGTCAGCCAGTTTCAAACAAAAACTGGGACGAATCTAGGCCGAATTGGAATTTTTGCAAAACACGAAAGTTTTAGTATTTTTGAGAGCTACAACTTTTATGAAGAAAACGTTTTCAGATTATGAACCAATTTTAAAATTAGAATCGTTTTTCGAAAGGTGCGCAGGGAATCCGAAAATTCCTGCACCACTAGTTTTACAAATGTTTCTAGAAAACTGTTTTCTACTACAAACTATTGTTTTGATTATGAAAAAAACTGTTCCAAAGGCAGTTTTCAACCTCAAATGATTTTATAAAGCACTAATCCAAGAGTTTGGATTTTTTACGATTTAAGTAAAGGATTTTATAAGTTAAGAATGAAGTTTTGGGATTAATTTCCCTAAATTTTCCAAGTAAGGGAAATGAATTTTTCAAGTTAGAATATAGCAAGCGACTAGTTTACGAAAGGTAACCGGGAGTTATACCCGAGTTACTGGGCTTAGCCTCAAAGCCCAAGGTTGACCATTAGTTGATCAGATATTGACTTTAACCCAACGTTTAATTAAGGGTTACCCAAAGTAATCCTATAGGATACCAAGACATGTGTGGGGGGACATATAACTAAAATGTTGGAAAGGTTACCAACTTTTTATAGGATTCTTATCCTATGTTCTTTTAATAGCAGGAAGGAACCTGCAATTGCAATCCGAGTTAAGACAACAAAAACCGGAATCTAGCAAATCAGGCAAGTATCAAACCTCACCTACGGTATGAAAATAGTAAAGACTATTTTCAAGTATACATGCTATGTTATGCCATGATGTGTGATGCCATGCTATAGCTATGAAGTGCTAGGTTTATAAAAGTGCTATGTTTATAAAAGTGCTATGTTTACAAAAGTGCTATGTTTATAAAAGTGCTATGTTCATAAAAGTGCTATGTTTTATAAAAGTGCTATGTTTATAAAAGTGCTATGTTTACAAAAGTGTTATGTTTATAAAAGTGCTATGTTTATAAAAATACTATGTTTATAAAAGTGCTATATTTACAAAAGTGCCATGTTTATAAAAATGTCATGGTTCCAGAAGTGATATGTTTTCAAGAAGGCCATATTATGGCAAATGTTGTGTATGATATGACATAGTGACATCATGAAATATGTTCACTAATGTTAAATCACATGGTAAGATAATCAAGTAAGGTGTCGTACCAACCTCCCCTAATCGAGGAGGCTACATGTTTAGTGGTGATAATTACCTTCCGTGATCGAAATCCGTGATCGTGAAGGGTCAAGTTAAAATTCCCAGAACTGTTAGGGCCTTGCAAACCCTAGCTTTATCTGGAGGCTGCGCGCTTTTGGTACGGACACTATGGGCCCACATGTTGAGACAAGATAATTAAAGATTGAGTCTATAATGAAGCATAAGACATTCAATCAATCATAAATGGTTCATGCATAAGTTACATGATGATTGGCATATTTCTAAATGTTTGAAATGTTTTTGTGAGATTATGTTTGAACTTGCTGGGCGAAAGCTCACCCTTATATTTCATACTGTAGGTAAGAAGCCTGCAATTTAATTGGTGGGCTATGCGGACGATGCGGCGGGTGAAGGGCGGTGTGGGATACCACTACGCATAATTTTTCGCATCCAATTTTCAGAAAATATGTTAATATTTCAATAGTAAATTATATTTTGTTATATGTACGAAGTTGAAGACACAAGAAGATACTTTCAGTATAGTCTGTATGTATGACAAGTTTTTCTCTACAAGATAACTTATATGAATATGTTTAAAAAAAAAAAAATTTATCTCAAATTTTCAAGTAAAGAACAAGTACGTATGGTGTCGACCTGGCTTGGGAAGTCGGGGCGTCACAGTTTGGTATCAGAGCGGTATCCTGCCAGCCTACTTCACTTCGCCTCACATCGTTCCGCAACGGTCCAAGTAAGTTATGTTATGTTCTTACTATTAGAATTAGTTAAGATCTTATGGGTATAGTAAGTATCTTCCTTCAACGATCATGCTGGTAAATGTTGGACACGGGGATAACGCTGGGTGGTGCCTTAGCTTGGTGACGGCAATTAGGTGACATACGGAAATAATCGAAAGTTTTATGTCTTTCCAATTGTTATGGTTATGTACTCCTGATGTGAAGGAGATATGAACAAGATCATGATTAATTCAGATATGTTCATATTATGCTTTTATATGGAAAGAAGATTATGGTTCTATATAAAAGAAATGATTTTATTAATTTTATAATAAAAGAAGCTAAGATTATTTTTTTTTATTTCCGTATAGAGCCATGCCACCAAAGCGTAGAAGAGCACCGATCCAAGACATTGATCTTGCGGCCCAGCTAAATGAGCTAAGACAGATGATGTTAGCCCAACAGCAAGAGATAGGGGGCTTAGAGCTCAGTTGGCTCAGCGGAATCAGGGACCTCCTGATGTTGAGGTACCACCAGTACCTGTGAATCAGCCTGCTGCACCAGAAATTCCTGATGTTGACCCGGTGATCCCCGAGAACCCCATAGCTCCTGAAGTGCCTGCTGCACCTATAGTTGTTCCACCAGCACCCCGAGTTCGAACCCCAGAAGAACTATATGACAGTTTTCGGCGCATGAAGGCACCAGAATTTGAAGGTTCAACAAACCCAATTGATGCCGACAATTGGTTAATTGACCTCCAGGTTATCCTGAACTTCCTCAGCTCAATGATCAAGAGAAAATCCTATGTGCATCCTTTGTCCTGAAGAAAGATGCTCGCCTTTGGTGGGAAACAGTCCAGATCCGGTGGGATGTTACCCAAATGACTTGGGAGGACTTCGTGGACGAATTTAAAGAAAAATACTTCAATACTGAAGATATGGAAGCTCAACAGGACGAACTCAGTAATTTTCGCCAGGGAAATCTGTCGGTAGCTGAGGCAGTGCAAAAGTTTGAGCAGCTAGCACGTCTCTGTCCTCACGTTTTCAGTTCCGAAAGGGACAAAGTGCGAAAGATGATGAAGATGTTCCGCTCGGATTTGGCAGTGGTGATCAACAGTGGACCCTATCCACCAACCACCGTTGCCGATTGTGTCAGCCGAGCAGTTCGAGCTGAATACTGGGTAGGGCAGAACAGAGAACAACGGGCGAAGTTTTTCCAGGAGAAGAGGGAAGAAAAGGCCCAAGTTAAGCAGAACCAAGTCAAGCAAGGCCAGACCTCTCACAAAAAGGTCAAGGAGGACCTTCGGGTCAAAACAACAACAGACAGTACGGCAACAACCAGCAGAAGAGGAAGTGGAATGCAGGAGGACAGGGGGAATCAACAGAATTTTCCCCAGAAGAAGAATACTCCTAATAGCAATAGTTACCCCACTTGCCAAAAATGTGGGAAGAAACACCCGGGAGAGTGCCGTGTTGGAGATGGTCGCTGTTTTCTATGTGGCAAGGAAGGCCACTATGCTAAAAGCTGCAATTTCAATTCCCAGAGTCTGCAGAACCAACAGAGAGGACAGGGATCTCAACTTCACGCTGCACAGATGAAGCTCGAGGGACCTGCAATCTCTCAAGGCAGGCTAGAAGCTCCGGAACCTCAAGGACGCATTTACGCCTATACAAAAGAGGAGGTTCAAACTGGACCTTCCACCGTGGTGACAGGTCAGCTTCCTTTTGCCCAACAAGATGCTTACGTGTTAATTGATTCTGGAGCCACGCATTCATTCACATCACCTAGGTTCGCTAAGAACTAGGTAGAACAAGTGATAGGATCGAAAGAACATTTAGGGACTGCATTACCCTCCGGGGAGATTCTGTTGTCTGATTATTGGGTACGTCACGTTCCAATAATTATATGTGGTAGGGAAATGTATGTCAACTTGATCATCATTGACCTATACGACTACGACGTCATTCTGGGCATGGATTTCCTGGGGAAGTACAACGCGGTTATCGACTGTCTACGACGTACTGTCACATTCAAGCCTATGGAGGCGAGGAGTTTATTTTCAGAGGATCTACTCCAAAACAGCCAAAGATGTTTATTTCGGCGCTAAAGGCTAGAAAATTGTTGGTAGAAGGATGTAGGGGATTTCTAGCCAACGTGGTGGATAAGACGCAAAAGACTGAAAGCGGACCAGAAGAAGTACCGATAGTCAAAGAATTTATAGAAGTTTTCCCGAAGAATTGCCAGGGTTGCCACCAGAACGAGAGATCTCTTTTGAGATTGAACTACTTCCTGGATCAGCACCAGTATCTAAGGCACCTTACAGGATGGCGCCTGCCGAACTTAAAGAACTGCAGATTCAATTACAAGAGCTTTTGGATCGAGGATTCATTCGTCAAAGCTACTCGCCATGGGGAGCCCCAGTTCTGTTCGTTAAAAAGAAAGATGGCACTCTTAGGATGTGCATTGACTATCGGGAGTTAAACAAGATAACCATCAAGAACAAGTATCCGTTGCCTCGGATCGACGACTTGTTTGATCAGCTGAAAGGAGCTTCAATTTTCTCGAAAAATTGACTTACGATCTGGATATCATCAGCTCCGAATCAGGGAAGGAGATGTCCCCAAGACGGCTTTTTGTACGCGATATGGACATTATGAGTTCCTTGTTATGCCATTCGGATTGACAAATGCTCCGGCAGCCTTTATGGACCTGATGAATCGTGTATTCAAGGATTACTTGGATAAGTTTATTATCGTCTTTATAGATGATATCTTGATTTATTCAAGATCAAAGGGGGGAGCATGAGGAACACCTAAGGATCACTCTGCAGATTTTGAAGCAAAACCAGCTCTATGCTAAATTCACTAGTGTGAATTCTGGTTGGAAAAGGTCCATTTCTTAGGACATGGTGGTCTCCAAGGACGGCATATCTGTGGATCCGGCTAAGATTGAAGCAGTAAGTGAATGGCCAGCTCCGAAAAACGTCACCGAAATACGTAGTTTCCTCGGCCTGGCGGGCTACTACCGACGTTTTGTTGAAGGGTTTGCTAAGATTGCAGCGCCGCTCACCGCACTTACACGGAAAGGAAAGAAGTATGAATGGACTGCAAAGTGTGAAGAGCACTTCCAAGAGCTGAAAAATAGGCTGACTCGCGCTCCGATCCTCACAATTCCAAATGTGGAGGAAGGAAACTTCGTGATATACAGTGATGCTTCCAAGATAGGATTAGGAGCTGTACTCATGCAGAATGGAAAGGTGATCGCTTATGCTTCACGACAGCTTAAGGATCATGAAAAGAACTATCCGACGCATGATTTGGAACTTGCGGCGGTAGTATTTGCGCTCAAAATCTGGAGACACTACCTTTATGGTATTAAGTGTGAAGTTTACACAGATCATCAGAGTTTGAAGTATATTTTCACACAAAAGGAGCTTAACATGAGGCAAAGAAGATGGCTCGAATTGGTGAAGGATTATGACATAGACATCCGTTACCATCCAGGGAAGGCTAACAAAGTAGCCGATGCCCTTAGTCGGAAGTCGTCTTCCACGTCAATGTCCCTACAACCGTTGATCGAACCTCTTCAGAAGGAGCTAGCGGAAGCTGGAATAGAGCTTATCACAAAAAGTTTAGCTGCCTAACCTTTCAACCTACCATTTTGGATGACATGAAGGAGCGACAAGAAGGAGATGCCTCGCTGCTTCGGATGAGAACGAAGTCCTAGAAGGAAAGGAGTCAGATTTCAACGTATCTGATGAAGGCATACTCTATCGGAAAAATAGACTATGTATTCCTAACGAGGACGAGTTGAAGGAGCAAATCATGAAAGAGGCACATGAGACTCCGTATTCCGTTCATCCTGGAGCCACAAAGATGTATCAAGACTTGAAGGAAAGCTTTTGGTGGCCAAAAATGAAGAATGATGTTGCAACTTTCGTCAGTAAATGCCTTACGTGTCAAAGAGTCAAGGCGGAACATCAACGTCCAGGGGGAGAATTGCATAAAATTTCCATCCCAGAATGGAAATGGGACCAAGTGACCATGGACTTTGTAGTTGGTCTACCCCGAACTCCCAGTGGCAACGACGCCGTTTGGGTGGTTGTTGATCGTTTGACGAAGTCTGCACACTTTATTGCCATCAAGCTTAGCTTTTCAGTAGAGCAGCTAGCAGAATTATACGTCGCACAGATCATTCGCTACCATGGGATTCCGAAATCGATTATCTCGGATCGTGATGGACGGTTCACTTCTAAATTTTGGAAGAGTGTACATCAAGCCATGGGTACAAAGCTCACTTTTAGTACCGCTTTTCACCCTCAAACGGATGGACAATCAGAGAGGACCATTCAGACCCTAGAAGACATGTTGCGAGCATGCGTGATGGATTTCAAAGGGACTTGGGATAAGAAGCTTCCTTTGATTGAGTTCTCGTACAACAACAGTTTTCAAGCTTCAATTGGAATGGCTCCTTATGAAGCCCTGTACGGGAGAAGATGTAGATCTCCAGTTCACTGGTATGAGACAAGAGAAAAGGAACTTGTGTCCACGGATTTTATTCGGAAAACCACTGAGGCAGTGAAACTCATACGCCAACGGATGGAAACTGCATTTAGTCGACAAAAGAGCTACGCCGACAAACGCAGAAGACCTCTAGAATTCCAAGTAGGAGACTTGGTTTTTCTCAAAGTTGCTCCATTCAAAGGAGTTATGAGATTCGGAAAGAAGGGGAAATTAAGTCCAAGATACATAGGGCCGTTTGAAATAATGGAAAGAGTTGGTAATGTGGCCTATAAGTTGGCTTTGCCCCAAGAGTTAGCATATGTACACAACGTATTTCATGTGTCAATGCTAAAGAAGTACATCTCGGATCCATCCCATGTATTAAACCACGAACCAATTGAGGTTCACGAGGATATGACGTATGAGGAGAAACCGGTTCAGATCTTGGCACGAGAAGAGAAGGTGCTAAGGAACAAAGTTATACCTTTGGTAAAGGTGCTATGGCGAAATCATGAGGTTGAGAAGGCAACATGGGAACGCGAGGAAGATATGAAGAAAAGCTACCCAGAATTGTTCTGATTTTCGAGGATGAAAATTCTTTAAGGAGGGTAGATTGTAATATCCAAAATTTCTACGAACTCGTGATTTTCTTGTATATAAGAAATCTAAAGCTCGTATTATGTGTAATTTTATGAAAATTATGAATATTAATACAAGATTCATGATTTTATCAGTATGAGGTTGAATTCTCGATAAATTAACTATGAGACTCCATAACAGGCTTTTTAGGGAAAAAGGACTCAGGAAAATAAGAAAAATTTTGTACTGTTCATTTTCTTTTCAACAAATAAATTTTAGTTAAATAAATACTGTGATTGAGTAAACACAGTATTAGAAATATCTATATTGGCTTAAAATGGATTGCTCATTGGAGGAAGTAGCCAAACAAGGCATAAGGTGAATGACATCACCTTATCCTTAATTATGACATCATGATTAACTTAAGATAAGCTTAAAAAAAAAATCAAAACTTGGCCACCAAGTTCACCCCTAATGGCCGGCCACATGGAGGGCTTTTGTGCAAAAATTTTGCTCCAAGGATTTATGAGCAAAAGGTGAACCAAAAATAATTGCAAAAGGGTCCAAAATTTCACCTATAAATAGGCATAAGGGGGGGGGGGGGCGGGTTTTTGGTTCAAAAAAATTCAGAAAAGTAGCTAAACTCTGCCCATTTCTCCTCTCAAAAATCCGGACTTCTAAGTGTGAGCAAGGAAGGAAGAAAATTTTGCAAAACCGAGAGCAATCGGAGTGTAGGTGTGGTCGGATTTCTAGTGTGAAACCAACAAAGTTTTGAAAAAATTTTGAGACCCATTTTGGTTTATTAGGGCCGGTTCTAGGAGGAGCCAAAGGGAAAGGGGGGGAAATTCCAAAAGCCAAGCCAAACTCTTGATTCAAATCAAGGGTAATCGTCCCTAAACCCAAACTCCTTCCTTTGAGCATTCAATTTGAAATTTACATGTATTTCAAGTTGAAATTGTAAGAGCATAAGCTCAATTTTATTTGTGCCTAAGTTGGATTTAGGGCTGTGCTTGATTTAGATTAAGGGTGGTTTGATTTATGAGTTTAAATTATGAGCTTGCATAGTTTTATGCTTATGCTTGATTGATTTTGTTGAATCGCATGCTAGGTATTCGATATGTTGTATGTCCCCAATTACGTTTAAGAATGATGGTTTGGAACGTTAGAAAACCGCTGCATGTGTGTATTAGAGCTCCCGCGGTGGCTGGTTGAGCTAGGTTCCACGTCTAGGACGTAAAACGAACTCTAAACCGAAAAACTGCCAGGTTCGGGTGGATCCTGACCAGTTTTACGTCAAGCCGATTTTGAGGCCTTTAGAGGCCGAATTGGTAAAACTTAAAACACAAAAGTTGCTCGGAACAGTTTTTCCTAGGGGGTCACGTGAGCGGATTTGCAAAATAAGGCCCCAATGGCCTCCGTTTACCCCAAAACCTGTGGCTGATTCCCCAGACCCAGTTTTCACTCAGTTTGTTCGGGTCAGCCAGTTTCAAACAAAAACTGGGACGAATCTAGGCCGAATTGGAATTTTTGCAAAACACGAAAGTTTTAGTATTTTTTGAGAGCTACAACTTTTATGAAGAAAACGTTTTCAGATTATGAACCAATTTTAAAATTAGAATCATTTTTCGAAAGGTGCGCAGGGAATCCGAAAATTCCTGCACCACTAGTTTTACAAATGTTTCTAGAAAACTGTTTTCTACTACAAACTATTGTTTTGATTATGAAAAAAACTGTTCCAAAGGCAGTTTTCAACCTCAAATGATTTTATAAAGCACTAATCCAAGAGTTTTGGATTTTTACGATTTAAGTAAAGGATTTTATAAGTTAAGAAATGAAGTTTTGGGGATTAATTTCCCTAAATTTTCCAAGTAAGGGAAATGAATTTTTCAAGTTAGAATATAGCAAGCGACTAGTTTACGAAAGGTAACCGGGAGTTATACCCGAGTTACTGGGCTTAGCCTCAAAGCCCAAGGTTGACCATTAGTTGATCAGATATTGACTTTAACCCAACGTTTAATTAAGGGTTACCCAAAGTAATCCTATAGGATACCAAGACATGTGTGGGGGGACATATAACTAAAATGTTTGGAAAGGTTACCAACTTTTTTATAGGATTCTATCCTATGTTCTTTTAATAGCAGGAAGGAACCTGCAATTGCAATCCGAGTTAAGACAACAAAAACCGGAATCTAGCAAATCAGGCAAGTATCAAACCTCACCTACGGTATGAAAATAGTAAAGACTATTTTCAAGTATACATGCTATGTTATGCCATGATGTGTGATGCCATGCTATAGCTATGAAGTGCTAGGTTTATAAAAGTGCTATGTTTATAAAAGTGCTATGTTTACAAAAGTGCTATGTTTATAAAAGTGCTATGTTCATAAAAGTGCTATGTTTTATAAAAGTGTTATGTTTATAAAAGTGCTATGTTTACAAAGTGTTATGTTTATAAAAGTGCTATGTTTATAAAAATACTATGTTTATAAAAGTGCTATATTTACAAAAGTGCCATGTTTATAAAAATGTCATGATTCCAGAAGTGATATGTTTTCAAGAAGGCCATATTATGGCAATGTTGTGTATGATATGACATAGTGACATCATGAAATATGTTCACTAATGTTAAATCACATGGTAAGATAATCAAGTAAGGTGTCGTACCAACCTCCCCTAATCGAGGAGGCTACATGTTTAGTGGTGATAATTACCTTCCGTGATCGAAATCCGTGATCGTGAAGGGTCAAGTTAAAATTCCAGAACTGTTAGGGCCTTGCAAACCTAGCTTTATCTGGAGGCTGCGCGCTTTTGGTACGGACACTATGGGCCCACATGTTGAGACAAGATAATTAAAGATTGAGTCTATATGAAGCATAAGACATTCAATCAATCATAAATGGTTCATGCATAAGTTACATGATGATTGGCATATTTCTAAATGTTTGAAATGTTTTTGTGAGATTATGTTTGAACTTGCTGGGCGAAAGCTCACCCTTATATTTCATACTGTAGGTAAGAAGCCTGCAATTTAATTGGTGGGCTATGCGGACGATGCGGCGGGTGAAGGGCGGTGTGGGATACCACTACGCATAATTTTCCGCATCCAATTTTCAGAAAATATGTTAATATTTCAATAGTAAATTATATTTTGTTATATGTACGAAGTTGAAGACACAAGAAGATGCTTTCAGTATAGTCTGTATGTATGACAAGTTTTTCTCTACAAGATAACTTATATGAATATGTTTTAAAAAAAAAAAAAATTTATCTCAAATTTTCAAGTAAAGAACAAGTACGTATGGTGTCGACCTGGCTTGGGAAGTCGGGGCGTCACAAGTACCAATCCGTATTAGGTCGGGTTTGGTCCACGGTATGAATACGTTAGCTTTCAAATGAAAGCTCAGTACTCGAGTGAGTACATATGAATATGTATGATAATAAGTCAAGTTAAAGTTTGAGTTTAAAATAAAGTCTTTTACAGTTTTAAAAGAAAAAAAAAATTTATTCTGAAATTTTCTAAAAGTTTCAAGCAAAATAAATTAAGAATTAAGTTAAGTAAGAAAAGTAACGGCCCACGTTTACGTAGTTGGCCCTACGTAGATGGCCGGGGCGTTACATTATGATCTAATCTTAGTTGAAATTTTGACTGTTAATTCCTAGCATTTACAATACCAGTGTCGCGTTTTTGGACGAACTTTAGACAACAGTTTTTTTTTTTTTCCCGAACTTTGTATAGTTTGTAACTTACTTTCTTGTAGAGATTTTATGTTTTATATTTTCTGAAAAAAAAAAAAAAAAAATCTAATTAGGCTGGCACATAATAGACACCAGATCTTCTATATTATTATGATTATGATTATGATTGTTGTTGTTGTAGTCGAAAATAACCAATAATAAAATATGTGCTTGCATTTATACTGATACTTTAAGAAATACATAATATTTACCTTTTCGGATTACAGTGATTAGTTACGATCATTTCAAAATCACGTAGGACACAAGGACAAAATGTTATCTGATTCGAAAGCACAATTAAATCCCAACCAGACCTAAGCATTTTTTTTTTTTCCAGCGTAGCCAAACGGAAACTGAAAATTCCATTCTAACTAAGTTTCTAGAGGAAGAATATATATCGATCGAAAGAAAAGTACGATACTTTCCTTCCCTATTATTCATTAAATAAAGACAACAGTAAAAGAAAAGTACAGTTCTCAAATAATACAAGATTATGCACTCTAGAAAGCTAAAATAATGACAAATGAGTAGCACGGAAATTTCCGACCGAAACATGCACATGCAGTTTCGACTCTCAATCAACCATAAAACATAAGGGGATAAAATAGTTACTAATAGATTAAAAGTCCACAATTATAAAATATCAACCATACGATAGTTCAAACCATTATTTCAACGCCTCAGAAAGACCATAAACGCCCTACAGCATGAGTCCACCTGTACGTCAAATGTACTCCTCGGACGAACTATGCTCCCCAAATCATCTGGTACCAGGATACACCAAATAACAAAGAATTAGTGTAGATAACAGGGTAGGTAATGAAATACTTAAGTGATTGATTAGAACAAAGAAAAGAAAAAAAAACAAACAAAACAAAATTTTCTCATAACTTGAAAGTTTCCGTACAAGTTTTTTTTTCCGTTTGTCTTTCTTTTTCCCATGTGTGTTTGAGTTTGAAAACAATGCTTTAACAATATAGAAACTCCATTTCCTAAAAGATATGTTAACTTTCCTTTGCTCTTGTTGACACATCTCAGATATAATTTAAGTATTTAAGCTTAAATATCAAATATGTATTATCAAACATAATAACTAGAGTAATGTGCTCCTTGTTTACTAACATTCATGCATGACGTTCTCACTTTAAAAATTGGGGTCACAACTTAAAACGTACGTACAAGGTAACTATCTACGAACATATCATGATATTTTTAATTCAATTAGACTACTCCCAGATAAAATTAGAAGCTCCAAGATCAGATCATTGCACCTTAAATTAATTATCTAGGAATAGAAGAGGTGACAAAATCGTACTAAGAGACAACCACCATACGAAAGTCATGTTTTATGCAAAGATATACATTATGACGACGGACTCGGGATCCAAAGATAAAATATTTATAGCACCTTATTGATAGGGTAAAGTACAAGTCCAACTGTAAGTACTTTCGTGTAATAATTAACTTAGTCCTCAAATGAACACACCTATAGATATATTAACGTATACAGAAAACTGCGTCTCTAATACGTAGATTTTTTTACATTGTTTTCAAAAACCTTTGGAAACCAAAATGTTTGTATGAAGGATAGTTTCGACTTAACTAATTTTTTGTCGGAGTGATTAAAATAAATAAATAAATAAAAGCCGAAAGTACCACGTAATATGTTCTTGCGTGTAGGAATTAGCTGAAGTAATTATATAGCTCCTACAAATATAATCATGTGCTTTCTGTTGCATAAAGGTCGTGGTTGACTAGGGTTTGTACTAGTGTTTGATTTGTAATGTATATAGCGCAAGGTTAAGGAAGTTTAACGTTAATGGATTAATAATCGAACCCTGTAAGCATCACTTGACTACCTCTTTAGAAATTTTTTTTTTGTCACTTCGGTTTTGGTGGAGGAGGAGAGCTGCTAGTCCTCTGCCAGCACCTACGACGCCTTGTCCTCCACCTTGTTGCTCCTGGTTTGGTGGACCAGAAAAGCCTTGAGGGGGAGGAGGAGGAGCTTTCTCCTCTGCAGAACCTACGACGCCTTGTCCTCCCTTGTTGCTCCTGGTTTGGTGGACCAGAAAAGCCTTGAGGGGGAGGAGGAGGAGCTTCTCCTCTGCCAGCACCTACGACTCCTTGTCCTCCACCTTGTTGCTCCTGGTTTGGTGGACCAAAAAAGCCTTGAGGGGGAGGAGGAGGAGTTTGTCCTCTACCAGCACCTACGACGCCTTCTCCTCCACCTTGTTGCTCCTGGTTTGGTGGACCAAAAAAGTCTTGAGGGGGAGGAGGAGGAGCTTTTCTTTTGCCAGCACCTACGACTCCTTGTCCTACGCCTTGTTGCTCCTGGTTTGGTGGACCAAAAAGTCTTGAGGGGAAGGAGGAGCTTGTCCTCTGCCAAGCACCTACGACTCCTTGTCCTCCACCTCGTTGCTCCTGGTTTGGTGGACCAAAAAAGCCTTGAGGTGGAGGAGGAGGAGCTTCTCCTTTGCCAACACCTACGACTGCTTATCCTCCACCTTGTTGCTCCTGGTTTGGTGGACCAGAAAAGCCTTGAGGGGGAGGAGGAGAGCTTCTCCTCTGCCAGCACCTTACGACTCCTTGTCCTCCACCTTGCTGCTCCTGGTTTGGTGGACCAAAAAAGCCTTGAGGGGGAGGAAGGAGGAGCTTGTCCTCTGCCAGCACCGGCGACACCTTGTCCTCCTTGTAGCTCCTGGCTTGGTGGACGAAACGCCTTGTCCTCCACCCTGTTGTGGAGGAGCTTGTCCTCTGCCAGCACCTACGCCTTGAGGCGCAAGTTGTAGTCCTACTTGTTGTTCTTCTTGAGGAGCAAGTCCTTTGCCACCACCTTGAGGAGGAGGATCCCATTTGAGTACCTACGATCGACTTTCTACATGCCTGTTGTATATGAAATACTGGAAATCACCTAAGAATTATTTTTCACATCAATTGCATGGTGTTTGTGCTTAAAGATACTTGACCCTACCTAAAGATACAGTGTGTCGTTTTCATTTAGAGATGGCATGTGCTGCGTATAGTAACAAATTGATCTTAAGATTATTTTATAAACACATCATTGGAAAATCATAGACAACATTTTTGTAACAAGTTTGTACATATTTGAATCAGAGGGTGCATAAATATCATATCGATGTTAGAATTTAACTTGATGATCTAAAACATGCTCTAAATAATTCTAATTAGCATTTAGATCAATGCGGAATAAAATTTAGATCAAAAATTACATACCTCCAGCCATTGTCGTTTTCAACACTCTGTTTATGGGTAAGTGTTTCTTTTGGGTTTATGGTTCTTCTAAACCCTCACTCTCTCTCGGCTGATGGTGTATTCCGAAACTAAAATGACGACAATCAGGCTTAGGGTACAAAAAACCGAATTGCAACGTCCCTTTTATGCACTCTACCCATCATAGAGCCGTTCTTGGACGTGCACGCTTAATGGGCAGGGAAGTGCGAGAATCTCGCTTAGGAACGTTACTAAAGGTTCCTAAGATTGTGGGTTGAACCTATACTGAATATGGACCACATTCGGAACTCAATTTTCTCGACAAAAAAACAGAGCAATTTAATGCTCGGGAGAGGTTTCCAACATTCTTCCACTTGGTCCTATAGTTCAACATCCATCATACAGAAAAACTAAATATATGAATCATGGTGATAAGTCCTCTTATAGCAAGTATTATCTCCCATGTATTACAATATATCAAGTTTTTCAACTTGAGCCCTTAAACTTAATGAACATGTAAGAACTTCTCGAAATTTCGATGACTTATGATTTCCTTATAAATAAGGAAAATTTAAAGTCTGAACCATATATGTCGATATAAAGCTCATGATTGAGTTAAATATCGGAATACATTTGAGTTCCTCGTTTAATTAGCTACGAGACTCAATAATAAGAGTTGTACTTACCATAATAGGTTGTTTTGTCAAGCACGGGACCGTTTGAGGGTAGTGTGCGCGTAGATTTTTCTTAAAAAACGGATTTCAAGCAAAACTGCCAGTTTCGGGTAAAACCGGGCAGCAATCTGAAAACGAAATTTTGAGGCTCTTGGGGGCCCAATTGGGAAAAACGTAAAACATAAAAGTTGTAGAGAACGATTTTTCCTAGAGGGCAGCACGGACGGATTTCCAAATAAGGCTCCAATGGCCTTCGTTTTTATGAAAAACCGAGGCCTGATCCGTGCCCAGGATTTGTGCACGACCCGGAGAGTTCAAACGGCAATATGAACCTGTTAGAGTCCGAATTGAATTTTTTGTAAAACATGAAAGTTTTAGCATTTTTTGAGAGCTAGAACTTTCGTGAAGGAAACTTTTTCAAATCGGAATGGATCATAAGGAGAAGAAAAGAAACTATAAATATATTTATGTATATATACACACACATAATATGTGTGGTCAGTCCACACTTGACGTGGGCAAAGAAGAGAGAAAAAAGAAAAGAGAATTAATAAGTAAAACAAGAAAACTACTTCAGCCAACCTAAACTATTTCTTTCTCTCTCTTCCTCTTCGCTCATCTCTCTCTGTCTCACGCACGCTCTTGCCTTCGCCGTGTAATATCCAAAATTTCTACGAACTCATGATTTTCTTGTATATAAGAAATCTAAAGCTCGTATTATGTGTAATTTTATGAAAATTATGAATATTAATACAAGATTCATGATTTTATCAGTATGAGGTTGAATTCTCGGTAAATTAACTATGAGACTCCATAACAGGCCTTTTTATGGAAAAAAGGACTCAGGAAAATAAGAAAAAATTTTGTATTGTCCGTTTTTCTTTTCAACAAATAAATTTAGTTAAATAAATACTGTGTTTGAGTAAACACAGTATTAGAAATATTTGTATTGGCTTAAAATGGATTGCTTATTGGAGGAAGTAGCCAAACAAGGCATAAGGTGAATGACATCACCTTATCCTTAATTATGACATCATGATTAACTTAAGATAGCTTTAAAAAAAAAAAATCAAAACTTGGCCACCAAGTTCACCTCTAATGGCCGGCCACATGGAGGGCTATTTGTGCAAAAATTTTGCTCCAAGGATTTATGAGCAAAAGGTGAACCAAATATTTACAAAAGTGTCCAAAATCTCACCTATAAATAGGCATAAGGGGGGGGGGGGCGGTTTTTTGGCTCAAAAATGGGAAAAAGTAGCTAAACTCTGCCCATTTCTCCTCTCAACAAATCCGGACCACCAAAGAGAGAGCAAGAGAAGTGAAAAAAATTTTGTGATTCAAGGGAAAAAGAGTGGGCTAGTGGTTTGATTCTCTTCTACAAATCATCAAGTAAGTTTTTTTTTTAACTTCTTTGTGTTTTTTTAGTCTGGAGGCCGACTGTTTTCAAGGAAGGAATGAGGAAAAATTTTGGTTAGCTAAGTGGTTAGCTTTGGTTCAAGATTATACCAAGAGATCAACTAAAATTTTGGTGGCAAAAATTTGGTGTAGAACCGGTTGGTGAAGCCAAGTGGGAGGGAAATTTTGAAAAACCAAACCCTAACCTAAAATTTGGGGTTAATCAAGGTAATCGCCCCTAAACCCCAAACTCCTTCTTTTGAGCATTCAATTTGAAATTTACATGTATTTCAAGTTGAAATTGTAAGAGCATAAGCTCAATTTTATTTTGTGCCCAAGTTTAGGATTTAGAGTTTTGTGCTTGATCTAGAACTAAGGGTGGTTTGAGTTTGATTTTTTTTATGTGCATGCTTGCTTTTAATTTTCTTAATTTGCATGCTAAATATTAGTTTATTATATGTCCCCAATCTGCCCTAGTGTTGGTGAATGATAATTTGTGCTAGGTTGCTAGAAAAACATTGGTATGCTTGCTAGGTTTGTGCAACCAAAATCATGCAACTTAGTTGATCCAATATCAATTAGGTTTGCATGGTGATGTTAGAAATTGTGATTAAAGAAAATTTACGCTAGAAAACCGCTGCATGTATGTATTAGAGCTCCCGCGGTGGCTGGTTGAGCTAGGTTCCACGTCTAGACGTAAAACGAACTCTAAACCAAAAAACTGCCAGTTTCAGGTGGATCCTGACCAGTTTTACGGCAAGCCGATTTTGAGGCCTGTAGAGGCCGAATTTGGTAAAAACTTAAAACACAAAAGTTGCTCGGAACAGTTTTTTCCTAGGGGGTTTTGTGGACGGATTTGCAAAATAAGGCCCCAATGACCTCCGTTTACCCCAAAACCTGTGGCTGATCCCCAGACCCAGTTTTCACTCAGTTTTTCGGGTCAGCCAGTTTCAAACAAAAAACTGGGACGAATCTAGGCCGAATTGGAATTTTTACAAAACATAAAAGTTTTAGTATTTTTCGAGAGCTACAACTTTTAGGAAGAAAACTTTTTCAGATTATGAACCGATTTTAAATTAGAATCGTTTTTCGAAGGGTGCGCAGGGAATCCGAAAATTCCTGCACCACTAGTTTTACAAATGTTTTCTACAAAACTGTTTTCTACTACAAACTATTGTTTTGATTATGAAAAACTGTTCCAAGGGCAGTTTTCAACCTCAAATGATTTTATAAAGCACTAAACCAAGAGTTTGGATTTTTACAATTTAAGTAAAGGATTTTTATAAGTTAAGAATGAAGTTTTGGGATTAATTTCCCTAAATTTTCCAAGCAAGGGAAATGAATTTTTCAAGTTAGAATATAGCAAGCGACTAGTTTACGAAAGGTAACCGGGAGTTATACCCGAGTTACTGGGCTTAGCCTCAAAGCCCAAGGTTGACCATTAGTTGATCAGATATCGACTCTAACCCAACATTTAATTAAGGGTTACCCAAAGTAATCCTATAGGATACCAAACATGTGTGGGGGGACATATAACTAAAATGTTGGAAAGGTTACAAACTTTTATAGGATTCTTATCCTATGTTCTTTTAATAGCAGGAAGGAACCTGCAGTTGCAATCCGAGTTAAGAAAACGAAAACCGAAATCTAGCAAATCAGGCAAGTATCAAACCTCACCTACGGTATGAAAATAGTAAAGACTATTTTCAAGTATACATGCTATTGTTATGCCATGATGTGTGATGCTATGCTATAGTTACGAAGTGCTATGTTTATAAAAGTGCTATGTTTTACAAAAGTGCTATGTTTATAAAAGTGTTATGTTTATAAAGTGCTATGTTTTACAAAAGTGCTATGTTTATAAAAGTGTTATGTTTACAAAATTGCTATGTTTTATAAAAGTGCTATGTTTATAAAGTGCTATGTTTACAAAAGTGCCAGTTTACAAAAGTCATGGTTTCAGAAATGCCATGTTTTCAAAATGTCATGGTTCCAGAAGTGATATTTTTCAAGAAGGCCATATATGGTAAATGGTTGAGTATGATATGACATAGTTACATCATGATATATGTTCACTAATGTTAAATCACATGGTAAGATAATCAAGTAAGGTGTCGTACCAACCTCCCTTAATCGAGGAGGCTACATGTTTAGTGGTGATAATTACCTTCAGTGATCGAAATCCGTGATCGTGAAGGGTCAAGTTAAAATTCCCAGAACTGTTAGGGCCTTGCAAACCCTAGCTTTATCTGGAGGCTGCGCGCTTTTGGTACGAACACTATGGGCCCACAATGTTAAGACAAGATAATAAGTTCAAGATTAAGTCCATAATGAAGCATAAGACTTTCAAATCGATCATAAATGGATCATGCATAAATTACATGATGATTAATATGTTTCTTTGAGGTTTAAAATGTTTTGGTGAGATTATGTTTGAACTTGCTGGGCGAAAGCTCACCCTTATATTTCATACTGTTGGTAAGAAGCCTGCAATTTAATTGGTGGATTATGCGGACGATGCGGCGGGTGAAGGGCGGTGTGGGATACCACTACGCATAATTTTCCGCATCTAATTTTCAGTAATATGTTAATATTTCAAAAATAAATATGTTTTGTTATTTGTAAGAAGTTTAAAGACACAAGAAAATATGTCAGTATAGTCTGTATGTATGACAAGTCTTTATCTATAAGATAACTTATGTGTATATGATGTAAAAAAAATAATAATAATTTATCTCAAATTTTCAAGTAAAGAACAAGTACGTATGGTGTCGACCTGGCTTGGGAAGTCGGGGCGTCACAGTTTGGTATCAGAGCGGTATCCTACCAGCCTACTTCACTTCGCCTCACATCGTTCCACAACGGTCCAAGTAAGTTATGTTATGTTCTTACTATTAGAATTAGTTAAGATCTTATGGGTATAGTAAGTATCTTCTTCAACGATCATGCTGGTAAATGTTGGACACGGGGATAACGTGGGTGGTGCCTTAGCTTGGTGACGGCAAATTAGGTGACATACAGAAATAATCGAAAGTTTATATCTTTCCAATTGTTATGGTTATGTACTCCTGATGTGAAGGAGATATGAACAAGATCATGATTAATTCAGATATGTTCATGTTATGTTTTTATATGGAAAGAAAATTATGGTTCTATATAAAAGAAATGATTTTATTAATCTTATAATAAAAGAAGCTAGTTTATTTCCTTATTTTCCGTTTAGAGCCATGCCACCAAAGCGTAAGAAGAGCACCGATTCCAAGACGTTGATCTTGCGGCCCAGCTAAATGAGCTAAGAAAAATGATGTTAGCCCAACAGCAAGAGATAGGGGGGCTTAGAGCTCAGTTAGCTCAGCAGAATCAGGGATCTCCTGATGCCAGGGTACCACCAGCACCGGTGAATCAGCCTACTGCACCGGAAATTCCTGATGCTGATCCGGTGATTCCGGAAAACCCTATAGCCCCTGAAGTGCCTGTTGCACCTGTGGCTGTTCCACTAGCACCTCGAGTTCGAACTCCAGAAGAACTATATGACAGTTTTCGGCGCATGAAGGCCCCAGAATTTGAAGGTTCAACAAACCCGATTGAGGCTGACAATTGGCTGATCGATCTTCAGGCTATTTGAACTTCCTCAAGCTCCGTGATCAAGAGAAGGTCATCTGTGCATCCTTTGTGCTAAGAAAAGATGCTCGTCTTTGGTGGGAAACAGTCTAGATCCGGCGAGATGTTACCCAAATGACTTGGGAGGACTTTGTTGAAGAGTTTAAAGAGAAATACTTCAACACCGAGGTTATGGAAGCTCAACAGGATGAGCTCAGTAATTTTCGCCAGGGTAATCTGTCGGTAGCTGAGGCAGTGCAAAAGTTTGAGCAGCTAGCACGTCTCTGTCCTCACCTCATCAGTAATGAAAGGGACAAAGTGCGAAAGATGATGAAAATGTTCCGCTCTGACTTGGCGGTAGTGATCAACAGTGGACCCTATCCACCAACCACCGTTGCAGATTGTGTCAGCCGAGCAGTTCGAGCTGAATACTGGGTAGGGCAGAACAGAGAACAACGAGCTAAGTTCTTTAAGGAAAAGAAAAGAAGAGAAGGCCCAAGCGAAGCAGATTCAGGCAAGACCAAGCCAAACTCCACCACAGAAAGGTCAAGGAGGACCTTCGAGTCAAAACAACAACAACAAGCAGTACGGCAACAACCAGCAGAAGAGGAAGTGGAATGCAGGAGGACATGGGAATCAACAGAATTTTCCCCAGAAGAAGAATACTCCTGATAGCAACAGTTATCTCACTTGCCAGAAATGTGGGAAGAAGCACCCCAGGAGATGTCGTGCTGGAAACGGTCGCTGTTTTCTATGTGGCAAGGAAGGCCACTATGCTAAAAAGCTGCAATTTCAATTCCCAGAGTCTGCAGAACCAACAGAGAGGACAGGGATCTCAACTTCACGCTGCACAGATGAAGCTCGAGGGACCTGCAATCTCTCAAGGCAGGCTAGAAGCTCCGGAACCTCAAGGACGCATCTACGCCTATACAAAAGAGGATGTTCAAACTGGACCTTCCACCATGGTGACAGGTCAGCTTCCTTTTGCCCAACAAGATGCTTACGTGTTAATTGATTCTGGAGCTACGCATTCATTCACATCACCTAGGTTCGCTAAGAAACTAGGTAGAGCAAGTGATAGGATCGAAAGAACATTTAGGACTGCATTACCCTCCGGGGAGATTCTGTTGTCTGATTATTGGGTAGTCACATTCCAATAATTATATGTGGTAGGGAAATGTATGTCAACTTGATCATCATTGACCTATACGACTACGACGTCATTCTGGGCATGGATTTCCTGGGGAAGTACAACGCCGTTATCGACTGTCCACGACGTACTGTCACATTTAAGCCTATGGGAGGCGAGGAGTTTATTTTCAGAGGATCTACTCCAAAACAGCCAAAGATGTTATTTCGGCGCTAAAGGCTAGAAAAATTGTTGGCAGAAGGATGTATGGGATTTCTAGCCAACGCGGTGGATAAGACGCAAGAGACTGAGAGCAGACCGGAAGAAGTACCGATAGTCAAGGAGTTTATAGAAGTTTTTCCTGAAGAATTGCCAGGGTTACCACCAGAACGAGAGATCTCTTTTGAGATTGAACTACTTCCTGGATCAGCACCAGTATCTAAGGCACCTTATAGGATGGCGCCTGCCGAACTTAAAGAACTGCAGATTCAATTACAAGAGCTTTGGATCGAGGATTCATTCGTCAAAGCTACTCGCCATGAGGAGCCCCAGTTCTGTTCGTTAAAAAGAAAGATGGCACTCTTAGGATGTGCATTGACTATCGGGAGTTAAACAAGATAACCATCAAGAACAAGTATCCGTTGCCTCGGATCGACGACTTGTTTGATCAGCTGAGAGGAGCTTCAATTTTCTCGAAGATTGACTTACGATCCGGATATCATTAGCTCCGAATCAGGGAAGGAGATGTCCCCAAGACGGCTTTTCGTACGCGATATGGACATTATGAGTTCCTTGTTATGCCATTCGGATTGACAAATGCTCCGGCAGCCTTTATGGACCTGATGAATCGAGTATTCAAAGATTACTTGGATAAGTTTATTATCGTCTTTATAGATGATATCTTGATTTATTCAAGGTCAAAGGGGGAGCACGAGGAGCACCTAAGGATCACTCTGCAGATTGTTGAAGAAAAACCAGCTCTATGCTAAATTCACTAAGTGTGAATTCTGGTTGGAAAGGTCCATTTCTTAGGACATGTGGTCTCCAAGGACGGCATATCTGTGGATCCGGCTAAGATTGAAGCAGTAAGTGAATGGCCGGCTCCGAAAAACATCACCGAAATACGTAGTTTCCTCGGCCTGGCGGGCTACTACCGATGTTTTGTTGAAGGGTTTTGCCAAGATTGCAGCGCCGCTCACCGCACTTACACGAAAAGGAAAGAAGTACGAATGGACTGCAAAATGTGAAGAGCACTTCCAAGAACTGAAAAAATAGGCTGACTCGCGCTCCGATCCTCACAATTCCGAATGTGGAGGAAGGAAACTTTGGTAATATACAGTGATGCTTCCAAGATAGGATTGGGAGCCGTTCTCATGCAGAATGGAAAGGTGATCGCTTATGCTTCACGACAGCTTAAGGATCATGAAAAGAACTATCCGACGCATGATTTGGAACTTGCGGCGGTAGTATTTGCGCTCAAAATCTGGAGACACTACCTTTATGGTATTAAGTGTGAAGTTTACACGGATCATCAGAGTTTGAAGTATATCTTCACACAAAAGGAGCTTAACATGAGGCAAAGAAGATGGCTCGAATTGGTAAAGGATTATGACATAGACATCCGTTACCATCCAGGGAAGGCTAACAAAGTAGCCGATGCCCTTAGTCGGAAGTCGTCTTCCACGTCAATGTCCCTACAACCGTTGATCGAACCTCTTCAGAAGGAGCTAGCGGAAGCTGGAATAAAGCTTATCACAAAAAGTTTAGCTGCCCTAACCTTTCAACCTACCATTTTGGATGACATGAAGGAGCGACAAGAAGGAGATGCCTCGCTGCTCAGAACAAAGAATGAGGTCTTGGAAGGAAAGGAGTCGGATTTCAGCATATCTGATGAGGGCATACTCTTTTAGAAAAATAGATTATGCATTCCTAACGAGGACGAATTGAAGGAGCAAATCATGAAGGAGGCTCATGAGACCCCATATTCCGTTCATCCCGGAGCCACAAAGATGTATCAAGACTTGAAGGAAAGCTTTTGGTGGCCTAAAATGAAGAATGATGTTGCAACTTTCGTCAGTAAATGTCTCACGTGTCAAAGGGTTAAGGCGGAACATCAACGTCCAGGGGGAGAATTGCAGAAAATTTCCATCCCAGAATGGAAATGGGACCAAGTGACCATGGACTTTGTAGTTGGTCTACCCCGAACTCCCAGTGGCAACGACGCTGTTTGGGTGGTTGTTGATCGTTTGACGAAGTCTGCACACTTTATTGCCATTAAGCTTAGCTTTTCAGTAGAGCAGCTAGCGGAATTATACGTCGCGCAGATCATTCGCTACCATGGGATTCCGAAATCGATTATCTCGGATCATGATGGACGGTTCACTTCTAAATTTTGGAAGAGTGTACATCAAGCCATGGGTACAAGCTCACTTTTAGTACCGCTTTTCATCCTCAAACGGATGGACAATCAGAGAGGACCATTCAGACCCTAGAAGACATGTTGCAAGCATGCGTGATGGATTTCAAAGGGACTTGGGATAAGATGCTTCCTTTGATTGAGTTCTCGTACAACAACAGTTTTCAAGCTTCAATTGGAATGGCTCCTTATGAAGCCCTGTACGGGAGAAGATGTAGATCTCCAGTTCACTGGTATGAGACAAGAGAGAAGGAACTTGTGTCCACGGATTTTATTCGGAAAACCACTGAGGCCGTGAAACTCATACGCCGACGGATGGAAACTGCATTTAGTCGACAAAAGAGCTACGCCGACAAACGCAGAAGACCTCTAGAATTCCAAGTAGGAGACTTGGTTTTTCTCAAAGTTGCTCCATTCAAAGGAGTTATGAGATTCGAAAAGAAGGGGAAATTGAGTCCAAGATACATAGGGCCATTCGAAATACTCAAAAGAGTCGGTAATGTGGCCTATAAGTTGGTTTTGCCTCCAGAATTAGCATATGTACGCAATGTGTTTCATGTGTCGATGCTAAAGAAGTACATTTCGGATTCATCCCATGTATTGGACCACGAACCAATTGAGGTCCACGAGGATATGACGTATGAAGAGAAGCCGGTTCAAATCTTGGCACGAGAAGAGAAGGTGCTAAGGAACAAGGTTATACCTTTAGTTAAGGTCCTATGGCGAAATCATGAGGTTGAGGAGGCAACATGGGAACGTGAGGAAGATATGAAGAAAAGCTACCCAGAATTGTTCTGATTTTCGAGGACGAAAATTCTTTAAGGAGGGTAGATTGTAATATCCAAAATTTCTACGAACTCATGATTTTCTTGTATATAAGAAATCTAAAGCTCGTATTATGTGTAATTTTATGAAAATTATGAATATTAATACAAGATTCATGATTTTATCAGTATGAGGTTGAATTCTCGGTAAATTAACTATGAGACTCCATAACAGGCCTTTTTATGGAAAATGGACTCAGGAAAATAAGAAAAAATTTTGTACTGTCCGTTTTCTTTTCAACAAATAAATTTTAGTTAAATAAATACTGTGTTTGAGTAAACACAGTATTAGAAATATTTGTATTGGCTTAAAATGGATTGCTTATTGGAGGAAGTAGCCAAACAAGGCATAAGGTGAATGACATCACCTTATCCTTAATTATGACATCATGATTAACTTAAGATAAGCTTAAAAAAAAAAAATTCAAACTTGGCCACCAAGTTCACCTCTAATGGCCGGCCACATGGAGGGCTATTGTGCAAAAATTTTGCTCCAAGGATTTATGAGCAAAAGGTGAACCAAAATATTTGCAAAAGGGTCCAAAATCTCACCTATAAATAGGCATAAGGGGGGGGGGGGCGGTTTTTGGCTCAAAAAATGGGAAAAAGTAGCTAAACTCTGCCCATTTCTCCTCTCAACAAATCCGGACACCAAAGAGAGAGCAAGAGAGTGAAAAAAATTTTGTGACTCAAGGGAAAAAGAGTGGGCTAGTGGTTGATTCTCTTCTACATCATCAAGTAAGTTTTTTTTTAACTTCTTTGTGTTTTTCTAGTCTAGAGGCCAACTGTTTTCAAGGAAGGAAATGAGGAAAAATTTTTGGTTAGCTAAGTGGTTAGCTTTGGTTCAAGATTATACCAAGAGATTAACTAAAATTTTCGTGCAAAAATTTGATGTAGAACCGGTTGGTGAAGCCAAAGTGGGAGGGAATTTTGAAAACCAAACCCTAACCCTAAAATTTGGGGTTAATCATGGTAATCGTCCCTAAACCCAAACTCCTTCTTTTGAGCATTCAATTTGAAATTTACATGTATTTCAAGTTGAAATTGTAAGAGCATAAGCTCAATTTTATTTTGTGCCCAAGTTTAGGATTTAGAGTTTTGTGCTTGATCTAGAACTAAGGGTGGTTTGAGTTTGATTTTTTATGTGCATGCTTGCTTTAATTTTCTTAATTGCATGCTAAATATTAGTTTATTATATGTCCCCAATCTGCCCTAGTGTTGGTGAATGATAATTTTGTGCTAGGTTGCTAGAAAAACATTGGTATGCTTGCTAGGTTTTGTGCAACCAAAATCATGCAACTTAGTTGATCCAATATCAATTAGGTTTGCATGGTGATGTTAGAAATTGTGATTAAAGAAAATTTACGCTAGAAAACCGCTGCATGTATGTATTAGAGCTCCCGCGGTGGCTGGTTGAGCTAGGTTCCACGTCTAGGACGTAAAACGAACTCTAAACCAAAAAACTGCCAGTTTCAGGTGGATCCTGACCAGTTTTACGGCAAGCCGATTTTGAGGCCTTTAGAGGCCGAATTTGGTAAAACTGAAAACACAAAAGTTGCTCGGAACAGTTTTTCCTAGGGGTTTTTGCGGATGGATTTGCAAAATAAGGCCCCAATGACCTCCGTTTACCCCAAAAACCTGTGGCTGATCCCCAGACCCAGTTTTCACTCAGTTTTTCGGGTCAGCCAGTTTCAAACAAAAACTGGGACGAATCTAGGCCGAATTGGAGTTTTTACAAAACACGAAAGTTTTAGCATTTTTCGAGAGCTACAACTTTTAGGAAGAAAACTTTTTCAGATTATTAACCAATTTTAAATTAGAATCGTTTTTCGAAGGGTGCGCAGGGAATCCGAAAATTCCTGCACCACTAGTTTTACAAATGTTTCTAGAAAACTGTTTTCTACTACAAACTATTGTTTTGATTATGAAAAACTGTTCCAAGGGCAGTTTTCAACCTCAAATGATTTTATAAAGCACTAAACCAAGAGTTTGGATTTTTACAATTTAAGTAAAGGATTTTTATAAGTTAAGAATGAAGTTTTGGGATTAATTTCCCTAAATTTTCCAAGTAAGGGAAATGAATTTTTCAAGTTAGAATATAGCAAGCGACTAGTTTACGAAAGGTAACCCAGGAGTTATACCCGAGTTACTGGGCTTAGCCCTCAAAGCCCAAGGTTGACCATTAGTTGATCAGATATCGACTCTAACCCAACATTTAATTAAGGGTTACCCAAAGTAATCCTATAGGATACCAAGACATGTGTGGGGGGACATATAACTAAAATGTTGGAAAGGTTACCAACTTTTATAGGATTCTTATCCTATGTTCTTTTAATAGCAGGAAGGAACCTGCAGTTGCAATCCGAGTTAAGACAACGAAAACCGAAATCTAGCAAATCAGGCAAGTATCAAACCTCACCTACGGTATGAAATAGTAAAGACTATTTTCAAGTATACATGCTATGTTATGCCATGATGTGTGATGCCATGCTATAGTTATGAAGTGTTATGTTTATAAAAGTGCTATGTTGTTACAAAGTGCTATGTTATAAGGTTATAAAGTGCTATGTTTTACAAAAGTGCTATGTTTATAAAAGTGTTATGTTTTACAAAAGTGCTATGTTTATAAAAGTGCTATGTTTATAAAAGTGCTATGTTTACAAAAGTACCATGTTTACAAAAATGTCATGGTTTCAGAAATGCCATGTTTTCAAAAATGTCATGGTTCCAGAAGTGATATGTTTTCAAGAAGGCCATATTATGGCAAATGTTGTGTATGATATGACATAGTGACATCATGAAAAATGTTCACTAATGTTAAATCACATGGTAAGATAATCAAGTAAGGTGTCGTACCAACCTCCCTTAATCGAGGAGGCTACATGTTTAGTGGTGATAATTACCTTCAGTGATCGAAATCCGTGATCGTGAAGGGTCAAGTTAAAATTCCCAGAACTGTTAGGGCCTTGCAAACCCTAGCTTTATCAGGAGGCTGCGCGCTTTTGGTACGAACACTATGGGCCTACATGTTAAGACAAGATAATAAGTTCAAGATTAAGTCCATAATGAAGCATAAGACTTTCAAATCGATCATAAATGGATCATGCATAAATTACATGATGATTAATATGTTTTCTTTGAGGTTTAAAATGTTTTGTGAGATTATGTTTGAACTTGCTGGGCGAAAGCTCACCCTTATATTTCATACTGTAGGTAAGAAGCCTGCAATTTAATTGGTGGATTATGCGGACGATGCGGCGGGTGAAGGGCGGTGTGGGATACCACTACGCATAATTTTCCGCATCTAATTTTCAGTAATATGTTAATATTTCAAAAATAAATTATGTTTTGTTATTTGTAAGAAGTTTAAAGACACAAGAAGATACTGTCAGTATAGTCTATATGTATGACAAGTCTTTATCTATAAGATAACTTATGTGCATATGATTTAAAAAAATAATAATAATTTATCTCAAATTTTCAAGTAAAGAACAAGTACGTATGGTGTCGACCTGGCTTGGGAAGTCGGGGCGTCACAGTTTGGTATCAGAGCGGTATCCTGCCAGCCTACTTCACTTCGCCTCACATCGTTCCACAACGGTCCAAGTAAGTTATGTTATGTTCTTACTATTAGAATTAGTTAAGATCTTATGGGTATAGTAAGTATCTTCCTTCAACGATCATGCTGGTAAATGTTGGACACGGGGATAATGCTGGGTGGTGCCTTAGCTTGGTGACGGCAATTAGCTTGGATTAATTACATGCCTATTTATATGCTTTGAATTGAATATCAATATATATATATTTGATGTTCAAGTTAATTAAGTGAAGTTGAATTATATCGAGATATGTTGTATGTTAATATGATGAATGTGTTATGGATGGCACATCTTGCAGTTATGGTGTGTCAAAATTTTCTATAAACTGGTTTTATTGCAGGTTTAAATTTTGGGTATTAAGGAAAATAAGCCGTTATGCTGTCGGATTTTTATTAAATCCAACCATAATTGGTGATTGAACTTATAATTAGTTTTATAAGTTTCACTCTCAGAATAATTTTATAATCGAGAGCTCATGTCTTGAGTCTTAAGTGGAAATTATTTATTAAGGAAGTTTTCCCAGATTCTAAGCAGATTTTTTTAAGTAAAACCTGATTTTCTGGGACTGTGCAGGAAATAGGAAGTTCATACACAGGTTTTTCAAAGGACAGTGTAAAAGCAATAAATCCTTGCACATGCACTGACACTTAAGTTAAGAAACTGTTTTAAGGATGTGTTTTCTAAGTTCGACAGTTTTAACTGTCTTTACTTATAAGTTATGATTGTGTTAAAATACGGTTTGTATTCTTGTATAAGAATTAATGCAAAGGATAACCTTTATTAACCGGTTAGGATACCGAGTTATCGGGTTGGGCCTTATCCTATAGTTACCGATAATAATCTAGTAGATTGTTACTCTATAAGTAATAAGGCCCTTAGTAAGATTAGTAACCGACCGAGTTTTCATTAGTAGATGTGGGGAACATATAATTATTTATAACTAGGATTACCCATGGTAGTTGGTTGGGATACCAACATTAATAATTATGATTTATGATAAATATGACGATCCATATCTTACGTCCTGTTTGAAACAGGAATATGACATGTTATCGTGCCTCGATGGAACGATAGACCAAGAGCGTAGGATGAGAGGTAAGTACAACTCCACCTACAGCATGGACAAAACATTTTTTTTTGTTGCATGTTATGTTTTTAAGAAATCATGTATTGATTTACATGATTTACCTATGTTATGTTATGATAAGTTCATGTTATGTTATGGTAAGTTTATGTTATGTTATGATAAGTTTAAGTTATGTTATGATAAGGTTATGCAATGATAAGTTTATGTTATGTTATAATAAGTTTAAGTTATGTTATGATAAGTTTAAGTTATGTTATGATAAGGTTATGCTATGATAAGTTTATGTTATGTTATAATAAGTTTAAGTTATGTTATGATAAGTTTATGCTATGATATGTTTATGTTATGATAAGTTTATGCTATGATGTTATGTTATAAAGTTATGTCATGATAAATTTATATTATGATATTATGCTATGATATATTATGTTATGGTATGTTATGTTATGGTAAGTTATGTTATGATGTATTATGATTGTGATTATTTTATGTTATATGTTTGGCTACGTGACATCATGAAGTATGTTTACGATTATTAAATCACATGTTAAGGAAAGTTAAGTCAGGAGTTAAGATAAGACTTGTTAATGTTATTGTGTCGTACCGACTTGCTACGAGGGCGGGTTTAAACGGTTTAGTCTATGGTTTGAATTGGATTGGACTGGCTGCCCCAATCACTCTATGTAAATGATTAGTTTCATGGTTTGACTTGGTTTGGACTGGCCGCCTCCAACCACTCCATAGCTATGTACCACGGTACGTGCACATATGACATGACATGTTAGGGATTAGAACTAAGTTTAATGAAAGCATAATTAATTTATAAGAAAACATAATCGGTTCACGCATTCTTGCACGCAAAATGTTTTGTGGATTGAATATTGTACTTACTGGGCAATTAGCTCATTACTTACGTTCATGCTGTAGGTAAGCAACCTAACGGCAGTACTTAATGCAATACTGTGGAGAGTTGGTGCTGCGGACTGTGAAATGTGGGATGGATACCGCCATGTGTTTTGAAAAATCTACGCTATAAAATATGTTGTAATGAAAAAGGGTTTTCATGATGTTTTAAGTATGAATGTCAAAGTTTATGTATGTATGGCAAGCAAGTTGCCTCGTGTTGTACCGATCCGCACTAAGTCGGGTCTGGTCCACGATCTTGGTACTCAGGTGAGTACATATGAACACGTATGATGATAAGTTAAGTTTTATGAATGGGACTAAGTCAAGTTTACGTTTGAGAGTAGAAGAATTTTAAAATTAAGTTGAAAAGAAAGAAAAAATTTTACTCTGGAATTTTCAGCAAGCTTAAAGCTTTTTGTTAAGAATTAAGTTAAGAGTAAGATGACGGCCTACGTCTACGTAGTAGTCCCCCTACGTAGATGGTGTAAGTCGGGGCGTTACAGTTTGGTATCAGAGCAAAGTTTTCCTGCCATCCAGTTTCACAGTTCTGCCGTCAGCACCACAGTTTTGTAACTTTGTTTTCTTACTTTATTTTATGTTTAGTAATTATGTGACGTTATAATATTACCATGATAAAAATATGAACCTGGTGTTAAACCTGGGTTAGATTGAAGAAGACCGCAAGGCTTCGTTGGCATTCCGAGGAATGGAGGAAGAGCTATGCATTTTCGATAGGATCCAAGGAGTGATTGCACAATATGGAGACTCTCTTCAAATTTTGTTATGAAGTGACGTATCTTCAGGATATGATTGCCAGTCGACGCCTAGTTAAGAAGGCTCGTACAAGGTGCCTTGGCATAGGGTACCTTGAGAGGAGAATTCCTGAATTTTTTTTTATAACACCTAGAACCGCCTATGTATTAGCGCGATATCGAGATATACTAGGATATGTATATGAGATGATACGTCCGCTATGTTACAGCTTGGCGTGCTTATCCAGATGAGTCTAGAGGCTATGATTGCCAGTAGATCAGAGTTGCGCAGCGAAAGCGTGGAGGATAAGCTAAGCTTACGATATAAAATGATGAGATCGTGAGGAATCTCTAGTATGATATGATAAGTTATGATGATTTTATGGTATGATATGCCAAGTTATGAATGCAAGAATAGATATTAGACATGTCGAGGATTAGAATTAGAAACTAGAAAATGGTTCGTTGTATGTACGACCGAACCAATTTCGTAAGAGTCTAATCTTGCAACTGTAATGACTAAGTTGCAATGATAATTCCTAGAGCAGCAATAAGAAATGAATAGGCTTCGAGATTAGATAGCCTATCGCCTTATCGTAGTAGGGTGATAATCATGAATTTTTCATTCTAAGAAATAAGATTGATGGCTATAAGTTTGACAATGAAAGTGATGATACGATCCCTCAGTAAGGGAAATTTAAGTAATGTTGGGGAATTTTAGATATTCCTAAGAATTACGATTATGCACTTTTGTTATTAAGGAAAAGTTAGAAGCAATAAGAAAAGCTTTTACTATCTAGCAAGTGGCTAGTTGATTTAAGTATACCTGTCATTGCATCACTTGAACGATATTATGATTTTCCAAGATTGGCTTTGAAAAGATTCAAAGAAAATATTTTTATAAAAGATCTTATGTATAATAGAACCCCCTCATTTTATGTAAGACGGCCGAATCCTTGAGGAAGAAATTCCAAGATAGGGGCTGTCATGAAAAGTAAAGGTTCCAAGATAGGAGCCATAGGCCAAATCCTTGAGGAAGTAAATTCCAAGATGGGGGCCATAGGCCGAATCCTTGAGGGATGAGTTTCGAGAAAGGGACGAATTCCAAGATAGGGGCCATTATGAAGAGTAAAGGGTTCTAATAGTATAAAATCAAGTTTCAAGAAATGAACTATTTTCAAAAAGTGTTCTAAATGTATGATACGATATGTTTTCCAAGTATGGAAAATTATGTAATACGATAAACTTTTCAAGTATGAAAAAGTTATATGATAAGATATGTTTTTCAAACATAGCAAGTTATATGATATACTTGCTCAGTTTTTTTTCGTAAATAGTTCTTGTGATGCAATATGAAGGGACAATATGTATGAAAATAAGAAAGTAAGAATATATGCAAGTATGTATAAATGTATGTAAGTATGATGATAAGATATAAAAGTAAGATTATGGTTCTATACAAGATTCATGATCCCATTAAAGGATTAAAATGAGAACCTGATCAAACCATTATGTATTAGTGGTGGATTTTAAGAAGAGTTACCTAGTAGTAACTGAATTTTCGAGGACGAATTTTTTTTTAAGTAGGGTGGAATGTAAGAACTCGAAATTTCGATGAACTTATGATTTCCTTATAAATAAGGAAAATTTAAGTCTGAACCATATATGTCGATATAAAGCTCATGATCTGAGTTAAATATCGGAATATATTTGAGTTCTCGTTTAATTAGCTACGAGACTCAATAATAAGAGTTGTACTTACCATAATAGGTTGTTTTGTCAAGCACGGGACCGTTTGAGGTAGTGTGCGCGTAGATTTTTCTTAAAAACGGATTTCAAGCAAACTGCCAGTTTCGGGTAAAACCGGGCAGCAATCTGAAAACGAAATTTTGAGGCTCTTGGGGGCCCAATTGGGAAAAACGTAAAACATAAAAGTTGTAGAGAACAATTTTTCCTAGAGGGCAGCACGGACGGATTTCCAAAATAAGGCTCCAATGGCCTTCGTTTTATGAAAAACCGAGCCTGATCCGTGCCCAGGATTTGTGCACGACCCGGAGAGTTCAAATGGCAATATGAACCTGTTAGAGTCCGAATTGAATTTTTTGTAAAACATAAAAGTTTTAGGATTTTTTGAGAGCTAGAACTTTCGTGAAGGAAACTTTTTCAAAATCGGAATGGATCATAAGGAGAAGAAAAGAAACTATAAATATATTTATGTATATATACACACACATAATATGTGTGGTCAGTCCACACTTGACGTGGGCAGAGAAGAGAAAAAAGAAAAGAGAATTAATAAGTAAAACAAGAAAACTACTTCAGCCAACTAAACTATTTTCTTTCTCCTCTCTTCCTCTTCGCTCATCTCTCTCTGTCTCACGCACGCTCCTGCCTTCGCCGGAACTTCCATCTCCGGCCAGCCACCACCGCAACGCGCCGGTGATCCTTGCAGCCCATCACCCGAGTGTCCAATAGTCGGAGTTTGGCCGCGTCACTCGCCGCCGTTCGCCGGAAAAGTGCCTAGAAAGTTTCGGTAACATAAACTTTCAAGCATGATTTCGGTGTAATCCGACCTCTATTTTGCGAGCCGTTGGTTTCGTTGAGTTCCACTCGTCGAGAGGAACAAAGCCCAGTCCATCACCACTCCAATTGTTGCCGGAAATTTTCCCGGTCCGCCGCCGTCTTCTAGTTCGTTTCTTACTTTTTAGAGAAAACCGAACGTCGTTTGAAGAAGTGGACACCAGAAATGGGTTCCTCTCGTCGAGATCTTTGAAGCGGTGCCCATTTCTGTCCATTTTGCCACCGGTCAACGATGGTCAACGCCGGTCAAAGTTGGTCAACACCGGTCAAAGCTGGTCAACTCTGGTCAACTGTCGCCGAATTTTGGAAGATCGCCTTTCTGACCTATTTTCGATGTTCCGGACATGTTTACAACCTCAGATTTGCGATATGGAATCTTGAAGGTTAAGAATGGCGATTAAAAGTTTAGTCACGCGAAATTAAAAGGTGTTTGGAACGCCGACCAGGAATCGTTTTACTCACCCGAACATCGTCAAACGATCTCGGTAGTAATCTCGACTACTTTAAGTCATTTATTGGATTGATTACATGCCTATTTATATGCTTTGAATTGAATATCAATTTATATATTTGATGTTCAAGTTAATTAAGTGAAGTTGAATTATATCGAGATATGTTGTATGTTAATATGATGAATGTGTTATGGATGGCACATCTTGCAGTTATGGTGTGTCAAAACTTTCTATAAACTGGTTTTATTGCAGGTTTAAATTTTGGGTATTAAGGAAAATAAGCCGTTATGCTGTCGGATTTTTATTAAATCCAACCATAATTGGTGATTGAACTTATAATTAGTTTTATAAGTTTCACTCTCATAATAATTTTATAATCGAGAGCTCATGTCTTGAGTCTTAAGTGGAAATGATTTATTAAGGAAGTTTTCCCAGATTTTAAGCAGATTTTTTAAGTAAAACCTGATTTTCCGGGACTGTGCAGGAAATAGGAAGTTCATGCACAGGTTTTTCAAAGGACAGTGTAAAAGCAAGAAATCCTTGCACATGCACTAACACTTAAGTTAAGAAACTGTTTTAAGTATGTGTTTTCTAAGTTCGACAGTTTTAACTGTCTTTACTTATAAGTTATGATTGTGTTAAAATACGGTTTGTATTCTTGTATAAGAATTAATGCAAAGGATAACCTTTATTAACTGGTTAGGATACCGAGTTATCGGGTTGGGCCTTATCCTATAGTTACCGATAATAATCTAGTAGATTGTTACTCTATAAGTAATAAGGCCCTTAGTAAGATTAGTAACCGACCGAGTTTTTATTAGTAGATGTGGGGAACATATAATTATTTATAACTAGGATTACCCATGGTAGTTGGTTGGGATACCAACATTTAATAATTATGATTTATGATAAAATATGACGATCCATATCTTACGTCCTGTTTGAAACAGGAATATGACATGTTATCGTGCCTCGATGGAACGATAGACCAAGAGCGTAGGATGAGAGGTAAGTACAACTCCACCTACAGCATGGACAAAACGTTTTTTTTGTTGCATGTTATGTTTTTAAGAAATCATGTATTGATTTACATGATTTACCTATGTTATGTTATGATAAGTTCATGTTATGTTATGGTAAGTTTATGTTATATTATGATAAGTTTAAGTTATGTTATGATAAGGTTATGCAATGATAAGTTTATGTTATGTTATAATAAGTTTAAGTTATGTTATGATAAGTTTAAGTTATGTTATGATAAGGTTATGCTATGATAAGTTTATGTTATGTATAATAAGTTTAAGTTATGTTATGATAAGTTTATGCTATGATATGTTTATGTTATGATAAGTTTATGCTATGATGTTATGTTATAAAGTTTATGTCATGATAAATTTATATTATGATATTATGCTATGATATATTATGTTATGGTATGTTATGTTATGGTAAGTTATGTTATGATGTATTATGATTGTGATTATTTTATGTTGTATGTTTGGCTACGTGACATCATGAAGCATGTTCACGATTATTAAATCATATGGTAAGGAAAGTTAAGTCAGGAGTTAAGATAAGACTTGTTAATGTTATTGTGTCGTACCGACTTGCTACGAAGGCGGGTTTAAACGGTTTAGTCTATGGTTTGAATTGGATTGGACTGGCTGCCCCAATCACTCTATGTAAATGATTAGTTTCATGGTTTGACTTGGTTTGGAATGGCCGCCTCCAACCACTCCATAGCTATGTACCACGGTACGTGCACATATGACATGACATGTTAGAGATTAGAACTAAGTTAATGAAAGCATAATTAATTTATAAGAAAACATAATCGGTTCACGCATTCTTGCACGCAAAATGTTTTGTGGATTGAATATTATACTTACTGGGCAATTAGCTCATTACTTACGTTCATGCTGTAGGTAAGCAACCTAACGGCAGTACTTAATGCAATACTGTGGAGAGTTGGTGCTGCGGACTGTGAAATGTGGGATGGACACCGCCACGTGTTTTGAAAAATCTACGCTATAAAATATGTTGTAATGAAAAAGGGTTTTCATGCTGTTTTAAGTATGAATGTCAAAGTTTATGTATGTATGGCAAGCAAGTTGCCTCGTGTTGTACTGATCCGCGCTAGGTCGGGTCTGGTCCACGATCTTGGTACTCAGGTGAGTACATATGAACACGTATGATGATAAGTTAAGTTTTATGTATGGGACTAAGTCAAGTTTACGTTTGAGAGTAAAAGAATTTTAAAATAAAGTTTAAAAGAAAGAAAAAATTTTACTCTAGAATTTTCAGCTAGCTTAAAGCTTTTGTTAAGAATTAAGTTAAGTAAGTAAGTAAGATGACGGCCTACATCTACGTAGTAGTCCCCCTACGTAGATGGTGTAAGTCGGGGGCGTTACAGAACAAACCCTATGTTTATTCTTGGTACAAACTTTAATGATATTTCTCAAAAATAAATAAATGAATTTGTGAACAAAAACCAAATGAGAAAACATCACAAATAGAGTTTCATTGAAATAACATCATTCTTACAACGAAAATCACATAATGGAACCAAGTCCCATTCTATCTACATGATCCTTAAATTTTAATGGTGGCATGCCCTTAGTCAAAGGATCAGCAATCATCAATTCAGTGCTAATGTGTTCAATAATCACTATATTATCTTTAACACGTTCTCTTATGGCTAAATATTTGATGTCGATGTGCTTATTTCGACTACCACTTTTGTTGTTCTTAGCCATAAAAACAACAGCTGAATTATTACAATATATCCTCAATGGCCTAGAAATCGAATCCATAACTCTAAGCCCAGAAATGAAACTCTTCATCCATACACCATGTGAGGTAGCCTCAAAACAAGATACGAACTCAGCCTCCATAGTGGAAGTAGCAGTCAAAGTCTGCTTTGCGCTTCTCCAAGATACAGCTCCACCGGCTAGCATAAAAACATATCCTGAAGTCGACTTTCGTGAATCAATGCAGCCAGCATAGTCTGAATCAGAGTAGCCAATTACTTCCAAATTATCAGTCCGTCTGTACATAAGCATGTAATCTTTGGTCCCTTGAAGGTACCTCATCACTTTCTTTGCAGCTCTCCAATGGTCCATACTTGGATTACTCTGATATCTTCCTAACATCCCAACAGCAAATGCAATGTCAAGTCTTGTGCAGACCTGAGCATACATTAGGCTTCCAACAGCAGAAGCATAAGGAATGTTTTTCATTTGTTCCCTTTCAAGATTGTTTTTCGGGCACTGATTCAAATTGAACCTGTCACCCTTCACAATGGGAGCTATACTTAGTGAACAATCTTTCATCCGAAATCTCTCTAAAACTTTGTTGATATAGGTTTCTTGAGATAGACCCAGAATTCCTCGAATTCTGTCTCTATGTATCTTAACGCCAATGACATAAGACGCATCACCCATATCCTTCATTTCAAAGTTGTCAGTGTCACGCCCCGACCACCCACGTAGGACTGACCACGCGAATGACGGTCGTGACTATACTTACTTAACTTAACTTACCCAATTTTTAGAGTCAAATTTTTTTTTTTTTTTTTTTTACTCCTTTAAAACTTGAAAGCTTTAACTTCATTTTAAAATCGTGACTTAAACTAGTTACTTACATAAAACATGAAGCCTTAAACTTAGGCTTAAACATAAACTTAAACTTATACATAGGAACATATCTTCTTCGTATGTATTCACTCGAGTAGTGAGCTTTCACCTAATGGGAAAGCTATCATACATAAACGTAAATCGTGGACCAACCCGACCTAATGCGGATCAGTACAACACGAGGCAACTTGCTTGTCATACATATATAAACTTTGTCATTCATAGTTAAAACATCATGAAAACCCTTTTTCATTACAACATATTTTATATAGTATATTTTTTCAAAACACGTGGCGGTGTCCATCCCACATTTCACAGTTCGCAGCACCAGTCTTCCACAGTATTGCATCAGAGATTGCTGGCAGGTTGCTTACCTACAGCATGAACGTAAGTAATGAGCTAAAAGCCCAGTAAGCACAATATTCAATCCGCATGCAACTAAAACACAAAATGCATGAGCAGGTTATGATTTCTTATTAATCAATTATGGTTCTTTATTATTTTACTCTATATCATGTGCGCATGTACTGTGGTACATAACCATGGAGTGGTTGAAGGCGGTCCGTCCAATCCAACTCAAACCATGAACAAGACGTTTAACATGGAGTAGTGAAGGCAACCAATCCAATCCAAGTCAAACCATGGAATATACCATTTGAACCCACCACAAAGGCAAGCCAGTACAACACAACAATCTTTACTTAACTTATCTCGTATCTTAAGAACTTATTCTTACCATATGATTCTTTATCAGTGAGCATGCTTCATGATGCCAAGATATCGAACATAAAACATAACATACTTTATCATAACATACTATCTCATAACTTAACATGAAACATGAACATACTGCATCTTAACGTAACATCATACATAACATACTTCATAACATACTACATCTTAACATGAAACATGAACATACTTAACATATCATCATGTCATAACACATCTTAACATAAACGTACTACTTCATAACATCATAAATCATGAAATGCTATTCATGATTTCTTAAAAACATCATATGCAAACAAACATGTGTTCATGCTGTAGGCGGAGTTGTACTTACCTTCCGTCCTACGCTCTTGATTTATTGTCCCAACTAACGCTGTTCCTCTTCCGGTACAGCTGCAGGTTCTATCCTGCTTGATAAAAGACATTATTTAACTTAAACTCGTGAAATGTTGATGACCTAACCAACATGCTTACCTTACATGGTCTTGGTTGTATGTCCCTTGTGCATAACGTCTTACTTGGTTACATTGGATAACCTTGTGTACTAAGCCCATAACAATAACATACCATTAGGGTTAGATCATTTTCCAACCCTGGGCTTCATCCTTAATCCACAAATCATTGGGGTTACTTTCCTAACCCAATATCTTAGCTCAAACGGGTATCCTTTAGGGTTATATTGGGTAACTCTTAAGGTCAAACTAAAATCCACTTGTTAGTCAATCAAAGTTAACTATGGTCAACAATGGTCAACTTTGGTCAACTATAGTCAACCCTCGTTGGGTCAACCTTTGGGCCTTGGGCTTGATCCAGTAACTCGGGTATAACTCCCGATTACCTTTCGTAAACTAAGCGCTTACTATATTCTAGCTTGAAAAATTCATTTTCCTTACTTGGAAATTTAGGGAAATTAATCTCAAAACTTCTTTCTTAACTTATAAAAATCCTTTACTTAAATCGTAAAAATCCAAACTCTTGGATTAGTGCTTTATAAAATCATTTGAGGTTGAAAACTGCCCTTGGAACAGTTTTCCATAATCAAAACAATAGTTTGTAGTAGAAAAACAGTTTTCTAGAACATTTGTAAAGCTAGTGGTGCAGGAATTTTCGGATTCCCTGCGCACCCTTCGAAAAACGATCCCAGTTTAAAAATTGGTTCATAATCTGAAAAAGTTTTCTTCACAAAAGTTGTAGCTCTCGAAAAATGCTAAAACTTTGTGTTTTACAAAAATCCAATTCGGCCCAGATTCGTCCCAGTTTTTGTTTGAAACTGGCTGACCCCGAAAAACTGAGTAAAAACTGGGTCTGGGGATCGGCCACGGGTTTTGGGGTAAACGGAGGCCATTGGGGTCTCATTTTGGGAAACGATTCGCGTAGCCCCCTAGGAAAATCTCTTCCGAACAACTTTTATGTTTACGTTTTTCCCAATTCGGCCTCTAAAGGCCTCAAATTCCACTTTCGCGAGACTGGCCAGTTTCGAATCCGAACTGGCAGTTTCGGTTGTTAAGTCCGATTTACGTCCTATTTCGCGAAGTCTACCTCGACCGATCACTTCGGGAGTCTATATGGCAAACACACAGCATTTCTAACGTCCCACATGAACCCTAAAATCGTCCAATTGAAACCATGCAAACCAAATTCAAAAGCCCTAAACCTAGGTTTGCATTAACCCTAACTTTTTGCATACATCACATACAAGCATCAAACTTTGCTCCTTAACTAGCATGCTTCAAGCACTGCCCTAGGGCAGATTTTTGGACCAAACTAGGGGGCACACAACCCTAAGCATCAAGCATGGAAATCAATCATAAATAAGCACAAACAATGCAAGAATTCAAGCCATACACCCCTAGATCTACAAATCAAGCACATACAACCATACTAGGGCATAAAATGGGAAATGGACTTATGTCCTTACAACCAAATTGAACCACATTTTAATCTTAAATTTGAACTCAAATAAGAGAGTTAGGGTTCTAGATTTTTACCTTAGACCAATGTCAAGTTGTGGTCACACAATTTCTTCCTCCCCCTAGCTTTCCTTAGCTCACGGCCACTCCTCCAATTTGAGCACCAAAAATTTTGGGTTGGTCTCCTTGGTAGATCCACTCCAAACTGAGCACCACACCAAGGATTTGCCCCAAAAATTTCAACTTTTTCTCCTTCCCTCACTCACTCGGCCACACACCCAAGAGACCCAAAACATTTTCTAAACTTTTCTTGGCTTTTTCCATCTTTTCTCTTGGTTCTCTCTTGGTTTCTCTCCTCCTCTCTCTCTCGGATTTTTCTGCAGAAAAATGGCAAGAGTTTGGCCAAATTTTCTGATTTAAATGATTAAATGTCACCCCTATTTATAGGCAAATGCAAAATTTCCAAAAATTATAATTTGACCCCTAAATTTTGAAAAATTACCAAAAAGGCATGCTAGGTGGCCGGCTGTCATCTTGGAGAGCAAGCAAGGAATGACATCATGGCTTACATCATCGCTTACCTCATCGCTTACATCACCAAATTTCCAAAATTTGCACTTTTGCCCCAAAAGTGAAAATTCTTACAAAAATACCCCTAGGTGGCCGGTTGCTTTCTTGGTGAACAAGCCAAGCTTATCTCATCATGATGACATCATCTTGATGACATCATGTGCTTACATCATCAATTTTCCAAAATTTACACTTTTACCCCAAAAGTGAAAATTCTTACAAAAATACCCCCTAGGTGGCCGGTTGCTTTCTTGGTGAACAAGCCAAGCTTATCTCATCATGATGACATCATATTGATGACATCATGTGCTTACATCATCAATTTTCCAAAATTTACACTTTAACCCCAAAAGTGAAAATTTTGACATTTTTGCCCCTGCATGTGACCGGTCCCAATGGGTTACTTGGTGACCAAGTTTTCCATATTTTCACGTCCTTTTTGCCCTTGACCTTAACTAGGTGTGCTTGATTTTCTAGGGTGGTTTTAAAGCCTATTTGAGCTATCTCGCCCATACTGACATATTTTACAGTATTTTCTCATACTGCATCGTACAATACTACCAAGTCAACCCGTTGACCACTCTTGGTAAAACTTTGACTTTTCTGAAATTAAGTCCTTTTTCGTCCTTTTTCGACTTGAAAGAGCGTTTCTAGCCTTAAAAAACCTATTTTGAGTCTTACTGACCCAAAAGAATTCACATAATCAAACAGAAGCTCTTACTTGAACTTTTTCATAAATACCTTCATGGCATATAATCTAATTTCTTAAGAAGAAATTAGTGACATGAAAAATATAGGTATTACAGTCAGAAAGAAATTGTTTCACTTCATATAACAAACCCTTATCATTGGTTGCAAGTAAAATATCATCCACATATAGAATAATAAAACAAATCTTACTCCCACTGACCTTCTGGTATATACATTGATCCATAATGTTCTCTACAAATCCAAATGAATAGATAACATCATGAAATTTCAAATACCATTGACGGGAAGTTTGTTTCAGTCCATATATGGATTCTTAAGCTTGCACACCAAATGCTCACCATCACTAGAGGAAAATCCTTCTGGTTGTTTCATACAAACCTCTTCCTCTAGACCTCCATTGAGAAAAGCCGTCTTCACATCCATTTGTTGCAACTCCAAGTCAAAATGTGCAACTAATGCTAGAATGATACGAAGAGAATCTTTCTTAGATACAGGAGAAAAAGTCTCCTTGTAGTCGATTCCTTCCCTTGAGTGAATCCTTTAGCAACGAGTCTTGCTTTATATCTCTCAATGTTGCCTAATGAGTCTTTCTTTGTTTTGAAAACCCATTTACATCCAATGGCTTTTGCACCATCAAGCAACTCGACGAGATCCCAGACTCCGTTAGATGCCATAGAATTCATCTCATCTTTCATAGCATCATACCATAAGTTTGATTCTTTACAACTCATGGCTTGTGAAAACGTTTCAGGATCATTTTCGGCTCCAATGTTATAGTCCGATTCTTCTAGATACACAACATAATCACTAGGTATCGCTGATTTTCTTTATTCTAGTAGATCTCCTTAAAGTTGTATCAACATTTTCCTGAGGATCATGTTGTTCAACCGGTTGTTCAATAACTTCTGGCAATTCTTGAATATCTTGATCTACTGGATCGTCATTAGCAGCTTGTGGAACATCAATAATTGGTTGTCCAACACCTATTTGAACTTGAGGGGTGGTTGTGAATGACAATCAATCTCTCACTTGAAGTGGAAGGTTGAGCATCACTATGATTCCTTTCAGAAACAATATCTTGGAATCGATTGCACCCACTAATCAAGTCATTCTCAAGAAATTTCGCATTTCTTGACTCCACAATCCTAGTGCTGTGAGATGGACAATAGAATCTGTATCCCTTAGACCTTTCGGCATATCCAATGAAATACCCACTTATGGTCCTTGGGTTCAACTTCTTTTCTTGTGGATTATAGACTCTCACCTCAGACAGACATCCCAAACGCGTACATGTCGCAAACTTGGTTTCCAACCTTTGAATAACTCAAATGGTGTCTTTTGGACAGCCATAGTTGGAACTCGGTTCAATATGTACACAGCCGTCTTAAGAGCCTCCAGTCCACAAGGACTCAGGAAGTTTGGAGCTAGCAAGCATACTTCGCACCATGTCCAATAACGTTCGGTTTTTTCTTTCAGCTACAACCATTTTGTCCGGAGAACCAGGCATAGTGTATTGTGCAACTATCCCATGTTCTTGAAGAAACTTCGCAAATGGACCAGGTGCTTGCCCATTCTCGGGTGTATCTACCATAGTACTTCTCTACCTCTAATCTGATCTCACGATTTTTATTTGCTTTCCGCATTGTTTCTCTACTTCAGCTTTAAAGACTTTAAAAGCATCTAGTGCTTCATTCTTATTATTAAGCAAGTAGAGATACATGTATCGTGAGTAGTCATCTATGTAAGAGACAAAGTACTTATCACGGTATGCATCCATGTCTGGACTACAAATATCCGTATGAATGATTTCCAACAATTCAGAACTCCTCTTGGCACCCTTCTTTGACTTGTTATTCTGCTTACCCTTAATGCAACTTATACAAGTCTCAAAATCGGCAAAATCTAGAGTACTAAGTACCTCGTCATTCACCAACCTTTTAATTCTATCAATGGAGATATGTCCCAATCTCCGATGCCACAACATAGAGGATTCCTCATTCACAACACATCGTTTAATACCAACATTTCCTTGAACGTGCATAGTAGCATAATTGTCATCATTTTTGTAAATTAAGACGAAAAAGATTATCAGACAAAATACCATAACCAATAATTTCAGATTTATTAGATAAACTAAAGCCAGAATCTGAAAAATTGAATGAATATCCAGCGATACAAGTCTGGGAAACTGAATCAAATTTCTAGAAAAACCAGGAACATAAAAGGTTTTTTTCTAAAGACAAAATGAAACCACTACTTAAAACTAGCTTGCACGTTCCAATAGCCTCCACATGTGAGGGCATCTTATTTCCAGAGTAGATGCTTTGCTCACTTCCCACTGGCTTCCGCAGGTCGTGTAATCCCTGCAAGGAATTGGTCACATGGATTGAAGAACCAGAGTCAATCCACCAGTGTTATGACTAACATCTATCATATTGGATTCATAACAAACAAGTGAAAGTTGAGTACCTTTCTTGTCGAGCCAGTTCTTGAAACTTGGAGCAATTTTTCTTTATGTGCCCCTTCTTCTTACAAAAGAAGCACTTTAACTCCTTCTTAATGTCCGACTGGGGAGGAATCTCGCCTTTTCCCTTTTGTTTGGCTTGATTCTTCTTCTTTCCTGGAACTGTTAAGTTCACTTTCTCACTCTCCTTCCATGACCAACCTTCCCTTCTCTTGAACACACATAGTCAATAGCTCATTTATTGACCATTGTCCTTATGTGTGTTATAAGATATCTTAAAGGGACCATACTGCTGGGGCAGAGTGCACAGAATGTAGTGAACCAGGAAGTTTTCGACATTTCAACTTCCAATGCTTTCAGTTGAGCCACTATATCCCTCATGCGCATGATATGATCACGCACGCCTCTAATCCCGGTGAGCTTCATGGATGAGAACTGTATAATCAGGGTGCTTGCTAATGCCTTATCTGAAGTCACAAAATTGATCATCAATTGCCTTCAGCAGCTTTCGGACATTGTTATATTGCTCGACAGGACCCCTAATCCCAGCAAATATTTTGGTCTTTATGAACATGACCGAAAGGCGATTAGATCGCTCCCATTTTTCATAAAGATCAACTTCGTCCGGAGTGCTGGGTTTCAATAATTTTAGGTGGTTCGTCTTTCCTAATAGCATAGTCGATGTCCATCCACCCTAAGTGAAGGAGAATCCTCTCCTTCCAAACCTTATAGTTGTCACCCTTTAGTTTGGGGAATATCACATTTAATATCAGAAAAATTCGCAGGTTGCATAACTGCATAAAATTAAACATACATGCTTATAAATAAATTGAGACTAATAAACATAAATCATGTTTATTACCAATGTAAATCAAGTTTTCAAAATATGAATCTAGTGACATAAAACTTGCCTGTGGGCTAAAGTCCTACTCAATTAGATACATCTATAACTTTATGATATAACTATCAAATTATGTTCATTTTCCTAATTCCTGTGGGTAAGTTAGGAAATATAATTTGATATTCTATCCTAATTAATCATACAAATATAATAAAAATTCCTGTGGGATAAAAATCTATCATATTACGTATGATTAACTACAATTAATGTTATAATGTGATCCTAAAAGGACTAATATATAATCCTCATTATTAAAGATGCTGTGGCTACTCTCTAATTAATTAAAATTATATGGATCACGCAACATTAAATAATTCACAATAAAAGCTCATACAATTGTATAAAACTATAAGCAATATTAACACTCAAAAAATGGTAACAACAATGTATTAATATTATTTAACTTAATTTTGCATGTATAATAAAACAATAAATTATACATACAAATAACAAAATAATATAAACACATACTAATATCCACAATATATTAAAATCATTAAGTTCTGCAAAATCCTAAAATAATGATGTTTTTTTATTGGCTGCAAAAAGAAAAAAAAAAATTTTGTCCCTCAAACGACATGTCGTTTTTTAAAAACGACACAAATTTTCTTCACAAAGAAACGACACGTCGTTTCTTAATGTTGAGTTTCAGCTCCCAACTAAAACGACATGTCGTTTTTAACTTCATAAACGACTCGTCGTTTTTTTACAAACGGCAGCAATCCTGCATGACAAAAACGACATGTCATTTTTTGTCGTCTTCAACCTTCAGCCCGGGTCGTTTCTACTCGGTTCGGACCCGAAGTGAAACCCGACGGTTTTCTCAGCCTTCCAAAACAAACACCAAAATTGACGTTTAAAAATCACGAAATTCTAGAATTCTAATATCTAAATGATTCCTAATAATATTCGCGTCAAAAAAACGTCAGAAATTCAAATTTGAAATCAAAAAAAAAAATTTCTCTACTCAAGGTAAAACAACAAGGCAGAGGCAAAAACTGCTCTGATACCAACTGTTAGAATTTAACTTGATGATCTAAACATGCTCTGAATAATTCTAAATAGCATTTAGATCAATGCGGAATAAAAATTTGGATCAAAATTACATACCTCCAGCCATTGTCGTTTTCAACACTCTGTTTATGGGTAAGTGTTTCTTTTGGGTTTATGGTTCTTCTAAACCCTCACTCTCTCTCGGCTGATGGTGTATTCCGAAACTAAAATGAGAAAGCAGGCTTAGGGTACCAAAACCGAATTGCAACGTCCCCTTTTATGCACTCTACCCATCATAGAGCCGTTTTTGGACGTGCACGCTTAATGGGCAGGGAATGTGCGAGAATCTCGCTTAGGAACGTTACTAAAGGTTCCTAAGATTGTGGGTTGAACCTATACTGAATATGGATCACATTCGGAACTCAATTTTTTCGACAAAAAAACAGAGCATTTAATGCTCGGGAGAATTTCCAACAATCGAGACTTGATTTATTAAAAAGGAAATCATAGGAAAATAACATATTATATGAGTGGTAATGAAGTTTATAGCTAGGTGTTTTTTTTTTTCAATAACGTAAAATATAGTACATTTTAAAGAAATATAGATATAGAGATATAAATTTTTATAGAGATTCGCTCTTTAGTGCGAGTACATCGTTCGTGATGCTTTGATTAAGTTTCAGTATAATTTGGGGGACTCTATTGAATTCCCACCTCCTTATTATCTACTTTCGCGACCACCCTTACTTAAACCACCCACCAATTAATTTTAAAATTTAAGCATTACTTTTTATATCACTTGTTATTCCAAAATAGTACCTACATCAATTGTTTTTTTTTTTTTTTTCTTATTCTTTTTTCAACCACCAACCAATTAAAAACTGCTCACTTTGTCTCAATTGTTTTCCTTTTTTATTTTTTATCTCTCACGTTTCTTCTTCTTTTAGGGACACATACAATAGGTGATTTGGATATACAGGAGTATTCCGTTTGCTTCCAAACTGCAAGGGGTTGAAGGATTTAGCCTCTGTTTGGTAAGTTAGCTGGAGATGAATTTTTAAGTTAGAGTTTGTTGACTTTTTAAAAACTAGTTATAAATTTTGTTGACTTTTCAGAAAAAGAAAAAAATGGAGATGAAAAAGTATAATTTAATTGGAGTTAAACTAACTAACCAAACGGAATTCACGTTTTTTTTTTTTTTGGGAGTGAGAATCAATAAGATAAATTCATTGACATTATACCTATAAACAAATGCTTAAAACAAGTCTCTATTTCTTGTGGACTATTGTCGATCAGGTCTCACGAATGTTTTCTCTTTTATTTCTAACTTTATTCGACAAATTTGATTTATGAGTGGTTCTTTGTTTTATATTTCCTCCATTTCGCTCTTCATTTATTTTATTTTACTCCAATATAAGAAAAAGAAAAACATATTTTCATCTACTGATTTAAATTTTGTTGCAAATGTTTAATGTGACTACACAACAATCATCAATCACTAAAAAGGTGTTTATATGGGACGAGGTGCGCATGTGTTTAATTTGTTTCTTTACTTTTTTTTATATCAATTTAAATCATTCAAATATTATAGATGTGGGATAATAGTAGATGCCAATACAGTTTCCTTTTTTAAAATTCTAAAAATAGATGTCTGGATATATTTTTAAAATTAAGTTGTTTTTAAAAGTAATTTTATTAATGGGTAAATAAGTAATAATAAATTTGTTTAAAAAGAGGGTGAGAAAAGTAAAATTAGAGGTGTCTATAGACTCACCCATATTTATGAATGTGATGCAATGGAGTTTGAATAAAAGGAAGAGAGAAGAAGAAAAAATATTGAAATTATAAAGAAGTGATGTAGATAGGAGCATAATTGCTGAATTATGACGCTTGGTTCCTTATTTTGGTGAAGAGTGTATAGACTCACCCTATTAATGATGTGATGAAATGAAGTTTGAATAAATGAAGCGAGAAGAAGAAAAATATTTAATATATAGAGAAGTGGTGTAGATAGGAGCATAATTGCTGAATTATGACGCTTGGTTCCTTATTTTGGTGAAGAGTGTATAGACTCACCCATATTTATGAACGTGGTGCAATGAAGTTTGAATAAAAGGAAGAGAGAAGAAGAAAAATATTTAATTTGTAGAGAAATGTGTACAATAGGAGCATAATTGCTGAATTATGACGCTTGGTTCCTTATTTTGGTGAAGATTTTATGTTTATTTTTAAGATTACTTGTCTTTCAATATTCATTTTTTACTCTACTTCCATTACTTCTTTTTTTTTTTTTTGGGAAAGTACTTCCATTGATATTTTGGGTTGCTTTCCTTGTAGAATCTGTATTCATCGCATTAGAAGGTTTTGACTTTGTTAAGACATTGTTAAGGTCTTTTGAAATTTTTGTGTGGCCGACTTGCCAATGAGTCGAACTGGCTTCCAGGCTTCCAGGAACTGGCTTCCAGGCTTCCAGGAACTGGCTTCCAGGCTTCCAGGAATCGGTTGCTCGGGAAGTGAATCTTGGTTGATCCTTGATACATGTACGATAAGAGTGAGATAAGAATTATGATCCCAACAAGAATCATGGGAGAAAGAAAAAAGAAATGATTATCCAATTTTATGGGAGTTGGTGGGTGCATAAAAAAGAAAAATTTGTATTTTTTCTTTTTTTGTTTGAAGAAAAATACATATGCTTATTTCGTTCAGAAAGTGACTTTTTTTTTTTTTTCCCCAACTAACGAATGTGTAGGAACTAGGAAGTAATAGCTTAAAAAACATAATAATTATAATACATATATATATATATATATGTACTTTTTAAAATGTAACTGATGAGTGATTTTTGAAAACATATGAAGAGAGAAGTTTGGGGATGTTGATACCCTTTCTTATTTGTGAGGACGTTCCCTTCTAGTTATTACATAAATTAACCTATGATTCGAGTCTCGAGTTATTAATTAATTCGCTAGTTAACCTAAAAATACGAATAAGGAAAATATAAGTTTATTAGCTGATATGTAAATAATCTAACAGCGGCTGCCTAAACCAAACAAGAAAAAAATAAAATAAAAAAAGGATTCAAGCAGGTCTCCAACTTACTAATATGAATGAGTTAAAGATCAACAATATTAACTGTGCACCAAAAAACAATGTTAATCAACGTTATTTATTGTGCAAATGGAAAAAATACAACTCACACTCTCGCATACAGATTACAGACAGCTTGAGGAAACAAGAAAGCGGGCCTTCTACAAGACAACTGTCATCATAAAAATAAATAATAAATGATTAAATAACTACAGAAGACACTGTAGAGAGTGTCTGTTTTCAGCGAATAATACACGCTGCAATTCCTAACTAAAAATTTACGTCGGACTTTTACTCTAACTAATTGTAAGCATGTGCCTCCAACGTGTCATTTGTAGATATGGGAATTTAAAAATATTTATAGTTTGTTTGGCACACCATTTTGAATTTAAAAAAAAAAAAGAAATTCAATTTAAATCAAATCTAAATCTACTTTTTTTTCTCTTTTAGACTCTGAATGAAACTTATTTTCATCTCTCTCAACATCCATTCATTTTAAATTCTCAACTCTAGTTGAATTTTTTCAATTGAAGATGGTATTCCAAACGGGTTAAGTGTAACATATTTATATATATATATATATATATCTACTATAAGGAACTCTTATTAACACATTATATATATATATATATATACATATATATAAATCTACTAGAAGAACTCTAATTAACACATTAAAAAGCAGTTCCTACTAGTAATTGAAAATAGGAGTTCTTTTAGTAAAGATTTTCTTAAAGAAAAAAAATTTTTAGTCAGGTACATATGAAAAAATAGTATCTGAGAGAAAAGATGTTTAAGTAGAAACACATTTGAGAAAAAAGAATTAGTGGGATAATTAGGGGGAGGGGGGGGGGGGGGGGGGGGGGGGGGGGGGGGAGGGGATATTTAAAGGGCCATGCTTGAAAAACATATAATAAGTTTAGAGAGGAGAAGAAAATTTTATATTAGTAGTCGCATGTTGAGAGAAGTTTGAAAATCACATAGAAATAAAGTAGAGGTACTATAAGAAAATAATAGTTGAGAGAGTTCATGGAAAAAAATATTGAGAAGTGATAGATTTACAAATAAAAAAAATAAAACATTTTAATTGGGATAAAAGAAACAAAACAAAGCAATAAAGGAGGTGGACCGATTTGGAGGGATGAAGAAAATGCCTTTGCATCTTTTACATATGTACGTAGTTGCAGTTGAGAAAAAAATTATTTTAGCAGAGCAATTAGGTAAAAATATTTATAGGGCTGACATTAAAAAAAAAAAAAAAAACAATATCGTTTTAAGGACGACAAGAAAAAAAAATTCAAGTACGTAGTTGCACATTTGAAAGTAGTTGGTAAATCAGATGAAATATTCACCAAGAGGTACTAAAAAAAAAAAAAAAAAAAAAAAAAAAAAAAAAACACGTCGTTGAAAGGCATTTGAAAAGCAATGTAATCTGAGAAGAATATAAGAAAAAAAGTTCTTATCGAATAGTAGTAAGTAGTAGTTTAGAGGGCCGCAGGCAAAAATAATATGAGTAGGGATATGTTCAAGGAAAGAAAAAAGAGCAGTATAAAAATGGGAGTGACACATGGACCATGGGAAGTACTTGGGACGAACTAGACGTTGGGGGCAAATTATAAATGTTTATCAAATAAAAGTTAAGACGACTGCATGCGAAAATAATAATACAATAATAAAAAAATGAAAGATCACGTTTGAGGAAAAAAATATTATTTTCGAGGATTTCAAGAAAATATATTGAAATAGTTGCACATTTTTTAGAAGTTGGCCAAATAGATAGAAAATTAATTACGAGGAACTATGAAAAAATAGTGATTGAGAGAGCCGCTGAAGAAAAAAAGGCCTATGTAGACATGAGAAAAATTAATTCAATAGGGGCAAAGAAGAAGTAAAAAGGAATGATGAACGAAGGAAAATATGAAGCGACACGTATAGAATGAGGAGGGAGTTTTCGTATATGTTTTATAATAATAACAATAATAATAATAATAATAATAATATAATAATAATAATAATAATAATCGAGATGGGCACATACAAAATAATGACGGGAAATGTTTGATAAAACTACATATTATTTTATAGGGCCAGAAGAAATTTATTTTATATAGTAATAAATTGGATACAAATAGATAATTAGATAGAAAATTTATTTCGAGTGACTATATATGAAAGAAAAATCAAGTAAAAAAAATTTGAGTAGTGTAATTTTGAGAAAAATGATTATAGATAAAAAATTAATGGGAGTTACAAAAAAAAAAAAAAAAAAAATTATTTGAGAGGATTACAAATCCCTATCCTTTTGAACACGAAGTTTGTGGATATTTTTCTTTTTCCGATCAATTATATGTCTCGGTGCATCTTATTAAGCTCTTCCAATGATCTCTACATCTTAAATCCATAATCTCCACTTCTTTTTAGCAAGTGCTTTTTCTCCTGACTTGTCGTTCCTAATTCTCAAAACCTCTTCAACATCGCTACCTATATTTGAAGAGGGTGCATATTTAATTTTCTGCTTGTTATTACATTTTTTTCTTTTTCTTGATTTGACAAGAATGAATGCTCCTTCTGCTTCCTCAACATGATCCTTCCAAGAAAGCTTTGTGATTCATAAGCTTCCTCCATAGATTGATTACCGATAACTTTTAACAAAAGGTATCGTGATTAAAATGAAACTTGATTGAACGGCAATGTTCTTGTGATTAATTGTTGAGTTCATCCCTAAATTGGTGTTCTGGGCAAGTCTATATCCTTATTCCTCTCATGAGATGTCGGGGAGTCCGATTAGACGATGTCACTGATTCGCTTTGATGGAATTGCCTAGATATCAGAGATTATCCATGGGCAGAGGGGATTGAGGGCTACTTATTGGACATAGTGCTAGCAACACTCTTGTTGCTAATTTATTTTATTATTATTATTATTATTATTTTGCCAAAGACTGCAACTGAGGCATGGAATTGCATAATTTTGTAACGGGTTGACATCTGTAACTTGCAATTGCTGGGAACTGAGGGCATGCGCATGTTTCCATCTTGATCATTATTGGCCCAATTTTGATCCTGCAAAGGCGTGTTAGATGGAGCATTAGGATTTTCCTCCTAATAGGGATCTTTAACTTGTTGAACTTCTTTCCGACGATAAACCTAAGTAGTTTTTGTCACGACCTTGAATGCTATAGTTTTGGTCATTTTTGATTTGACTACTTCTATAGGTTGATGGTTTCTACATTTAGTAATAGAATGACCGATACATTTGCATTGAGAACAACCATCAGATTACAATTAACATACAATCTGTATGTTTTTGGTCAATACTTTATTTTGACGTACAATACCCAAAATACCCTTAGAAAGAAAAATTAAAATCTGAATTCTTCACCCCTTTGTACCTTGTATTCTGCATCTATTAAGAAAGTGTACCCTGCGTTTTGAAATCATGCATTTTTTCTACCATTCTATTACATTCAATAACATATATATATATATATATGGGTAAATTCTTCATTTTGTTCTTTAAATGCCCAAAATACCCTTTTAAAAAAATTATAAAACCTCTAATTTTTCTCCAAAAAAAAAAGATTCACTCCCCTCCCCCCACCCCAGCCACGACCCACCCCTATCCTATCCCACATCAACCCACCCTACCATTGAGCATCCTTTCTTCTTCACATTGGTTGATATCTAGTGACAATGGAATGGAACCAGTCACATATAAGATCAGCGGTGTCCATATAGAACCAGTCACAAGTATGGAGAGCATACCAACCTATCTCCTACTGATAGTAAGTACCCGGGACATACCTTTACCTGCATCATAAGAGCTACACGTGCTAATGCCCAATAAATAGAAACTTTGCAAATCAAAGAATATGGCGTGATGCATGAGCTCATTAAATTTTCATCATACTAATCAATTCAAAAAATTTTCATCAGATGTATGAGTTATTTATAATTGACCTACTAGCTTAAAAGGCGTTACAGTTAGGATTGTGAGGAACACTTAGGAATGATGCTTGGTCAACTATATGTTCACAATATAGTAGGAAAAGCTCTAGTTAAATTTTGAATTTGTTACACAAAAAAAAAAGTATTTATGAATCATATGTTTGTTTTTATATAGTTGATTGTTAGATTCAGTATGTATAAATTATTAAATGTTATTACGGCGGCAAAGATTAGGGTGAGATAAGTGATTAAGGTTTTCTACCAAAACAATTATTAGGATTTGTTTAATTTTTTATTTAAATTAGAATTTCTTTAATTATTTTATTTAATTTTAAGGGTATTTTGGATATTTTTACGGTCATAATTAAGTGTTGATCAAGGAAAAATATAAATCTAAGTACTAAATGTAATATGATAGTATCAACATACATAACTTCAATATGCTATATATACTTTCTGAATAAAAATAAAATACATATATGCAAAGGCAAAAAATACTTAATTTTACCTTTTTCTTTTTAAGGGTATATTTTTTATTTTTAGTTTAAAATTATACGTTCTTAGGAAAGGATATATATTTGTCTGTTAATCATAATCTACTGGTAAAATATGCAAACATTAAAAGTAAATAATCCTTGATTTATATATGTTCATAGAGATTGAAGCTCTTGGGTTTTGGAAGATAGTCTGTAATACACATACTGTCACAGGGTCAAACTTTTTTCCTCTAGTTTTTCGGCCCTATGATGGCCTAAGTCGTACGCTTAGTCAGCCACTTACACACGCTCACACAATTAGCAAGCTAGCTGAACACACACACACACACACAAAGGGGCACTCACAACTTGTTTACGGAAAATTCCAACCTTTCTATTAATCCCACAATTGATTGCCTACGAAGGACTGAAAGAACTTCCCATAGGTGCTGGACATGATCCTCGATGTTAGCACTATAAATCAAAATATCATCAAAGTAAACTACAACAAATTTACCGATGAATGGACGGAGAGCTTGATTCATAACCCGCATAAAATGTTCTAGTAGCATTGGAAAGGCCGAATGGCATAACTAACCACTCAAACAACCTTTCTCTAGTTTTAAAGGTTGTTTTTCACTTATCCCCAGGCCTGATACAAATCCGATGGTACCCACTCTTCAAATCAAGCTTACTGAACATGTAAGCACTGGTAAGCTGATCCAACAAATCATTCAAACGAGGAATAGGAAAGCGGTAACGTACCTTAATCTTACTTATCGCTTAGTTGTCGACACACATACGCCATGTGCTGCCGTTCTTTGGCGTAAGGAGAGCAGGTATAGCAGAAGGACTAAGGCTTTCCCTGATGTGTCCCTTTGCCAAAGCTCTTCCCCTTGCCTACGCAACTCTTCATGCTCAGTAGGGCTCATCCTGTAACACGCTCGATTAGGAAGAGTAGCATCAGGCACTAAATCAATCTAATGCTAAATATCTCATAATGGTGGTAACTCACCTGCAGCATCAGGTACTAAATCAATCTAATGCTAAATATCTCATAATGGTGGTAACTCACCTGGAAGCTCTGCAGGGAAGACCTCCTGAAATTATTCTAGCAACGGATGAATTTTGTGAGGAATCTCTTGCCCAGTGTTGACTGACTTGCCTACTAACACATACACTACACTTGATTCGGCCATCTCTGCCTCAAACTTTGGTCGGGTTAATAAATTGGTTCTGTCCCCAACTGCTTTCGTTGAGTCCTTGCTGGGTAGTAACATAATTTTCCTTCCCCCAAACATAAAATTGTACGTGTTGGTATATCCATCATGCAATGAACGCCGATCAAATTGTCAAGGTCTTCCTAATAACAAATGACATGCATCCATCTCCACCACATCACATAAAACTTGGTCTTTGTAGGTAGATCCAACAGAAAAGGTAATTAAACTATGCTGGGTTACTTCAAACGTCACTACCTCTCTTCAACCAAGGCAATTTATATAGCTTGGGATGTTTTTCTGTTTGGAATCCCAACTTCTTAATGACCTCCTCTGCCACTACATTATTGCAACTTCCAGAATCAATAACAGACTTGCAGACTTTTCCCTCAACTGTACATGTAGACTAAAAAAATATTATTATGCAACCAATCACTCTTATTTCCCAGGGGAGTCAAAAAACTCCGTCTCACCACCAAACACCTCACCAACAACAAATTCCTCTTCCTCCGTTGCTTTTTCAGTGTCTGCACTATTAAAGACAGGTTCCCCCTCATAATCCTCATACACTTCATCAACGAAGAGTCCCTTATGAGAAGTCTTGGTACATTTAAATTGTTTATGGCCCATATATCCACAATCAAAACAACGAATACCACCTCCACAACGTGCCGATTTTTTATTGGGATTTGTCTTAGAAGAGCCAGCCTGGGTAGGATTATTAGGACGTATTATTTGCTGCTATAGATTACTGGAAGAACCCCTGCAGTTAAAGAACCTATATTTCATCGGGACTATTGTTTTTCTATCTGTATTGCCCTTTGATGCCCTTCAAAAACCATCACAGGATCAAACATTTTCAGCGTGTCCTGTATTTGGGGACGAAGACCACCCATATTGTAATAACCAAATTTTTGAACAGACTCATGATTCCATATAGGAATTTAAGTCTATGCTATGTGTTTATGTAATGTTTCATGCAAATTATGAATATCAATATGAAATTCATAATTTATTATCAGTATATGCTTGAGTTCTCGTTTAACTAATTGTGAGACTCAATAATAAGTTTATGAGGTCAAGAACAAGGCCTTTTAGGCAAAAAGGGTAGAAAAATTTCATGATTTTATATTGGTCAAAATTTGACCATGAAAAGTCAAAGTTGACCAGAAAAGTCAAAGGTTGACTAGAATGGTCAAATGTATGACGATACTGTGATATGATGAGCAGTATGAGAAATATACTACGAAAACCGTCTTTACGGACAAGATAGCAAGAATAAGATTTAAAACCACTATAGAAAAATCAAGCACATTAATTAGGGTATCAAGGGCCAAATGGCTTCAAGTTGTAAGCAAATTTTTATACAGTCCATTTTTACACAGATAAATTTTGGACTGCAGTTCAGTGTAAAATACAGTTATTAGTAGATAGCAGTATTAGAAATATCTATGTTAGTATAAAAATGGACTGCATATCAAGAGAAAAGCCAAACAAGGCCTTACGATGATATCACCTAACCTTGGATTAATGACATCATTTCTTTCATTAAAATAAATGATGGAAAGAATTTTTGGATGGATCTAGAACCATGTGGCCGGCCACCTAAGGGGGGTTTTGTGCAAAATTTTGTTTCTTCAAGGACTTTTTGGCAATTTTGAGAAGTTCCAAATCACCTATAAATAGGTGGCCCATTTGTTCAAAAAAAATTGGAAAATCTAGCCAAACCATGCCCAATTTTCTCTCCACTTCCTTCCTCTAAAACCGAACTCAAGAAAAAGAAAACTCAAGGGAATTAGGTTGTTTGGTGGTCGGATTTTCTTGTTAAAACATCAAGCCAAGGTTGAAAAATTTTTGGAACCCATTGGCCTCTCCTAGGCCGGTTGTGGTGAGAGGAAAAAGAAAGGAAGAGAAAATTTAAGTGGTGGCCGGATTTTGAAGCAAGGGCTGGCTGAAATTTTTGGAGGGTTTCCAAGCTAGGGAGGCCGGTTCTAGCACTAAGCAAGGGAGGGAAAAAGTTGAACCCAAACCTAGCCCTAACCTTTGGGTGAATTGAGGTAATTTCCTTTGGACTCTAAGCTTTTCAATTCAAGCTTCAATTTGGAAATTTAAGTGTATTTCAAGTTGAATTTGTAGGAGCATAAGCTCAATTTAATTTATTGCTCTATATTAGATTTAAAGTTTTGTGCTTGATTAGGTTTATGAGTGGTTTGATTTATGTGCTTATGCTTGCACGATTATTAGGGTTTGCATACTTAATGAATGATGATGATGTATGTCCCCAAATGTGTTTGATGACAAGGCTTTACGATAGAAAAGCGCTGCATGACTGGTATAGGCTCTCGGCTACGGCCGATTGAGGTAGAGTGCGCGTATTAGGACGTAAAATGAATCTAAGAATGAAAATTGCCAGTTCGTGGCCAGTTTTCTGAAAAGCCGGTTTTGAGGCCCTTAGAGGCTGAATTTAGAAAAACGTAAAACATGAAAGTTGTAGAGAAGGGATTTTCCTAGTGGGAAACATGGAGGTTGGTACGACACTTAATCCTATCTTTTTATTTGCCTCATTCTTATTAATTGTGACAATGTGTAGATTTTCATGTCACTGTACATTTATCATTATGGCATAAATATATGTGAGGCATGTTGATCATGTCCGTGCAAAAGGAATTATGCACATCAAATACTTAATCAAAGTAATATACGTATAACTAATATACTCATCACATCATCAAATCAAGTCATAGCAAATGTAGATCGCATCAACAAAGAAAAATATTTTTGTTTCATGCTGTAGGTGAGGTTTGTATTTACCTATCTTATGTACTTAAACTTCCGGAGTTGTATCTCCTACTATGCCGATTTGAGAAATTATCCTGATTTAACAATATCTCATTATTAGATAAAATTATAGTAATACTACTTTATTCATTTTATAAACTATAGTGAACTTAATTTACTTATATCATAATTAACCTTAACAATTAATTCTTATTAATTATTAAGTGTTAAAATAAATTTCTATTAATTATTATTATATTAATTTAATTTAATTAATTATTTTGATTAATTAATTAATCAATTGATTAATTAATTGTTTAACTAATTAATTAAGTAATTATAATCAAATTATATAATTTTAATTGACTTATTAATAATTATCTTGTTAGTAATTTAATTATGTTACTTAAATATTCTTTCTCATATAATAATTATTAATTATTAATTCTAATAGTAATAATTAATAATTTGATTAATCTAATAATTAATGTTTGTTTAATCTCTAGTAAATCATCCATTATTATTTTGATGATTACATCAATGATTAATGATTAATTAATCTCTAATTAATCATGTAGTATAATTATGTAATTATTCAACATAATAATCTTGATTATTATATACTAACTCTTATAATTAATTAATTAATTACTTCATTAATTACATTTAGTTATGTATTTATTAATTAATTAATTATGTAATTAATTAATAAATCAATCAAGGTGACAAGGGGTCACCTATGGGTATACCTCTTTTTTATTATTAGGCTAGTCTAACCCCTAGGTTATGTTCATCTAGTTGGGCTAAGGTAATCTCTTGGTATATACTTGGTAACCATCTAGTATAATTTATCTTGGCCCATTTAAAACTTGTGATTTAATTTTATAAAGTTAGGGTTTTCATATTATTTGATCATGCACTTAAAAATTAACTCACTTCATAACTAAATATGTTCATATGTTATGATTTATCATTATGTCACATTTTATTGTTCAATCATTTTATCGGTGTAGGAGTTTAACTTGTAAGATTTATTTAGATTTGAGTATAATTTCGTTTTGGACACTAGATGACTTGTTGGAAATCTTGAAACATCTAGTTTCTGTCTTTATAACTTGTTTTCCAAGATTTTAAGTATTTCAAACATTAATGTGGATGTTTTTCTAAGTGTCTTATGGTAAATCACAGATTACCAGATTACATTATATATTAAGGGATTTATTAAAATTTATATACATATCTGTTTTAAACACATGATATCTCATTTTGAAGCTTAAGATGTCTACTTTACAGTGGTAAAGTTATTTCCTTTAGTACTTGAGTGATTCATACCATCAACTTAGGTTTTGTTACTGTTGGTTTCACATTTGAACCACAAATCCAGATTCATAGGTAAGATTAGAAAAATCATAACAATTTACTTACAAGTCCAAATAAGACAAAAGATATGTCATTGGAAAGCTTATAATGTCTATTTTGTATGATAAGAACAGTTTTATAAAAAGTTATGGTTTACTAACTCAAAGTCTACAAAACCCGTGGCTAATACAGGGTTCCAGCAAGGATTTTCGGTTCGTAGCCCAAAGTTGTAAAATTCGTCAAAAATTGTACATTTATCCATTCAAGGCGTATGATACCTTGTTGGAAAGCTCAAAGAATATAGTTTGTAGTTCTCTAACTTTTAATCCAAAATTTGTAGTCTAAAGGGTTCGGAGTACAATAAACCCGTGGCTATGCTGTGTCTCGGAGGTTCATTTTCTCTTTATTTTTGTGTCACAACTTCAAAGGCACAAAACTTTTGACATATAAAAGCAAATCAAGTGATTCCAAAGTCTAAAATGAAACTTATCATCTGTAGAATATTATTATATAATTTATTTTTCATACTAAAGTTTCTAATGCATACTATATCACCATAACATCCATAAGCTTCAACAAGGTTCATAGATCTTACCGAAATGCTCCAGGGATCCTTTAAGATCTCGAACCTTTCAAGTTCTTCTCAAAACTTTTTCCTAGATAAGAAGAAGTATAATATTAAGATCATAACTAAATATCATGCTTTAGTTCTCCAAAAAGACTAAAACACGAAGAATACCACTAGGTTACCTTTAGCAAAACATCCTCTAACTCCGTTTCTCACCTCTTCGGTCTTGGTGATGGGGTTTCTTAGAGCTTGAAAATGGATGGAGGAGAGTGCTTGAGGGGTGTTGGAGATGGAGAATAGTGTTGGTGGTTCTTCTTTTTGTTTTGAGCTTAGTGGTGGCTAGAGAAGCTATGGTTTTTTGAGTTTAACTTGTGTGAGAGTAAAATGGGGTGTTTGGGGTTTGTGCTCAGCCAAATTTCACCTTAAGAGAGCTGTATTTTGAGGGGCAAGATTGGAAAATTTTTGGCTGATTTCTCCCTTCATTGCCGCTACTTCAAGGAGGGTTTTTGGGGTGAAATTTGGTTCAACAAAGTGGAGACAAAGGGTCACTTTCACTTGTCTCTTCCTTAGGTCAACTAGTCAAAATAAACCATGCCATCTCTTACATGTGGTTGCATGCATGCACCACTTTCTTCTTTTCTCATTTGTTCACATTTCTTCTTGTTTCTTGAACCAAAATCCGGATGCCCCCCCCCCCCCCCCCCCCCCTAGCCTTTCTCATTTTTATTTGTTTTTCTTTCCTTCAATTTCCACCATTGATCCAAGGTTGTCATCTTCATTCTCATCCATTAGATCTTCCAATATACCAATCCTTACCCTAAGTTCTTATTGGTCACTTATCATCCAAAGTTTGGCCATTGATTTGCCTAGGATTCTCTAGCATTAAATCTACACCATTGATTTCAAACTTGAGCACAATTCTTGATCAATCTCCCACCTTTGGATTTTCTAAGAATAAATACTAATCACTCATCTTTTATCTATGTGACACATTAATTTCCCAATCATACTCTCAAAACTTAACTATTGATATGATCAAAATAAATATTAAGATCATTAAATCGACCGATTAATAAAAATCGGGTTTCTTCCCGAAATTATCGTTATGCCTCTAATACGACATAATAAATTTTTCATATAAGTTTATATGTTGCTCAACTCATATTTTATGTAATTAAAATTTCTTATTTAAATAGAGAAACTCGATGTTATTATATCATCGACATCACACACCGATGATACATATGCAATCATTCATGATCGTGAAATTTGATATTCATTAAGATAATTCATTAGAAGTATATTAATGAAGGAAATCCACAATAATAATTCATGTATCAAGCTTATAAATTTCTAGGGCATCACATGTATAGCTTCACACATTAGAGTATGTAGTTTTAATTGTCAAAGGCCTCTTGTTTCTTTAAATCTTTCCACCCAATTTCGTCTCTTTTCTCTCTTGTTTCTTTCTTTTTGGGAACTACAATAAGATCAAATAAAAATCCTCTTAGCTCAGATACCTTCAATCACACTTAGTGCACAAAAGAGGTTGATTCCAATTCAAGATCAATATCCTGCAAAAACAATTAATTCAAATTCAATTTTAAAATTTGAAAATTATGAATTAGAATTAAATCAAATCAAGATCAAATGTTTAAAGCCCAAATGCAAACCTTGATATGCAATACAAAGATGAAAATAGCATAATGCAAAATCCTAGAGATTTGAATAAACAGATTTCACTTTATCATGAGTTTCGGGAAAAAAATCTTCTAGTTGACTTGCTATTGGAGCATGTTCTAGAACAGTAATCTTGTTTTTCAAAAGTATTTGCCTTTAAAGAGGGCTAAACAGTAGAGCACCCAATATCAGATTTTCTAACCCAAAATTTTTCAAGAAAAGTTATTTTACAAATCGATTTTAAACTTAGGTGCAAATCTTGACTTAGCAGAATTTGGAGGATTAATAATCATTCCTCTCTTTAAAGTATTCAAGTACTTAAAACAACTAGGCCTAATATGTCCCGACAGATTGCAGTAATGACAAGAAGGAACAAACCACTTTGGTTTATGCTTAGGAGTTCTAAGTTTAGATTTCATACCTGCCTGAGGACTAGGTTCAATAATGGATGTACCTAATAAACACGGTCTTTGAAGAAGAAGATTCGCCCATGTAACCTATTGCTGTTCGATGAATTTCTCTTTCATTGTCTCCAGTGATGATCAAATCATACACGTACACCAACACAATCGCTAACTTTCCTTCACTATCTTTGAGAAATAAGCTACAATCTGCATGTGCCAGAAAATAACCACATTGGTTTGAAATTCAGCAATCTCACCGTATCAGGCTCTTGGTGCTTGCTTCAATCCATAGAGAGCTTTTCTCAACTTGCACATGAAATCAAGATGAGCTCCATTTTCAAATCCCCTTGGTTGATTCATGTAAATCTCTCAATCCAGCTCTCCATGTAAAGCTTTCCTCACATCCATCTGCCATAGTTTCCAGTCTTTACTAGCTGCAAGCGCTAGTATGACTCGTACGGTAGTGTTTTTTGCTACCGGACTAATGAGAGAACCCTTGAGCTACCAGTCAAGCTTTATATCTCTGAATCGATCCATATGGACGAGTGTTGATGATCATGTATACTCACTTGCAAGATATGGATTTCATGTTTCTTTGGCTTTTGTAGCAGTTCCCAAGTTTGATTTTGTTCCAACGCAGCAATTTCTTCTTTCATTGCCTTCATCCACGAAGAGTCTTGAGATGTTTCTTCATATGTCGTCGGCTCTTTCAAACTTTCTTGCACTGCTACGACTGCATTTGCATACTTGGGATTTGGCTTCCGTGTTTTGATTGACGCTCTAAGTTGTGTTTGTGGACTCGTTAAACTGCTTCTTGACTTGGTTCAACCTCTTCTATTGGTCTCTATTAAACACCAGTCTGCCAAGGACTCTCCGTTGCCACACGATCCGCATCGTCTTCATCTTTCAATTCCTCTTTGGGAGACCACCATGAAGATGCTTCTTCAAACACCACTTTTCGTCAGTTGATTTATTTTCTCTCCTTACTCTCTCTCCTGGCTCTCTCTCCTCACATTCTCTCTCCTCACTTTCTCTCTCATCACCTTCTCTCTCCTCACTTTCTCTATCATCACTTTTTTCATAGATTTGCAAATAAAAATAACATTGACAAAAACAAAAAAAAAACTACTAAAAAAGTCCAAGTTGACTAATTCTAACTATTACCAATCTGAATATTACAAACTTAAAAATTACAATATTCACTCCACATAGTTGCAGCTATTTGCTCTCTCAATATTTCTCATTTTCTACAGTCATGGGTTTCACTTGACACACTAACTTCGGTTGGCATTGGTGCTTCATCGAGCTCCGCATCAATCTTTGCAATAAACACTTCATTGGGATTGACTCTCATTAGATGGTTGTGCAAAATACATCCCGCAAGCATAATATTTGCTTATGAGACAACCAAATTGTAAGGCTCGGTCCCACTTCATAACATCGGAAATCTTTTTTTCAAAACACCGATGGCTCTCTCAATTGTATTTTGTAATGAAGCATGTCGAAAGTTAAGCAACTCTCTGTGGATTTTTTTTTTGCCGAGATACATTCAACTCTTTGAGATGGGAATGTGTAGCTCAATGTGGAGTCAGCATTTAATTGGTACCCAACATCGGCTAAAAACCATTTATATATTAGTTGAAAATTTAAAAAAAATTGAAAAAAAAAAAAGAGTTTATTTTAATGTATCAATACATATGGTTTCTGTTTGGCTAAACAGTAATAAAGTGTGAAATATTACATAAAAAATGGAAATAATCTAGGATTACATATGAAGTTTTGCATATTTCATTTGTTTTTTTTTTTTTTTTTAATAAAAGAAAACGAGATTTAGATGGAACAATACCTTTTGAAGGTCTTCTGTGGACTCTTGTCGCCACAATAGGGTGGAGGTCATCGTTGACAATCTCTTCAACTTTGCCTTCCCACTTGATTGTTCGTGTGGTGCTGATACATATTGATCACAAGGGTTTCCAACGCTTTTGTACCCTCGGAGGATCTCCCATCGATTTCAGAAAAGTGTGAGCGACAAAGGCTTGTGTTCACAATCTAAAAAAATTTTGGACTTAGATTTGCAAGTCAATCACCAACACTATTATTCTAATTCTTATGTGGTTTCTGTTGAGGGTAAATGTAGTAGTCTGAAAATATGAGACCCATAAAATCTGATGTGACAGTGTTAAATATAAAAGTCTCAAAAATAGTGTTAAATTTAAAATAATTTTATTCAGATGTGCTAGTATTGAAATTAAGTATAAACTTGTTACAAGTAAGCAGAGCCTTATATTATTATGCTAAGATGTCTTAGCCATAGAATATCCTCCAACCACTAAATGCATGAAAATTTATCTTAAGAATGCAACTATCCGTTTTGATTTTTTAAATTCTTACTTAAAAGTTATTAGCCAAGCTAATAAAAAGAAACAGAAGAGGTCAAAAGCAAAAGCACTAAGTTGCTCTAACAAACAATGAATTCAAAATCAAGCCTATTGTTGGATACAACACCTAAAACCAGTTAATTTTCAACTCACAAATAAATAAGATATACAATCTTCAATTTGATTCAAATTTCCAGAGTTTCAAAGGAGTATAAAAAAGGATTTCACGTACAATGCACAGAGTTGATAACAGTTGTGTTAAAAGAGTGCTAAATGACTACCAATTATTTTACTTAATTTATTTTTTTTTAGATTGCTGTGTGTGTACGTTCCAAGAAGATTTTAATGTGTCTTTACTTGGTCGTCTTTATAACCTCATGTCAGAATATAGGAGAAACACCCCGAGTTAGTTCGTATTTTAGCCTTTTGCAACATTAATTATTTTTTTTTTTTAATGAGAATGCACTGTGAAATAATAATAATAATAATAATAATAATAAATAATGCACTATAAAGATTATTAATATATGTTCAGATAATAATTTCACATGTTAAAAAAAATAAAATACTTCATAATGAGTTAAAAACAAAAAAGTGGTTCACCCTCCAATAGCTCTCCTTAAACATGTTATAATCTGTAAGGAGTAAAATGAAGTAATGTAAATTCTTAAACCAAAACAAGTACCCAATAGGAAGTATTTTAATTCCCCGCTATCAAAATTTAAGTCCAAAGTGTCAAACAGTAAACCTAAGTACTAATTTAGATGCCTCTAATTGCCTTCAACACACAAAAATTAGAATATTTACTTGAGAACTTAAGGAGAAGATCGTTAAATGGGGCCTAAAAAACATGGTATGAAAACTCATGTAAGCTAATAGTAGGATTCCTATTATTGAACTTGTACTAACCGAGTTTTTGTATGAAATATTTTAGTGAATTGCTTACAAAATTCATCAAAATCTTCATGTACTAAAGTTTAGGTTATATGTATAACCTATGATTGTGAAATGAATATATTTCATTATTTCATTATGTGACAATTAAATAATATATCACATAATATAAAATCACAATATTTTATTAAAGATAAAATAAAATGATTAAATAGTATAAGATATGGTAAGAATAAGAATATACTTCATGATGTGATAAATAATTTTTTTGTCACGTAACTTTTATTCAAAAAGAAAAATGAAAATTGACTAATTGATATATGTCATGGTATGATGTCAAATCATAGCAACCCATCAACTTGAATAAAGTAACTAGTGAGAATTAGTAATCTAAGTTTAGAATAGATCAGAAGAATACAAAGGCCCTGTTTGGTGTGTAAGTTTGAGTTAAGATTTTTAAGTTTAGTTTGAGTTAAAATAAGTTTAGTTTAAAAGTTGAGTGTTTGGTAAAAAGTTTGAGATAAAAAGTTTAGTTTGAGTTGATTGTTTGGTAAAAAAGTTTGAGTTAAAAAGTTTTTAAAAAAAAAAACAAGGGCCCTGTTTGGATGTTTAAAAATTGAGTTAACCAATTTTTTTTGCCTTTTGTGTTTGGTAACTTATCTTAACTCCAACTAAATGGAATTTTTTCACCTCAACTTCTGTCTTTTTTCAAAAAATCAACAAAATTTATTTATTTTATTAAAGAAAAATTATAATCAAACTACTCAGAACTTAAATTTTTCATTTATCCTCAATTTAGCATTCTATTATAGGTTCTATTAACGCAAAATGTCACGATTAACAATTTTAATCTATAACACCAATCAACTTACGTCATCGAAATATTTTGTGAAATTACTTAAATAGCCGTAAAATGCACCCACCATCAGTATGTAGTAGGATTGAAGGACACCCCCAAATACTGCTTTCGTCCATCCAAACGAGTTTTTTTTTTTTTTCCTTCTCCCTATGTTTGCTCACAGACCCACTGACTTCATTGTCATTATGTCCATAGTTGGTGTACTTTTTTCCTTGATAAACTGTCTTCTTCAAACCCATGGTTTTGTGGTTCTCTCTGTATCCATGGATCTCTCTGCTCGTTCTCTCTCACTGTCTCTCTCTCTCTCTGTAACGAACCGCCTAGCACAGGCCGTTACCATACATACTTACGTATATTTCATACATACTTAATCGACATAAACAGCGGAATTTTTTTTTTTTTTTTTTTTTTTTTTTTTTTTACAGTGTGACTCGCACACGAGAGCGTACATAAATATAACAAATAATAGGCAATATTTGTCTAGCATATCTCAATTTAATAAACGTAATCAAAATAAATTCAAAACGCATAGCGGTTCTACATTTCCCACGGTTCACAGTCCGCCAAGCCTCGCCTCTCCATCTTGCATCAGCAATTGCTGACAGGTTGCTTACCTACAGCATAAACGTAAGACAGTGAGCTTTCGCTCAGCAAGTACAACCATCCTATACCGCGACACAACACTAAACAATATATCTAACTAACATAACAAAGCATAGCATAGCATTACTTAACTTAACTTATCGTAACTTATACTACATATGCATGAGCCAATTATGCTTTCTTATTCTTTCTTATTGTACATAACTTGCTTACTTAACTTAACTTAACATATGGGCCCTATAGTGTTCGTACCGGGCGCGCAACTATGAATTGGTTGGGGTGGCCAATCTTTTCCAACTCAATCCATAGTCCAACCCGACCTTACGCGGGTCGGTACGACACAAGTAACTTACTTATTTTCATGTCATTCTTTATCTTACACTTGATTTCATTCTTATTATTGGTGAACATACTTCGTGATGTTTCACACAACTAAATCATAGCATGTATAAATCTTAACATGTTTCTAACATTTCATGACATATACTTAAACATAGCATTTTACTCTAAAACATAGCATTTTACACATAAAACATAGCATAAAACTTTTCTTAACAACCTAATATAAAACATGTAATTAACATGGCATATAAATAACACAGCAAAGCAACACTACAGAACATACAATAAAACATACATTTAAAGCATACTTAGGCAAGTATCAAATCAAAGCCTATGCTGTAGGCGGTGGTTGTACTTACTTGTTTTAAAATTGTTGTGTCTAGTTATCAGCTCAAGCTTGCTGGGACACCGTTGCGTATCGTATTCTGTTATCGACAAAAAGAGTAAGGATTAGAACTGTTGGTAAGCCAACATTCTTATATAACCGTAGTTATATTTCCTTACTTTGCGTTACGTGAACCTATTTGGTTATTTTAAGTAACCCTAAGGTTTAAATCCATCCTATTCGGATTATTATTTTTGACTTTAAATCCCAAAAATTCATTTGTGTTTTCTTTTTAGAAAACCTTATGTTTTTGGCACAAAATCCCTTTTTTTTTTTTAATTTAATTTTAAAAATTTAGAAAATCATAAGGTAAAATTGTAAAAATCATCGATTATTAAAACTGCCTTTGGAACAGTTTTATAATGCCAGTTAATCATTAAAACACAAAAACAACCCTTTTCTGAACCATTTCTAAAAATCTTGTACAGAAATCTCCTCATTTCTGTACCATCTTTGAAAATCAATTTCATTTAAAAATCTAAGCCGATTTTGGAAAAATTATCTTCACGAAAGTTTTAGCTATCACAGAACCCTACAACTTCTGTGTTTAACGTAAAATCCAGTTTGGACCTTAACCTGTCCAAAATCTGTGTTGAACTAACTCTGTCCGTGTATGGTTCCTGAGCAGGTCAGGATCGGTTTTTGCAGAAAACCAAGGCCATTGGAGCCTTATTTTGAAAAACTGTTCGCGCAGCCCCTAGGAAAAACCCTAATCTACAACTTTTGTGTTTTGAGTTTCTCCCAATTCGGCCTCTAAGGGCCTCAAAATTTTCTTTTCCCGAGACTGGGCAAACCCTACCCGAGAAAGCCATTTTTCGGTTTCGATTTCGCTTACGTCCTATTACGTTCACCCTACCTCAACCGAACACGTCGGGAGCCTAATTCAAACATGCAGGGACGTTTCTAACGTTCAACATTCAACAAACACCTTTACATGAACATTTTGCACAAATATACAAAATCCTAAACAAAACAACAATACCTAGCATGCATATTAACAACCACCAACATAACCCTAAATTTTCAAGCACAAACCCTAATTTCTAAGCTAGGGCAGCAAGAGAAACCAATGAGCTTATGCTCAATACAACCAAGGCTTTAATACATTTAAATTTCTCTAATTGAAATTTAAACTAAAAGCTTGGAATCAAGGGTTTGCACCTTGCTTTGGATCCAAGAATTTGACTTGGTTGATCTTCCCTTTGCTCCTCCCTTAGCTGCCGGTTTTTCTTGCCAAATTGGTCCAACCTCTGCAGCCTCCTTTGCCTTGAAAATCAGCCACCAAAGCTCCCCAAAAACTGACCAAAACAGCTCCCAAAACTGGCCAAAACCTTGGCTTGCTCCCTTGCTCTTTTCCTCCCCATTTTCAGCCTTCTTGGCTAAGATAGGTATCAAATTTTTTGAGCTCTTGCTGGCTGTTCAAAGTAGAGAACTAAACCCTAAAAACCCTAATCCCTCTTGCTTCCACAAACTTTTTCCTCTCTTCCTCCTTAGCCCCCAAAACCGGCCCTAGGAGAAAATGGGTATCCAACTTCCCAAATTTTTTTTTCTTGCTTTCCTTCCACAAAAGCCGATCCTCCCACTCTATTTCCTCTTCAATCTTGGCTGCAAATCTTCCTCTCTTACATACTCAAAAACCGGTTTTGTTCAAGCAAGAAAATTGCAAGAGTTTAGTTGTGTTTTGTAAATTTTTTTCTTGATTTAATCCACCCCTATTTATAGAGGTTGAACTCCTTAAAATTGCACCATGTGGTCCTTAAAAAAATCAGATTATACAAGGGAGGGGGGGTGAGGTGGTCGGCTGTGCTTGGGTGGAACCAAAGGAATTATCCAAATATTACTTTCCAACTAATTAATTACTTTAATGATGTAATAATTCATAAAGTTAATGAGGTAAGCCACCCTAAGGCTTGTTTGCCACCATTCACCTTTAAATAATCCATTTTTCAATTACCACAGGTAATTCCAATACTGGTTCCTCTTATACGCAGTATTAGTTAATTGAACCGCAGTCCAAAATTTACCTGTTTTTAAATGGACTGTATAAAAACTTTTTCTTAACTTGGAACCACTTGGCCCAAAATATTCTAATTATTGTGCTTGATTTTCTATGGTGGTTTTGAATTCTAAACATATCATTTTAATCATAAAAAAATAGCTTTATGCAGTACAATACTATACTGCGAACTATTAAGTCGTACAGCATTTTTCTTAACTTTTTCGGGTCAATCTTTGGCTTTCTCGTCCGCCATTGACTTTCTTGTCAACCGCTGACTTTACCGCCAAATTTTGACTCCCATGGTCAACAGTTGACTTTTTGGTCAACCATCGGCGTTTTCGGTCAAACTTTGACCAACATGCAAATTTTGGCGATTTCGCTCCTTTTCGCCTAAAAGGTCATTTGCTTGACTAAGCAATCATTTTCGAGTCTCAGAATATCATAAAACTCACAAAAACGAAACAAAAACCCTTAATCGGCTTTTTCATGCGTATCTTAAAAATTGTACAAATTTCTTAAAATAAAAGAAATCTTGTAAATACAGAAATACTTAGTATTACAATCTTCCCCCCTTAAAAATTTTCGTCCTCGAAAATCAGAACAAACTGGGGTAATTCTTTCCGATTGGCCATTAGTTTGGGGTGAAAAGCCGTATTGAACTTCAATTTCAACCCCATGGCAGTATGAACATTCGTCCAAAATCAAGAAATGAAGTGTCCATTCCGGTCTGAGATGATCGATTTTGGCACTCATATAGTCTAATGATCTGGGCTACGTAGATTTTTACTAATCTTTTCACCGAAAAAGTGGTTTTTATCGCGATAAAGTGGACTGATTTGGTTAATCTATCTACAATAACTCAAATCGTGCCATTCCCACTTGTAGTCCTGGGCAATCCTACTACAAAATCCATAGTAGTTTGCTCCATTTCCATTCTGGAAGCTCTATTTTCTGCCATTATAACTACAACAGTATTTTGTATTAAAATATTCAAACCACAAAGTTTCTCCAAAAAGGCAAAGAAATTTTAAAACGTTGTTTTAAATTATCTATACTACTTCCTAATTTCTGGGCAAACTCTAAAAATACATACAAGTGAGTGGCACCAGAATTAGATAATGCAATAACGTCTTATGTGGCGATAAGGATCTATCTTGTCACTTCATGCGAAGTCCCAGCTTCAGCATCTCCATCAGTGTAGGCATAAATCCTAACTTGGGGTTCAGGAGCCTCTAATCTTCCTTGCGAAATTGAGGGTCCTTCGAGCCTTGCTTGGACTGCATGTAACTGGCTGCTTGCATTCCGGTTCGGATACTGAGGGTTCTGATTGTTCTGGGGGCAGCTCCGTGCATAGTGCCCTTCCTTGCCGCAAAGGTAGCAAGCATTTGTCCCCATTTTGCATACTCCCTGATGTTTTTTCCCACACGTTGTGCACACCGGGTAGTAAACGTTAGTATCCTCATTCCCTCGATCATTTTTCTTTTGAGGAAATTCTCTTGTTGATTCTGGCCCAAGAAATTTCCTTTTCTCTTGTTCCTCCCAGATTGTTTGGAACCTTGTGTAGGGTTACTAGTTTGGTCTTTCGGGTGCGACTCCGAGTCTTGTCGAGGCTGCGTTGGCTTTGCCACGGCCTTCTCCTCCTTTCTGGCTTTGAAAATCCGAGCCCAGGCTTCCTTGTCCCGGTTGATCCAATATTCAGCTCGTATTTCTCGACCCACACAGTCGGATACCAGGATAGGTGGGCTACTGCCAGCACTTACTTGTTTGGAGATGTCTGTGCGAAACATCTTTATCATTCTTCTGACTTTTTCTTTTCAGTCGGAACCAGTTCCGGGCACAGACGGGCTAATTGTTCAAACTTCTGTACAGCCTCCATAACAGTCATCGATCCCTGTTGCAAGCTGGTGAACTCATCTTGCTGGGCTGCCAGTATTTCCGCATTGTAGTACATAGCACGGAACTCTGTCACAAAATCCTGCCAGTCCATGGCCATGACATCTCGTCGCATCTGTACTGTCATCCACCAGTGCCTTGCGTCCTTCTTGAGAGCGAAAGAGGCGCAGAGAACTTTTTCCTGCTCCGTTAGCCGCATGAAATCCAAGATAACTTGGATATCTATTAGTCAATTATCTGCGGCTATCGGGTCTGTCGGGCCTTCAAACTCAGGCGCCTTCATACGCCTAAACCGCTCGTAGAGTAGATCTTCTCGCACTGGCTGCACATTAGCTTGTCCTCCAATCGGTGCCATCGGAATTTCAGCATTCCGGGGAATCTCGGGCTGAACCTCTGGAACTGGAGGTACTACTGGCGGTACCTGATAGGCTGGGGGTGCTTGGTGAACGGGAGGTGGAACCACGTCCACTTGGGGTCTCTGGTTCATCTGGGTTAACTGCTCCCGTAATCTGTTCGTTTCTTGCTGCTGTTCAAGCAGCTGCCTTTGCAAGTTTGCTACCACCGTTGCCAAATCTGGCACAGGCGGATTTACCCGGCATTGTTCGCCGTGGGCGTACCATCTTCTACAATTCACAAGAAAGATATTATCATACTATTAATATCTCTTCTTTCATGCATAACTTATCATATCATAAGGCAATATTTAACATTACATGTTTATCATAATATTTAAAATCTTAGCATAACTTTTACGTATCGCTTCATAACGTTTAACATACATATGCTTAACACAGCACTTCGTAAACATAACATAACTTTTTGCATCTCATAACATAGCTTTTCATATCATATATCTTGTGCTCACAAGCACGGTCCTTTGTACACTTTCAAAAATATATTATATTTACTGTACTGTAAATACATAACTACGACATCGTACTGTATACATACAGGGTCAAAATATGATGGAAGTGTCTACCACTTAACCATCGTACATAAGTACAAGTCTATATCCAAAAATAATAAGCTGGTACAAAATAGTTTCAAAACCAAAAATATATACATAATTAGTCGGTCTAAACCTAATCTATCACCTCTACTGTGACCACAGAGGCTGCATCGGAGTCAGCGTCTCCGTCTCCGTCCAAGATCTCCTCTGGATCCTCCTCAAAGTCATCGCCCTCATCGAGCCAGCCTCCGAACCCTGGCTCGTGCTCGGGCTCCGCGTCGTCGTCCTTATCATCGCTAGATATAACGATGATCGGAGGGTCCTCAGGCTGATCCTCGGCCTCCTGTACATGGTCGGCGGGCATCGGGTCCTCTGGATGGACGGGGCCTGGCTCATAGATATCATCGGCTGGTACCCCCGGGCTCGACCACGTGTGCATCTGCCTGTACAGCGTGATCAACGATCTCAGCATCCAGAATGTACTCGTTCATGTGCCCCACCGTCATGTCTAGTGTGGGTGCTGGGACGTACTGTTGGATCGGGGGAGGTAATCCGTGGTGAAGGATCAATAGGGCCTGCATCCCCGGGCTGGGTAAATCCTGGGGAACATGAGGAAGCATCGCCTCCTGGAATCTCCGGCAATAATGCCCCATGGACTCAGCTGGATATGCACGCCAATCCTCGATGAAATGGTAGTAGCGCTCAAAGTGCATATCCTGATAAATCTCAGGATCCCGATAAGGTGCGTCCGCCCCCCGCGTCCAGTATCGGTCCGTAGCGAGCGATCACTAAGGTACGGAAATGTCCCCACGTGTGCTCTGGCAGAGCTGGTTCTCCCAGCGTCATCCACCAAGTACGGGCATCACCCCGCAGACAACGGCTAGCTAACGATACCTGAAGACGAGCCTGAATATGACTCGTACTGAAAATCGACTCCATGTCGTACAGCCATGCTGCCAATGCCACGGTCCGTCTAGTGCCATCGAACAGTAGGGGAAACGTCTCATAGAACGAGGTAACCGCATCTCTCCTCCACTCGAACGGGGTCCATGATGTCGTATCTAACATAACGTAGGCACATAATAGAGATTAATACATTAAAATAAAATTTTTAACTTACAATGATGGCGGCGATGGCAGGCTGACTGTGAAACCAAGTCGCAGGAAACCGCTCTGATACCAACTCTGTAACGACCCGCCTAGCACAGGCCGTTACCATACATACTTACGTATATTTCATACATACTTAATCGACATAAACAGCGGAATTTTTTTTTTTTTTTTTTTTTTATTTTTTTTACAGTGTGACTCGCACACGAGAGCGTACATAAATATAACAAATAATAGGCAATATTTGTCTAGCATATCTCAATTTAATAAACGTAATCAAAATAAATTCAAAACGCATAGCGGTTCTACATTTCCCACGGTTCACAGTCCGCCAAGCCTCGCCTCTCCATCTTGCATCAGCAATTGCTGACAGGTTGCTTACCTACAGCATAAACGTAAGACAGTGAGCTTTCGCTCAGCAAGTACAACCATCCTATAACCGCGACACAACACTAAACAATATATCTAACTAACATAACAAAGCATAGCATAGCATTACTTAACTTAACTTATCGTAACTTATACTACATATGCATGAGCCAATTATGCTTTCTTATTCTTTCTTATTGTACATAACTTGCTTACTTAACTTAACTTAACATATGGGCCCTATAGTGTTCGTACCGGGCGCGCAACTATGAATTGGTTGGGGTGGCCAATCTTTTTCCAACTCAATCCATAGTCCAACCCGACCTTACGCGGGTCGGTACGACACAAGTAACTTACTTATTTTCATGTCATTCTTTATCTTACACTTGATTTCATTCTTATTATTGGTGAACATACTTCGTGATGTTTCACACAACTAAATCATAGCATGTATAAATCTTAACATGTTTCTAACATTTCATGACATATACTTAAACATAGCATTTTACTCTAAAACATAGCATTTTACACATAAAACATAGCATAAAACTTTTCTTAACACCTAATATAAAAACATGTAATTAACATGGCATATAAATAACACAGCAAAGCAACACTACAGAACATACAACAAAACATACATTTAAAGCATACTTAGGCAAGTATCAAATCAAAGCCTATGCTGTAGGCGGTGGTTGTACTTACTTGTTTTAAAATTGTTGTGTCTAGTTATCAGCTCAAGCTTGCTGGGACACCGTTGCGTATCGTATTCTGTTATCGACAAAAAGAGTAAGGATTAGAACTGTTGGTAAGCCAACATTCTTATATAACCGTAGTTATATTTCCTTACTTTGCGTTACGTGAACCTATTTGGTTATTTTAAGTAACCCTAAGGTTTAAATCCATCCTATTCGGATTATTATTTTTGACTTTAAATCCCAAAAATTCATTTGTGTTTTCTTTTTAGAAAACCTTATGTTTTTGGCACAAAATCCCTTTTTTTTTTTAATTTAATTTTAAAAATTTAGAAAATCATAAGGTAAAATTGTAAAAATCATCGATTATTAAAAACTGCCTTTGGAACAGTTTTATAATGCCAGTTAATCATTAAAACACAAAAACACCCTTTTCTGAACCATTTCTAAAAATCTTGTACAGAAATCTCCTCATTTCTGTACCATCTTTGAAAATCAATTTCATTTAAAAATCTAAGCCGATTTTGGAAAAATTATCTTCATGAAAGTTTTAGCTATCACAGAACCCTACAACTTCCGTGTTTAACATAAAATCCAGTTTGGACCTTAACCTGTCCAAAATCTGTGTTGAACTAACTCTGTTCGTGTATGGTTCCTGAGCAGGTCAGGATCGGTTTTTGCAGAAAACCAAGGCCATTGGAGCCTTATTTTGAAAAACTGTTCACGAAGCCCCCTAGGAAAAACCCTAATCTACAACTTTTGTGTTTTGAGTTTCTCCCAATTCGGCCTCTAAGGGCCTCAAAATTTTCTTTTCCCGAGACTGGGCAAACCCTACCCGAGAAAGCCATTTTTCGGTTTCGATTTCGCTTACGTCCTATTACGTTCACCCTACCTCAACCGAACACGTCGGGAGCCTAATTCAAACATGCAGGGACGTTTCTAACGTTCAACATTCAACAAACACCTTTACATGAACATTTTGCACAAATATACAAAATCCTAAACAAAACAACAATACCTAGCATGCATATTAACAACCACCAACATAACCCTAAATTTTCAAGCACAAACTCTAATTTCTAAGCTAGGGCAGCAAGAGAAACCAATGAGCTTATGCTCAATACAACCAAGGCTTTAATACATTTAAATTTCTCTAATTGAAATTTAAACTAAAAGCTTGGAATCAAGGGTTTGCACCTTGCTTTGGATCCAAGAATTTGACTTGGTTGATCTTCCCTTTGCTCCTCCCTTAGCTGCCGGTTTTTCTTGCCAAATTGGTCCAACCTCTGCAGCCTCCTTTGCCTTGAAAATCAGCCACCAAAGCTCCCCAAAAACTGACCAAAACAGCTCCCAAAACTGGCCAAAACCTTGGCTTGCTCCCTTGCTCTTTTCCTCCCCATTTTCAGCCTTCTTGGCTAAGATAGGTATCAAATTTTTTGAGCTCTTGCTGGCTGTTCAAAGTAGAGAACTAAACCCTAAAAACCCTAATCCCTCTTGCTTCCACAAACTTTTTCCTCTCTTCCTCCTTAGCCCCCAAAACCGGCCCTAGGAGAAAATGGGTATCCAACTTCCCAAATTTTTTTTTCTTGCTTTCCTTCCACAAAAGCCGATCCTCCCACTCTATTTCCTCTTCAATCTTGGCTGCAAATCTTCCTCTCTTACATACTCAAAAACCGGTTTTGTTCAAGCAAGAAAATTGCAAGAGTTTAGTTGTGTTTTGTAAATTTTTTTCTTGATTTAATCCACCCCTATTTATAGAGGTTGAACTCCTTAAAATTGCACCATGTGGTCCTTAAAAAAATCAGATTATACAAGGGAGGGGGGGTGAGGTGGTCGGCTGTGCTTGGGTGGAACCAAAGGAATTATCCAAATATTACTTTCCAACTAATTAATTACTTTAATGATGTAATAATTCATAAAGTTAATGAGGTAAGCCACCCTAAGGCTTGTTTGCCACCATTCACCTTTAAATAATCCATTTTTCAATTACTACAGGTAATTCCAATACTGGTTCCTCTTATACGCAGTATTAGTTAATTGAACCGCAGTCCAAAATTTACCTGTTTTTAAATGGACTGTATAAAAACTTTTTCTTAACTTGGAACCACTTGGCCCAAAATATTCTAATTATTGTGCTTGATTTTCTATGGTGGTTTTGAATTCTAAACATATCATTTTAATCATAAAAAAATAGCTTTATGCAGTACAATACTATACTGCGAACTATTAAGTCGTACAGCATTTTTCTTAACTTTTTCGGGTCAATCTTTGGCTTTCTCGTCCGCCATTGACTTTCTTGTCAACCGCTGACTTTACCGCCAAATTTTGACTCCCATGGTCAACAGTTGACTTTTTGGTCAACCGTCGGCGTTTTCGGTCAAACTTTGACCAACATGCAAATTTTGGCGATTTCGCTCCTTTTCGCCTAAAAGGTCATTTGCTTGACTAAGCAATCATTTTTGAGTCTCAGAATATCATAAAACTCACAAAAACGAAACAAAAACCCTTAATCGGCTTTTTCATGCGTATCTTAAAAATTGTACAAATTTCTTAAAATAAAAGAAATCGTGTAAATACAGAAATACTTAGTATTACACTCTCTCTCTCCACGGCCACACCACAAGAGGTCAATAAAATCGGAGACGAGGAGAGATAACTCCCCAACGTCGACGTCGACCTCCAAGTCACCCTCACCGCCGTCACCATGGTCGCGACGAGGCGGATCGCCACCTCCAAACGCGCCTTGCCATAGTGCCATAGATGTATGGTTTTTTATTTTTCCTAAATTCTCAATATTCCCTATGTTGCAGGTCGAGGCCAGCCATTGAAGCCGGCGGCCGGCATCGTCACTTTAGTTTTTCTGTTAAAAAATTTTTCAGCTGCGAATCCGGTTGTTCGTTGCCTTCTACTCCAAATTTTTTTTCTTAAATGTTCATATTCCCAAAGAGAAACCAAAACCGAAGGCAAGACGAAAACCAAAATCAGGGAGAGGAGAGGAGAAGTTAAAACCGTGTGTGCTGGGGAGGGTTCATCAACTAGAGAGAGAAACCAGAGAGAGAAAGGAAAAAATTGTAACTCACAAATGGTGTTGGTCTGAACGCCAAAAGTGAACCATGCTCAGGTTACTGTATAACGTTCCAATCCATAGTTCAAACTAAACTGTAGCCCCAAACCTCTTAAGTTCAGTTTGAACTGATGGACATGAGTCTGAACTCATGTCCCAAACGACGCCAAAATTCTAGAAAATGATACTGAAACTTGATGGCTAAATTTCTAGATTGATGAAGAATTATACTATTACATTTTTTTCGTATGAAAATTTAACAGACTACCTTTAACAATATTAAGACAAGAAGACTAAGCTTTATAGCAGAAAAGTTTTAAACTCATTAACTTTTTTTCAGTATCAAAACTCGGAGGACATGTTTTATAACAGTCAAAAGTTATATTATCAACTTTGTCAGTGTAAGATCTTGTAGAGGAAGTTTTTATTAGAAAACCTATCATGAATAGTGAAAATCTAATTTATGTATCTTGACTTTGACACCATCTTTGACTATGATTTGAATTATGTTCAAGTTATTTTAAGATTGATTAAATCTTCTAGAAATATGAAGACCTTATTTCGTGGACAAATCAAACACCATTAGCTTTGGTCTATAAATTGACCTCATTTAGCACAACATTCAACCTTTAGTCTTTTTAACCACAAGAAAAATCTCTCACCTGCTTTTCCTCATTTTCCCTCACTTTTTAACATCCAACTACCTACCTAAGTGAGAAAATCCTTTCAGATCTTTCACAAAAGTTAACTTCCAAGACGGCTTAAGCTTGGATCAAGACTAGAACATTCCTTTGAGGTAGAAATCTCAACTTTTCTTTGTGATTTTCCTCTTTTTACCCACGGGTTTTTAGCCAAGTGTCAAGAGAAAAAATGTTTTTGTGTTGTAGCTTTTTGTTAGTGATTTTAGAGGTTAATCAAGTCGCCACACTAAGGTAAAAACTCTAACTCATGATTGATGGATTTATGGGTTGCTATTATGTGATTTGTTATTGGTTATGGCTATTGTAAATAATTTTAGTTTTATGTTATTGATTCTGTATGTATGTGATTAGACTACTGAAGATATTAACAGTCTAGAAGTGGAATGAAATAAGTTTTCTAACACGTATAGGACGTAAACAAAATCAATGATCCAAAGTCATGATTTTGTTCATGAAAAGTTAAGTTTATAAGGATTTTTAGTATATTATATCGCCAAGGAAATAAGGTTAACCTAATCACTAGATATATATTGTGGTGTATTAGACAAGTTTTCAAGCTCTAAAATTGTGTTAGAAATCTGTACAAAATAGTGGGAGAAAAACTGTTTTATACACGAAACAACACGAGCAGTTTTTTTTAAAGAAAAAAAAAAAAAAAAAACTGGACAGCTTTTGTGTCTTGACTTCAAGCTGCATTTTGAACCCCTTGGAGGTAGCTCCGGACTTTGTTATCGTCAAAAAATTAGAAGTTAGATATGGATGTTGAGAATATTTTGGTAGAAGACATCGTTGTACAATTCTGACTCCAAAATGATGTTTCAGGCGTTTTTCCGAAAAATACTGTAACAGTTTTTCACTCTCTGGGCCACGGTTTTTGTTGTAAACGGACCAGCCTCAAAGAAAAACATAAAAGTTTTTTCAAAAAACAAACGTTTTCTGTGGAGAAAGTTTTGTAAAATTCCCAATGGATTTTAAGTTACGATTTTTCAAATAAAACTGTCATCCAAGAAGGTTTTATTGGTTTCAAAACTTATATATATATGTATATGTATATATATATATATGTATATGTATATATATATGGGATCCAAAGTCCCGATGGTTAAATGAAATGTTTCAAACGCTGTTTTCAAACTCGATATTATTTGGTCGGTAACGGCAAAGGTTTTCTAACATTTGCATGTTAAATAATAGCAAACTAGCTGTTTTCAAAATCAGTAACTGAGATAGTTTAAGTTTTCACTAAAATCAAAGGAGGATTTGAAAATATTTCGGAAGTTTAAAAAAAAAAAAATCATGTTTTGGACGTATTGGGCCTTTAACAAGTTCTTGAAAAAGACCATAAAAAACGGAGTTGAACATTTTGGGTCTAATTCTACCCAGTAAGGCTAAAGGTGATTTTAAGACTATTGTGTGATTTAAAAATATACCACAACTTGAAGATCAAATTGCTATTAAATGGGATCACGAAGGCAATCAAGAGAAAATTATAATTAACAGACATTTATTTAATTTTTAAAAGAAAGCCTCCATAAGAAATTTAGGTTCTAGTTATTTAACGGATATAAACTTAAAATTCCTTTAATTAAGGAATATAAATAAAATGTTATCCTGACAAGGTGTATATTAGTAGTAGCTTTTATCCGAAATCTCAAAAGCATAAAACAGTGTAAGCAAGTTAAGTACAATATGAATAATAATAAATATTAATTTAAACTATGACATGTTTGCATGTATGTCATGATTTACATTATATGTCATGTTTACTTATATGCCATGATTATATATATATATATATATATATATTATGTATATGCCATGATTTAGGACTACGACACACTTTTTGATTATGCTATGTTTTACGATGATAACATGTTCACAATAATATCATGATTTCAACTATGTCATACTTTACTGTTATGTCATAGTTTATAACATTGTCATGTTCTATAATAATGTTAGATTTTATGAACATGTCACGAGTTATTTTATGCCATTGATATTTATGTCATGTCATATCAATGTGTCATATGCGTTATGACTAATAAGATCACAAGTTAAGAACCTTAATCTTAGAACTAGTCTCTGTAAAAGATTTCATGTCGAAGTATGATTTTAAGTATACTCATCAAGAAGTAAATTACAAGACTAAGGCAAACTCAAGACAAGTAGAATATCGTACCAACCTTCCGTAAATCGAAGGATTAAGTATGTTTTAAGATTCCCATAATTATTAAGGACCCTACAAACCCTAACTTTCTGTGGATTGCTCACATTTGGAATATACACAAAGGGTCCACAAGTTAAGCAAGATAATAAGCCTATAATTGAAGATAAGAGACACAATTAACAAAATTGGATTATGCATTAACAAACCCATGATGAATCATAAATGGTTCATGCATAAGTTATATGATATTTATTATATTTTTGCGAGATTGAGTTTGTACTTGCTGAACTTAAACTAATTAGTATATTTCATACCAAAGGTAAGAAGCTTGCAACTTACTTTGGTGGGCTATGTGGACGATACGACAAGTGAAAAGCAATGTAAGATCACTACTACAAAAGTTGGCTTAGATGACGGAGATTACACGACGGTTTAAGAAAACAGTCGTGTAAACTCGAGATTACGCGATGGTTTAGGGTTATCGTCGTGTAATCCCGAGATTACACGACGGTTTAGGGTAATCGCTGTGTAAATCCAAGATTACACGACGATTTAGGGTAATCGTCGTGTAAACCCAAGATTACACGACGGTTTAGCGTAACCGTCATGTAATCTCCGAGATTACACGACGGTTTAGCGAAACCGTCGTGTAATCTCCGAGATTACACGACGATTTAGGATAACTGTCGTGTAAACCCGAGATTAAACGATGGTTTAGGATAACCGTCGTGTAATCTTTCGAAAATCACTCTAAAAATTTAAAATTTTGTGCTTTGAAATTTGAAATTTGAAATCATTCTAACCCGAGATTGCACGACGGTTTAGAGAAACCATCATGTAATCTTGAGATTAAACGATGGTTTTTGGAAACCTTCATGTAATCTCGAACGCACGATTTTCAAAGCATAAAATTACAAATTTTTAGAGTGATTTTCTGAAGATTACACAACGGATTAGGGAAACCGTCATGTAATCTCCAAGATTACACACGACGGTTTATGGTAACCGTCGTGTAATCTTCCGAAAATCACTCTAAAAATTTGAAATTTTGTGCTTTGAAATTCGCACATTAACCTTTAATTTAAATCCACTTTCCTCATCCTTTCTCATTATTTTCATCTTTCTCCCTCTCAACCACTCAAAGATTTCTCCTACCCATTATCTCCTTCACCTGCCCACCGACGACACCACTGCCCTCCCTGCCACTGCCTTACCCTCTCTCTTATTCTCCTAGTGATGTCGCCGCTACCCTCCCATCTTCCTCATTCGACCGTCGCCCGCAACGCCACCATCTCCTCCCCCTCATTCTCCCATCGTCCTCAACGTCGACCCTCCCCGTTCTCTCCTTTTTCCGTCGCCACCGTTGCCACCTCCACTGCCACCTTGTCTTTCCATCAAGGCCATGACTATTTTGCATCAAAAAAAGGCAAGATGACTTTCTTATAGCTCAATTTCTTGTTTTCCAACAAAAATACGAATACACAATTCTTTTATAACTTGCTTCGAGTGTAATTTGTGTATTTATTGTTGTTCAATTTTTTTTATTGTTGCTCTTTGTAGACGAATCCTTTGTGCAATTTTTTAGCATTTTAAGATCTACGAACACAATATTCTACGCATTTTTTTTCCGCCCACCACATGCTCGATGAAATGTCAAAATGGAATTTTGTTTGATTTAATCTTAATGATATGCATCTTAATTATTTTGAATTTTGCAAACTTGCTAGGACCCTAATGGATTGGAAGTTTAGAACCAGAGAAGGGATTAAAAGAATACAAGACTATAAAACAAAAATCTTGGATCATCCTTGTCCTCACCAAGAGGGAAGTGTTGAATGTGATTATTTTGTTTCAGATTTTATGAGTGACATAGTGTTGAATGGAATTGACATACTTGAAAGAAAAGAATTTTATACTTGGGATGATATGGATTTGATTGGGCGAAAATGAACTAAATTTGTAATGCAATTCATTAATTATTATATATAAATTGATAATCTAACGGTTGGTTTTTTTACTTTTATACAATATAGCTAATATTTTCTCAATCATATCCTGGGCCATGTATTGGATATGGATAACACACGGGTTAAGCCACTCGTGGAAAATCACCAAAAAAAGCCAAAATTTTTTTTTTAATTCATGTTGGACTTTACACGATGGTTTCTGTTAAAAAATCATCGTGCCGTATAAAGTTCTCACTTTAGTCAAATTGGCTCCATTTTTCTCTATTCGACGACGGTGTGAACCATGGAATATTGAGATACCACGACGATTTAATAAACCGTTGTAGTATCTCAAAATATTTCACAACAGTGAATTACACGACGGTCAACCATCGTGTAAATTTTAGACGACGGTTATTAACCTATTAATATATACATATATATATATTTAAATAATTTGTATTATGCTACGTATGTGTATGTGATGTTTCAAGATTCTGTTAAATGTAAGGGTTATATGACTTTATAATTTCACTACTACAGAATAGAGATTCGACGACGATTAAAAACCATCGTGGTATATATTTGGATTCCACGACGGTTTGAAAACCGTCGTGGTAGGTAACAACGAAAAAAAAAATTTACGAATGGAGCTACCACGACAGTCGAGTAACCGTCGTGGTAGGTAACAACAAAAAAAAATTACGAATTCCCACTAAATCAACACTTTTTTCCGGAACACATTTAAATCACAAAATCAATACTTTTTTCGGAAATTTCCCAAATCCGTGCCTTACCCAACCAATTTAATTCAATCTAAAACACAACCACAATGAACAATCATCGAAAATGTAGGGGACGGATTTTGGTCATTTCGGACGGAATATTCCCAACTCAACAATCTACAAAATCAACATTTTGGACGGAACATTTTATCAACAACCACAATCAACAAAATCAACATTTTGGATGAAAAATTCCCAAATCCGTGCATTACCCAAGCAATAAACATTACAACTTACAGGCTTGTCGAGCGTCGGTATGGGCGGAGCGCGGCGAGAGAGAGAGGGAAAGCCGCGTGAGTTCCTTGGTGGACCCGTCGGAGAATGGAGGAGGCCGCGTGAGTGGTGGAGGAGACCATCGGAGAATGGAGCCAAGAGAAAAATTTGAGAGGTGAGATAGAGAGAGGAGGCGCTGTGAGATAGAGAGAGGAGGCGCGGTGAGATAGAGTGAGTTTTTGGAGATTTTAAGTAGGGAGGGAGCGGCGAGAGAGAAATAGAGGGAAGAAATTGGGTGGCTTTGGATATGGAGTTAGAGAGTAAAAAAGTGAAAAATGCTCGGGATGTAATGGGGTGGGAAAGAGGATATTTTTTTGGGTTTTAATACACGCTCCAAAAAATTGAATTTAATTTAAAAAATTTCAAAATTCCAGCCTTAGTACCTACCACGACGGTTTTTGGGGAAAACCATCGTGGTATGTTACATACCACGACGGTTTTCCCCAAAAACCGTCGTGGTAGAGTCCAAAAATTTTAAAATTTTTTTTTTGAAAAAAAGACCCTTCCACGACTGTTTTTTAAAAACCGTCGTGGAAGATGCAGCAAAAATACGGAGCGGAACAGAGCTTCCGAAAACTGTCGTGGAAGCCGAAGCTTCCACGACGGTTATTAAAAACCATGGTGGAAGAGCATCTTCCACGACGGTTTTTAATAACCGTCGTGGAAGCTTGCAAAAAAAAAAATTTGCAAAAAAAAAAAATTTATCTTCCACGACGATTTTATAACCGTCGTGGAAGAATGGGATTCCACGACGGTTTTAAGCAAAAAAAAAAATTTTTTTTTTTGCAATTTTTTTTTTTTTGCAAGCTTCCATGACGGTTATTAAAAACCGTCGTGGAAGCATGCTCTTCCACGACGGTTTTTTCTAACCGTGGTGGAAGTTTCGGCTTCCATAACGGTTTTCGGAAACTCTGTTCTGCGCCGTATTTTTGCCGCATTTTTCATGACGGTTTTTTAAAAAACGGTCGTGGAAGTTCCGTCGTGGAATCCACATTTTGTAGTAGTGTTTGTTAAACAAATAATGTGTATGCATGGTAAAATTTGCCTATATCGATTAGTTTATTTATGTTGTGAAAAAAAAAATATCTAAAATTTTCAATAAGTTTAAGTATTTAAAAGTAACATTTAATTTAAATACGCATAGTAATAGCTTACGTAGTCGGGTAAAATTTAAAGAACTATTGCAGTTTGGTTGTTAACCTAGTCACTTTCATTACTCCGAAGACATTGCAAGCATAAACCGGATAAAGATCGATCAAATAGCATAAATCTATGTTTCTAACGCCGTCTATATGATAGAGCACAAACTGCACGAATTTAAAATTAAGCTGGTTTTTATCTTGACCATTAACATTAAAAACTGGTTCCTAAAAAGGAAAAAAATAAATAAATCACATAGCCAAAAGATGTACATCCGAAAAATGAAGTAAATGCTTATACTAAATCTTATTCTTTCCATCTTAGAACCAATACCATAAGAAGATATGTAAGCAGTAGTGTAAGTACTCAAACAACTTCCAGAAGTATTCTGTGTTAATTTGCACTGTCGGCCAGCATCAAAGGAAAGAACAAAGAACAAATCGTTTCGAAAATGTTCAGAAGGTATAAATCAAGAATAGAAAATGAAAAATGTCTCATACTTTTATAACTTTAAGAAACATACATTAAAGGTAAATCTAAAAGAAGATGAGGCTAATGCGGGGTTGGTCGCTTATAATCATTATCCATGTCATGCAAGAAGATGCAAGTAGCTTTTGCTAACCTATGAATGGGAAAATAAACAGGAAAAGCAAACTTGAGGAAAAATTTAAAAAAAAAAAAAAAAAAAAAATAGAAGCACCCCAAACAAAACAAAACAAAACAAAAAAAGGCTCAAAAAAGATTGTGGCTCCCCCTACCATGATATCCATGTAAACCCAAAAACAAAAACTTTCGTGACATCCATGAAAAAAAACTCATAAAAATAAATAAATAAATAATTAACTACGTAGGCCTTGTTTGGTAAAAAGTTTAGTTTAAACTAAACTGTACTTTTTTCATCATGTTTTTTGTCTTTTTTCCCCAAAAAGTTGTTTGTCTTTTCTGAAAATTCAAAAAAATTTACTATTTAAACTTACAAATCTTAACTCAAACTTACACACCAAACACTCCCTAAGAAGAAGAAACCAAGACTACTGTGACTTTTAATTAAATTGAAATATATATATATATATATATATATATATATTTGTGACATCCATGAAAACCCACAAACTCATCATTGATTTGGCTTTGGAAACAAAATTTTCAGGTACGAAAACTTTTGCACAAACATTAAGAAGACAAAAAAATTTAGGACAAGGCCAAAGCACTAAATCCCCTAAGACCCAAAATCTTTAAATTCCACAAATGAGGATTAACGGTACACAAATGATTAAATCATGAAAACTCGAAGAACTAAAAAAAAAAAAAAAAAAACAGGCGAAGAATAGAGAACCAAGCAGAGGAAGTAGAGGCCAAAAAAAAAAAAAATTAAAAGAGAAAACACCGTACCCTTTTACGAATGATAATAAGAAGGCAAATTACAATCGAATGAAACCAAAATAAAAAATAATTACAGAACAATCATTAAAAAAAAAAAAAAAAAAAAACATCTTCATTTCAGCCAGAACAGACAAATCACCTAGGGGTGGCAATACGGGTCGCGACACGACGACACGAATTTCGCGGGTTCGGGTTGGGAAAAATAGTGGTCGTGTCGATTTCGAGTGACCCGAAATTGACACGGAAAAATTCGTGTCGTGTTCGGGTTGAACCCGTCCCGTCCAACCCGAACACGACACGAATTTTTCTGTGTCAATTTCGTGTCGCGGGTCAATTTCGTGTTAATTTCGTGTCGCAAGTCAATTTCGTGTCGCGGGTCAATTTCGTGTCAATTTCGCGTTAATTTCGTGTCAATTTCGTGTCGCGGGTCAATTCGGTTTGTGTCGTGTCAACCCGTGACGGGTTCGTGCCGTGATTTCGTTTTGTGTTCGTGTCGCGAATCGTGTTCGGGTCGGGAAAGAAAAAAAACGACACGGCTCTAACGCGACACGAACCCGACACGTGACACGAATTGTCACCCCTACCTTAGATCATATAATACCAAATTGATCTCAGAACAGCAGTCGGAAAGGAATATAGTGCAAAAATCCAAAAAGATCGAAATTTAAAAGAAAAATAAGAAGGCATAGAACAACCAAATTACAAATGACAATTAGAAGGAAAATTACAATCGATTGAAACCAAAATAAAAAATAATTATATAAAAATCATTTTAGAAAAAAGTCTTCACTTCAACTATAGAACAAGACATAACCAACACAATCAAACTGCAATTGCAAACGTAGCTCACATTATACCAAATTGATCTTAGAACAAGTATTCGCAAAGGAATAGTGTGCAAAAAGTCAAAAAGATCCAAATTTAAAAGAAAATTAGCATTATATTCTCCAATAGGCAAACAACGAAGTGAACCAAACTTCATAACAAACACGTGAGATGACCGATTCACAGTATTTGAGAGGATTGGGTTAGGCATTTCACAGATTAAGATTTGGGGTTCAAATTCAACCAAAAAAAAAAAAAAAAAGGTACTCGAGCAGCCAGGATTGGCATTGGGTATCAAGAAAACTCATATGAACAAAAATAAGTTTTTCAGTAAATGCTAGGCCAAACATGAGATGGATTAAGAAACAACCGGCATGGGATGGAATAAAGGAGTATTGTCAAACAACTTTACATTTAAAAAATAAAATAATTAAAAATAAAAACAATGAAATTAAAGAACAAGAAGTCATTTTAGCATGTTTGTCAAATACAAAATAAAAGAACCATTACATGAAGAGATAGTTGATTGAACCATAGATCCTACAATTAAAAACTAAAGTACATGAGATAGTGGATTGAACCATAGATCCTACAATAAAAAACTAAAGTACATGAAAAGAACTCCCATCACAAGCATCATGCGATTCCGTGTACAAGCTGGCATTTGTTTTCCTATGAAACGCATGATATTTACCTTTCCCTGACAAAAGCTTAGAGACAAATGTAGAGTCCCACATATTCGATAGAAGTTGGTAGTGTTGTACAAGAACAAATAAAGCAACTGGAATAAATGTACCTGTGAAGGTTAGAGTAGCAGCCCACTTTAATCCATGAGGAAGAGAAATGAATAATCTTCCGTTGAATGCAGCCATCATGGTTGACATGGCGATGAAAAGTGTAACAAGCCCAGTAATCAACTTGAAGGGCAGCACATAAAGGAAATTCATTTTTTCATAAATTGATGTGAGAATGGACAGGAACATTAGGGTTGAGATTGAAGAGGAAGCTAGTGCTACTAATACGGATACGTTGAGAACATGAGACGAAACCAGAATTTTTTCTTCACCATTAACCGCATGGAAGGATGCAAGAAAAACTCCAATGGTAATGAGTACGGAAACCAGCATGCCAAATTTAGCTGTATCTTTCATCCAACGCTCTCCATCTTTAAACAAACTAGCATGTGTTATAGTGAATACATCTTGAGGGGTAAAGCCATTTGAATTTTTCAGTTCCGCATAAGATGGTTGCATGATCTTCTTAACAGCCTGCGAAATAAGTGTTAATCTCATCATTATCTCTTCTGATGACTATGGAATTCAATATAACTAAAAGTGCTTACCTCAAACCATACTAACTCATGGTGTAAATTCAATGTTCCTCCAAGCTCAGCATTTTGTCTATGTTGAGGTGGAAATGTCGCAGCCAGGTGTAACATATTGTTATCCTCATTGTCTTTAAGGGTTACTATGACGTGTTTGGCATAGCCAATCTCATGTATTAAATTGAAGATGTTAGCATGACGATTCAAAACAGCAACATGGAATATAGTTCGGTTTTTGTCATCCACTTGCCATACCAAATCAGGGTAAGAGTGAATAAGCTCCACCAAAAACGGAAAGTTCCCTACTTCCGCCGCCTCAAATAAAACTCTTGTTGGGTTGTCAATAAGTTGTTTTACATTGAAATCAGGTAATTGCATTAAAATCTCTTTCCATAGGCCTCTCGTAAGTTTAAGGGCGACGCTTTCTACAAAATTTGTCTCACATGAGGTAATCAAACCTGGGAAGACAGAGTTAAATCAGTACTAAATAAATACTCCCACCATAAAAAAGATTCAATCCAAGTATAAGTTTTCTAAGAAAAATACAAGACACCTCCTGAGACAAAATAAATACACAAATGTAGTCAATTTATTTATCTAGTGCAATTTTTTAAAACATCGATTTCTTACACTGTAGCTTATGCTAACTTAGTAAATATATGAATCCAAATCATCTTCAAGGATTTGAATCTGCTAATTTTCTTTGCTAATACCTTACTTTGAAAAATTAAAACAAGTAACTTAATAAACATCAGGAAACGGTTGAAAGAAATATACTTGTAACGGTGTAGCGCGTCCATAAACCTGAACTTTGTTGTAAAAATGCTAATGGCTTTCGAGCCAAAATATGCAATGCCGTATCATCATTTGCATCACGAGCCATGGCCAGCGCACTATCATCTTCAAACATTTTCAAGCCTAGACCTGTATATGCAGTCCCATATAAATTTGAAGTAAGTAAATCATAGCTATATATATAAATGGTGAGAGGAGACACTGGGCAATCTTTTTTCCTGGTTTACGTGAGTGAATTAGGCGTTTGTCGTTTACCAAAACATCTCCTTACATTGTGCTAGTATGAAATTGTAATGGTTACTAAATATGCATAACACAGAACTATGCCTCTATGGTAGTACGTATACGAATTATAGAATCTCTACAACTATAGTAATGCTCACCATACAAATCAGAATGGATGCAAGTGAAAAATATCCATATCCATTCTTTCTGATCGAGTGTCGCCTTAGTTAAAGGATATAAAAACCAAGCTATTTCAGCATATCCAAACAAAGCCGCTATATAGAGTGGTGTCTGTCCTTGTCGACCCCGAAATAGTGGCAACTGGGCATTTTTTCTGCATCAAAATCATGGCAACTTCTAAACTTCCAGATGCAACAGCTAAAGAAAAGGCAGTGTTTCCATTGCAATCTTGCAATGCGACCTCATCTTCGTCCATCAAATTAAGCAAATTCTTCACAAACTGAAGGTGTTTCGCTCCAACGGCTATGTGAAGAACAGTTTCCTCTGCTCTGGTGATTGCGGTGCATAATATTTCTATGTCTTTCCTTATGATGATTTCAGCAGCTACCCAATCATTCTTCAGTGTAGCTCTGTACAGGGGAACTGCTACATGTAGGTATTGTCGCCTTGCCTCTTCTGCGTAGAATTAGATATATATATATATATTTATATATAACACATGTATATTTATAAATGTTCATCGTAAGATAAAAGAAATTTGGAATGTGGTTCTTAGAAATCCAGTTGGTCAAGTACCTCAGGACAGATTCTTTTACTATATCTTTGTTTTGTTGTCCTTAGAAATATTGTCTGAAAAAATTCTTCTAATTAGTTTATCAAGTTACTCTAATAATGTGAGGTCCAAACTTTCCACATACTTGGAAAATCATGTGTGTATCTATGTATTTTCAGTAATTATGATTTTAACTTACCTTCTAAAGTGTCCAGGACTATGGTTTTGAAAGGTATGGTTTTAAGAATTTCATACCATGATTAGTATGGTTAAAACCAAGTAATATTCTTTTTAACAAATGAAATAAATCTAGTCACTAAGATATGTCATTAAGGTTTGGTCTAGCAAGACTAATCCGTGGGTAAAAACAATCATTTTATGTAACTACCAATGACATAGTGATATTAGCAAATTTTTACTAGGTATATAGGATACACTTGATTAGTAAGGAAAAAAATAAGGTTTTAGTTACTCACACCAAGATTTTTTAATAGCAGATGCATGGAAGTGTAACTTAACAAAATTGCAAGTTTTATTATAATTATTAGGTTGTATACAATGCAACTTTTAGCCCACCCATGTTTACATTCCAGTGCTTACGTTTGCATCGTATTACAATCATTACATTATATCATGGTTTTTTATCATTGTATTGGATTGTGTTAAGTACTGGATATTAAAAAAGATAAAAGCTAGGCTAAATCTAACCCAAAATCGACATCAATCCAAACTAGGCCTTGACTCAGACCCTATCCCCAAACCTTAACCCAATCCCTAGCCCTTGCCTCAAACTCAATCTCTCGATCCAACCGTAATCACAATTAGGGTCCAAGGCTCGAACCTAATCCAACCCCACTCTTGACCTCACACATGGCCCGGATCTTTATCTAGACCTGACACATGTGCTGTCTTGACATCATACTATCTCCAACCTAGTTCATAACCTAGACCCAACACGAGCATCATCTGTAACATCCCGAATTTAACTAAACGGTAATTAGAATTAAGATGTCCAAGATAGAAAAAGGTTTTAATATAATTAATTTACGGACTACTAACGATTTATTTAGAAATAAACAAAAGGTTTTGGCCCTAATATTGTCTTGCAACAATGCCAAGGCCCAAACAAGACAATCTTATGATTTTCGGAGGTTCATCGACGATTTCAAATTTTGGGAAAAGGTATTTCCCAAGTGTGTACAGCCTATGACTCGTTGCTATATCATGACCTAGGCCCATTTTAGCCAAGTTCCATCAATAGACCCTCAAAAACGTTTTTCCCCCCATTTTTCTGCTAATTTGTTGTTGTAATATACCTTTATCGATAACCGATAAGGTGCAACAAAATTTGGCCTTTATGGCACGTTGGGACCACCCCAAGATTAAATAACGCAATTTGTTAGTTTTCGTAAGGTTTGTTGACATTGACGGATTTGGGTTAAAAAAAAAACAATTTTCTACATGGAAAACAGGCCAACGAACGAGACTTAAATAGTAAATTGGTGGAGTAGTTTGAGTTGAGATTTTTAAGTTTCAATAGTAAATTTTTTGAATTTTCAGAAAAGACAAAAATTTTTTTGGGAAAAAGACAAACTTTTTGAGAAAAAGACAAAAAAAAGTTTGAGTTGGATGGTTTGGATGGGTGAACCAAGCACCCCCTTATTGCTTTGCCATGATGTACAACATTTTTCGCCAAAAGCCATTGTTTATTTTTTCCATTTTTGTAATTAGTTGACTAAGGAATTTTGGATTACAATTCCGTTTATGTTTCCTTAATTCTTGGGTCTGATATTTCCAATTTTCGCTTCCCCTTCAAATTTTTCCTTTTTTGGATAGATTAATGTTATTATTATTTAATTATGTTTAGGCAGTTTTGGTTTGTTTTCCATTTATGTTTTTTATCTTATAAATAAAGACGCCCTCTTATAGTGAAAACCAGTTGATGTTGAATGAAATTTTAAGTGTTTACTCTCCTTTATTTGTTTCCCCAATTTTCAGTATTCTTAGTGAATCAACAAAATTTGATGTCAATTTCCAATATTCTCTGTGAAGAAACAGATTTTAAATTGTTTTACAGGCATTTTGTGTGAATCAATAGTTTAATTGATCTATCTTTTTAGTTTAAATATTTTTTTATCTTTCTAATATACATTTTTGCTACATTAGCAACACTCAGACTCTAATATTGTTAGTGGATCTTTGTTCAATATTGAATCAACTAATCTTACTTTTAACTTTCTGTTTAAAATTTTGTTTATGATAAAATATGGTATATTTAGTATTCAATATTGTAATTTGGCCATTTTTGGCTTCGTTTTTTGTTCTTGCTTAATCTAATAAGCATGTATGCATTACTGTGATGGCGATTATTTTTGTCAATAAATGAATTGACAGGTTAATTAAGACTTACTATGGTATTTCATTGCTACATGTTACTGACTTTTCTTTCCGTTACATCAGGCAACCTGACCGTTTTGGTCAGATTGTCCGGTTTTTCTACCTAGGAATGCTAGCTGTTGCCCAGGCGTACATGTATTGGGTGGTTGTTTCTAGCCAAATATGCGGCTTTTTAAATCTAGCTAGGGCAGTCCCCCTCTGTAGTTGCTATGTTTTCTCTGTAGTTGCTATGTTTTCGACTTATGAGTACTTTTTAAACAAGGTCTTATGTCCGATGATCATAGTCCGATAACATAAAATAAGATTAATATCGTGTAACATTGATTTTTACTAATCTTCAAAAAATATTATACTACACATTAAGTTACCTAGTATATTATATATGTCAGATCTATATGTCTGCATACATACCACCAAAAAAAAAAAAAAGATCTATATGTTTACTTGACAAGAGAATATTCCATACTTTTTATTCAACCACTGATGGGATGATAAAATATCTTGTCCCTGGACCTTGAACAGGTCACAGAGTCCATCAATAATGGTTGCCTAACAAGGCAAACATGTATAATGCAAGATTCGAACCTCTGACCTAGAAGCGAAGGTTCAAAGTAGGACCTCTTTTACCACCATACCACCACCACCATCAACAATGATGTCTTCTCTTCAAGTTAAACACAGAATAATCTCTACATTTAGATTTTTCAATCTTGAGTATCTAAATTTTGAAAATCATAATAGGCTAAAAATAAAAATAGAATGAGCTCTTTGAAACAGGGACTACTGGAAGAAAGCACAGAGACAGATAAAGCACTTACCGGAATCTTCTAGTAGGTTATGAAATGGCCTCCTGTGCTGCTTCTCTGAAGTCGCATCCTGTCGTGGACTCGCATCTTTCATTTTGTCTTGATCTGGCATCCTGCTCTTCTCTGAAGTCGCATGCGGTCGTGGACTCGCATCTTGCATTTTTTCTGATTCAACGCCTTCTCTTCCCATTTATGTTGCTTTGAAGAGCAAATTCTAGCTAGAACGGACGTTTAAAAAAAAGATAACAAAACAAAAGGAAAAAAAAAAACAGAAATAATCACTATTTATCTGTATTTTTCAAACAAGAACTTAGACAATATTTCTTGCCGCAGAAAAGCAGACTAACTAGGACTTTGATATATAAATGTATCAGAATTTTATGACTTCATTAAGTTATTTATAAAATATAAAAAAATAAAATAAAAAGAGCGAAACCATATAAAACCGCTATTTAATTTCTGCAGAAGGGGCTGGCAAATTAAATATATAAAAAATTAAAATTTAATCGGTTTGGTAGCGTGTGTTAATAAATTAGTTTAATTAGTTTTTTCTAAGACGTAACTTTCAAATTGACCATCTTTTCTTGAAATGCTATAATGAAAACAAATCAACATCATATGAAATGTGCATGTCGATCAACTAGTTTTCGTTTCATGGTAATCCTTGTGGTCAGTTCAACAAGGCGATCTAATAAACGAAGCTTAGAATCTCAGTTGAACGCAGTATAAGATGAACTCTATATGACAGTTTGAAAAAATAATGAGCTGTTGTAAGTTTAATCTATAAACATAAATCTACGCTCACTTCTAATATTGAGGATGAGGGTTTAGGGTTCATTTTCAAAACAACGTGAAAATACATTTAACCTGATAAAAGCATACAAAAAATTCTCTTGGATTACATGCCTTGGTGTGACTATCCAAAAATAAATAAATAAAAATTACACCTGTATTTACAATAGCCACACCGTTAGATCAGTGAATTGGAGAGCGGGGCTTTGGATTCGATTGGGGGGAGGGGCCCAAGCTCGATGGTGGGGAATGTGGCTTTGGGTAATTTTCTATCTCTCATCTCTCTCTCTTCTCATGTCTCAAATCGATGGAATGGGAGGGCTTGAGATTCGGTTTTTTTTTTTTTTTTTTTGGGGGGGATCTACAGGAGATGGTGGTGGAGGCGGCGGAGAGGCTTCATGGTGTCGCGGTGGATCTGCAGGAGATGGTGGTGGAGGTGACGGAGAGGCTTCGTGGTGGATCTACAGGAGATCGGGCTGGAGGCGGCTACGGAGAGACTTCATTGAGGATCTGCAGGAGATGGTGGTGGAGGCGGCAGAGGCGACAGACGAGAGGTCACCATTGTCGGCGCTAGGTTGAGGAATTTAGGCGGTGAAGGCCTCCAGAACGTCATTGATGTGGTCGGTGTCGGGGGTTTTGGGGATCTGAGTAGGGAATTGGGGAATATAGGGTTAGGGTTTTGGAGGGATGTGAATCAGAATGGGCAGGAGATTTGGGGGGGTTTGGAGGGAAGATTCAGAAGATAGTGGAGGGTATTTTAGACTTTTCATTATAAAAGGATCATAATAATTAAATTCCGTTAGATATTTAACAACGCAAAGAACAAATATTACCGTTATTTAAAAGATTTAGGATCTTTTTAACACAAAAAAAAAAGGTAAATTTCACTTTTAGCACCTGTGGAAAAAAAAAATATTAAAATCAGCATCACTTTTTTTTCCCTTCACTTCTAGCACTGTCACGTCACTCTTCAGCCTGATATATGGGGCCCAGACGGATTAATTATATGTCAAATTACTGGTTTATCCTCATCTCCCTCGCATGGCCCCCGAAACCAGCATCTACAGTTCTTTAGAGAGAGAAAACGAAATCTAGAGAGAGAAACAGTTGCAATCGCTCGGAAACCGTCCGAAACCACCACGAAAGGCATCTACAAACAGCTTCGTGATATACAAGGCAGAATATTTTTAAAACTAATTAAAAATAAGTTAACGAATCAAAGAAGTCGAAAGTTCAAAAAATTACAAAATCTGGTTTCAATGTCTAAAAACTTTGCGTTTAACGATTTGTTTGCAGAGGGGAAAAAAATTTCATTATTTTGAATTTGTTTAACAGTTGGTCTTCTCACAGGGACGGTCATTATCATAATGACCGCATGGTAATTTTCGTTGTGATCCCTGTAACTGTTAAATCTTAGCGTATAATTTTGGTCACAACGATATTGACCAGGTGGTCATTATAAAATGACCAGTTTTTTGTCAGACGTCCTCCCACAGGATCGGTCAATTTCATAATGACCTCATGGTCATTATCGTTGTGACCCCTGTAAATGCTTAATACGGTGACGTATTGGTCAAAGTGTTAGACCATTGGTCATAACGGTTATGACCAGACGGTCATAACCGTTATGACCGATAATATAAACCAGTGGTCATAACGGTTATTACCAGACGGTCATAACCGTTATGACCGTCTGTATAACACAGCGGTCATAACCGTTATGACCGATAGTATAAACCAGTGGTCATAACGGTTATTACTAGACGGTCATAACGGTTATTACCAGACGGTCATAACCGTTATGACCGATAGTGTTATACGTCGGTCATAACGGTTATGACCAGACGGTCATAACCGTTATGACCGTCTGTATAAACCAGTGGTCATAACCGTTATGACCGTCTGGTCATAACCGTTATGACTTCTGTGTTATAGCAGCGGTCATAACGGTTATGACCGCCTGGTCATAACCGTTATGACCGTTAGTGTTATACGTGGTCATAACGGTTATGACCAGACGGTCATAACCGTTATGACCTCTGTGTTAGCAACGGTCATAACGGTTATGACCAGGCGGTCATAACCGTTATGACCGATAGTGTTACACGATACGGTCATAACGTTTATGACCAGACGGTCATAACCGTTATGACCGATAAACTATTGGTCAATACGGTGACGTATTGGTCAAACCCTAACAAAATTTTTCGTTAGATCTCCCGTCCATTTCAATCGCGACATTATATATACAGTAACCCAAATTTTGAAAACTTTTTCTTTCCTCTTTTTAGCGTTTTTCTCTCAGTGAAGCCTCACGATTCCTCTCTGCACCATTACCCACTGATCGAAACTCACTCTAAGTCCAACAAATCTGAACTCACTCTAAGTCCAACAAATCTGAACACATCTTTGTGCCATCTGCTTCTGCCAGATCTGCTTCTACTCCATTTGAATAGAGATCTTCACACTTCCAATCAGCCAATCTGAGGTAATGGTGCTTCTTATTTGGTTTTATTTGTTAATTTATGATTTAATGTGCGTGCGTTTTGAAATATATTGTATAAACAAAATCTCTGTTATCAGTTTTGAGATATAATGGTGCTTGTTATTCGGTCTACTGTAGCATATAACATAATCTTAGATAACAGAAGAAAACCAAATTATTGGATAACTTGATTCTGTATCATTCAGGAATGGATGCGGTTTGTGTTTTCGTAAAGTATAATGTTCAATGGGACGGCACAATGAGATATGTTGGTGGCGAAATGAAGGGAATATTGGTGCCCGAGAACTCAACATATGTTGGTCTTGTTGAGTTGGTGAGAAGTGTGCTTGGAATTAGGGACCCAGACAAGAATATAGTCATGAGATACGGTGTTGAACCTGGATTGCCTCTTGTGAGGATACAGTGTGATGCTGACGTTAAATTCTACATACAACTAAAGAAGAAGGATGTTCATGTGCTTAGCAAATTTCCAGTTACAATCGATGTATTGGATAAGTCCGCTGCGGAAGCCATGGCACCAGAGGTAGGGGCAAGCAACCACATAGACATTCAACATTCTAGGGAGGGGGGACAGAGTGATGAAGCCGTGCAACATGTAAATGACATGAATATGATCCTAACCCCTCCTCCCCCCCCCCCCTCCTCATATCACTTCTCCTACAGTCGGTCTGGATTTGCACACTGACTATGGAATTGAAAACCAACATGAAACATTGAACAATGACTTAGGCACGGATCACGATGATTGTAATGCCGGGAAATTTAATGTTTCGGCTGATACTCATCGTTCAAACGAGAAGAGTATCGCAGCAAGCATTGGAGGCCATTCTATTGTCAACAATACTGGATCTCAATATGACAAAGTATCAAGTAGTGACAGTGTATCCGAAGGAGTCGTTGTTGCTGATTATACACCTATCATGCTGCGCGTAAACTGTGTTTTTGAGAACAAAAAGTTACTGTAATACCATCTTCATCATGATGCCATGAGTAAACACTACCAATTCAAGGTGAAGAGGTCGAACTCTACTCTATTACACGTTATATGTATAGATAATGAGGGATGTCCATGGCAATTGCTTGCGACTAGGATGAAAGGTAGTGAACTGTTTGTTGTTAAGAGGTTCGACGACGTCCATACTTGTTCAATTGAAATCGTTCAAGGGCATCATCGTCAAGCGAAAAGTTGGATGATTGGGGAGTGTGTTAAGGCAAAATACTTGGATCCGACCAATTCCTTATATAGACCATCTGAAATAATGCGAGACATGCAGGCCGAATTTGGAGTGTCTTTCAACTATCTTAGAGCATGGAGAGGGAAGGAAGCTGCACTGACAAGCCTGAGGGGCGATGATGCTAAGTCATACAAAGGTAATTTCCCTTGTCTGGTTATACGTTCGTTACTGTCCTTATAACTATTATACTTAAAACATGGTGTTGATAATTTAATATTTACGGTTCTGCCAGCGTGGGCTAAAATGGTGAAGCGGAAAAATTCTGGATCCGACGTTGACATTGAGACAGACTCAGCAAATTGTTTCAAATTCTTTTACATGTGCTTAGCTGTTTCGAAACATGGTTAGCCTTATTGTCGTCCAGTAATTGTGGTTGATAGATCAGCACTAAAGGCCAAGTTTGGAGGTATGTTGCTTGGAGCCTGCGGACACGGCGCAAATGGCTCCATATTTCCCCTTGCATTTGGTATCGTTCCATCGGAGAGCAATGAATCATGGACATGGTTCTTCGAAAAACTAAGGGATTCAATCGGCACGCGAGAGTCTCTTGCTATTGTGGCCGATAGGCATAAGGGTATCGAATATGCAGCCAACCTTGTGTATCCAGATGCTGCATTCGGGATATGCGTCCAATACTTGGCTGCAAATTTGAAGACTAGATACAAAGATTTCAAAGGCCCTTTGAAGACCTATTTTGACAGTTCCTCGAGAACGTATCTTTTAAGTGAGTACCATCGTCATATGGAATCCATCCGTGTTCGTAACCCCGACATGCATCGTTACCTTCTTCAGGCCGATCCTATAAAGTGATCGCGAGCATACTTCAACGGTCGGAGATACACAATCATGACAACCAACATTGCAGAGTCTTTAAACAATGTGGATCGGAAAGCCAGGTTCATGCCAGTTGGATTCTTGGTGGAATGGCTTAGGGGACTACTACAACGATGGTTTGTCGAGAGACGTGAAGAGGCCCTTAAAATAACATCTAAACTGGCCCCGAAGGCAGAGAAATTGATTCGCACAAACTTCGCTTTAGGCCTAACAGTAACGGTTTGTGATAACAATCCCATTTTTAAATTTTATTATTGCTTCGCCTTAATGCGATCGCTTAAACTAATGTCTTAAAATTACATTTGTTACAGCATCGGCCAGCTGATCAGTTTGAGTACGCTGTCACCAACAATGCTGCCCAAATATGGATCGTCGATATGAGCGAAAGGATATGTACTTGCAGACGATTTCAGGTCGATTAAATTCCTTGCCCTCATGCAATGGCCGTATGTAACCACCGTCGAATTGATCCTTATAATTATTGCTCTAATTACTACATAAAAGACTATCTGTATGCTTGCTATGCACATGTAGTCCACCCTATTGGCAGCCCCGAGGGCTGGGACGTATCTGAAGAAGTAAGATTGCGAATTGTTAATCCTCCCACTACAAAGCGTGGGCTCGGAAGGCCATGGGTTCGTAGGATTCCGTCCCAAGGTGAAGAACAAGAGCCTAATCGGTGTGCTAGATGTAATGGTTACGGATACAACCGTCAAACATGTACCAACTCAGTATCCTTACGAAAACGTCCAACCACAAGGCCAGATACAGAGTTCATAACACCAATTTCATAAATGTGATGATAGTGTGATGATAGTGTATGCACATGTAGTCCACCCTATTGGCAGCCCCGAGGGCTGGGACGTATCTGAAGAAGTAAGATTGCGAATTGTTAATCCTCCCACTACAAAGCGTGGGCTCGGAAGGCCATGGGTTCGTAGGATTCCGTCCCAAGGTGAAGAACAAGAGCCTAATCGGTGTGCTAGATGTAATGGTTACGGATACAACCGTCAAACATGTACCAACTCAGTATCCTTACGAAAACGTCCAACCACAAGGCCAGATACAGAGTTCATAACACCAATTTCATAAATGTGATGATAGTGTATGATCATGTTACTTTACTTTTTTTTTTATCATTGATGTATAACAATTTAGCTCAATTTATCACACTTCACATTAAACATGACCAATATTTTTATGATAAGTACAAAGTGTAATTTTTAGTACAATAGATTGCTATAACACGCTTTTATTATATAAAAAAACATTAACTGTTAAGCCAAACATTTTTTAGGTGGATTTAAGACCAGAGGTAATAACAGTTATGATCGTCTGGTCATAACCGTTATGACCGTCTGTGTAACACAGAAGTCATAACAGTTATGACCAGACGGTCATAATCGTTATTACCTCTGTGTCTTGCCTCTGTGTTAGACCATCGGTCATAACAGTTATGACCGTCTGGTCATAACCGTTATGACCGTCTGGTCATAACCGTTATGACCGCTACGTTATACTATCGGTCATAACGGTTATGACCAGACGGTCATTACCGTTATGACCACTGTGTTATACTATCGGTCATAACGGTTATGACCTTCTGGTAATAACCGTTATGACCGCTACGTTATACTATCGGTCATAACGGTTATGACCGTCTGGTAATAACCGTTATGACCACTGTGTTATTGAAATGAAGTGAATTTGCTTTCCTACCAAGCAAACAGAGACGTGAATTTGCTTTCCTACTAGCATAAACCAGAAATGAAGATTTTGGGCATGAATCAAATAAAACGAGAAGCTAAAAACAAATTTTTGGTATTTATATATAAGTTAAGAATTGTTGTTAAATTTGATACTTAAACTATAGACGCTCACTTTTATTGACTATCCTACTTAAACTCTAATTTGCCATTTGGTGAGCTAGTTCAAAGATTGCAATGCACCGGAGAGAATATTCAAAACCAACATTCTTGTTCGTAGATTAATACAAAGTATAGTTCAATTATATGTTATTTGTAGGGTAACATACATACGAAGTATTCAGCCACCTTGGGGATCTCTTTTTTAATATTCGTTGGTGATAATGGAGAAGGGTAGTTAGATAGCTTATAAGAAACCGAATGAAGATAGTTGTTGGTCGTCTCACGACTCACTCTAAATGTGTTCTCTCACTTGGCATTTTGTGAAGTTTTAGATCCCCTGCATATTTTGTAACTAATCAAACTACGGGTATTGACTATTTCCTAAAAAAATTATGAATTCGGCGTATGAATATACATACATACATACATACACATATGTATATCCTTTTTTTAGTCATTTTCATATCTCTTAATAATATCATGTCACGTTAGTTAAAATATTTTAATTGATATGTCATTTTATTGACATGCATGATATAATTAGACGACCATTAAAAGGGATTAAAAATAATAATAAGAGCGAGTCCAATTTAAAAATAATACATGAAGTAATATTCTAATTATCTATATATATGCACATCAATGTCGAGTGTTCGTGTGACGTTTAGCTAAGAATTAATCAAATACTAAAATATAATGCATGACATCGCTGATTAAAAACTTAATTGTTGAAAATTTGGGTTTCATCATAAATTCTTAACTTATATATAAATTCAAAAGGTTAAAAACCGGGCTTGCGATAATTTGTAAAAGACATATGATTGTGACAAATAAGATAAGTCACAAAAAGTTTGTAAGTTCTTATTATTACTGTTAGAATTAGAAAGTGACTCTTTTATAGTCGAAATAAACTGCGTTATATTTTGATTTGTTTTATCAATTTTCTCTTGATTTATTTCATTATTGTAAATATAATTATTATAGGAATTATAGGAGCTATATTTATTAACATCTTTTTTTTCGTGATTCAAAAAAATATAAAAAATTTGTCCATTTATTCTACGAATATTACTGATAAATGAAAAGATATTTATATATATATTCTTTGAATGAAAAATCTTATAAGATAATTTGATTTATGTATTAGTCTAATATTTCTTCTTTTTAATAGCCGCAAAATCTTTTTTTGTGATTCTAGTCTTTCATCATCATAACTCATTTTGTTATAACTAATATTTATATGTACTAAGTTCAGGGTACTACGATAGGCCTTCGTACGTTAATTTTTGAACATAATTCGTTATGTGCCATTACTTTTGACCAAATTATTGACGTCTTCCGTTAAAAAATCATTGTAGCAACATTTTAATATTTTAGGAGCATTCTTTGTTATTTTATTATTTGTTATTGTATTGTAGCATCATTTTAATATTTTAGGATCATTTCAGCTACCAAAGTTATATATTGTTGAGAGTTTAGGGACTAATTGAGCAATTAACCCCCCCCCCTTTTTTTTCTAATTGTCAATAAGGATTAATATCGCTTGTATAAAAAATAATTCATATTTTGTGATTAAACTTTACAAACTATTCACCCCTTAAATTCTAAACTAGTGTCACTTAACCTTTTCTTGTTAGAATAATTGACATTAAACCAACGGTCATAACAGTTATTACCAGACGGTCATAACCGTTATGACCGATAGTATAACTAGAGGTCATAACGGTTATTACCAGACGGTCATAACCGTTATGACCGTCTGTATAACACGTGGTCATAACCGTTATGACCAGACGGTCATAACCGTTATGACCGATATAAACCGAGGTCATAACGGTTATGACCGTCTAGTAACGGTTATACCGTCTGGTCATAACCGTTATGCCGATATTATAACAGAGGTCATAACGGTTATGACCGTCTGGTAATAACCGTTATGACCTCTGTGTTATACAGACGGTCATAACGGTTATGACCGTCTGGTAATAACCGTTATGACCACTGGTTATACTATCGGTCATAACGGTTATGACCGTCGGTCATAACCGTTATGACCTCTGTATTAGTATTGAAAGACAGAAAGTTGTTTATTATTATCATGTACAAAGATACATTCCATTGATAATGAAACGTTTTATTCCCACCTGATCATCAATACGATGAGTGTGTAATGTTACAATTAATTTTACAACGATAGACCATAAAAAAACAATCAATCAATGGGGATTAGCAAGAATTAAATAATAGTACTATTAACAGTCTGGTTAAGTTAGATAACAAGATTGAAAAAGTTAGTCTAAATGTTAAACGTCCTCCTCCTCATCAGCATCACTTTTATAGGTATCGGCTAGCTTGTTTTTGGCATGGGACCACATGTAACATGCAAAATACTCCCTGAAGATTTGCATGCGTTCCGCAATCACCCAATATCTGACATCCCTCCCTTCTATCAAGCACTCAGCATACTTGATTGTAAACATTCCACAGTCACCCCTGTTGCAAGAATAATGGAAAAAAAATTTATTAAATAAGCAACACACTCCACACAGTTCATACATAGAAATAATTTGCAATGCTTGTACTAACCCATTGGCTTGTTTAGGGATGTCTTTCATTATGGTGACTGGTATTGGGTGATTTCCTGGAGGAACCCGTGGTTTGAACTCGAACAAACTATTTTTTTCAACTAGAAATGGAATGAACTTTGACAGACCTTCCATTCCTTCGCGGACCTTATTGTTATGACGTCCTTCATGCTGAAGAGAGTCGTATACCTCAAGGGTCCAGTTTGTTAGGTCGAGCTTTGCTAATGCCCAATATTTCAGCTCGCTAAAGTGAATTGGCATTAGCATCGTGTTAACGTGAAACCACGAGGCCCCACTCTGGGCACGCACGCTAAGCATTATCCTGAACACAGAATCACAGCAGACCCAATCGAACTTATCGGGTGCTGCCCGGTAGAAGATCCACAACGAACGGACTTTTGCAGCAAAAAACGTGTCTACGGTTGTCACCTTTCGTTGTTCCGGTTCAGGGTACTGCCTGATCTTCTTCCTCAGGTAGTAGAATGCAACGTCAATGTGCTGCACAAACAAAAAAGATGCAAATAAATTGGAAAGAAATACAGGATAACAAACAATGTATCCTGCTAACTCAAATAAATACAGTATGAAATACAGGATACTCAAATAAAATGAGTCTAAAATATTGAAGAAAAGTACTTACTTCATCCCATAGCCAAATAGGAGAGGTAGCTAACTCATAATACCAACTCTTTTTTCCACCATCATGCAGCCGAGGTCATGTGGTTTGTCAAAAATATCATGCTTTGTAGTGTATCGGGGAGGCCGTTTACTAAACATAATGTACCGTCTGGTTAATTGGTGATGCAGTTGTTAATATATTGTAAATTTCAAATCGAGCATAATCTGTATTATAAAAAAAATTTACCCTGCAGGAGTCTTCTTCAATAATCCTTTTGGGAACCACTCCCTGAACTCCTCTAGCGTCTCTTTCGAGGGTTCATCTGCGAGACCCGGAGGGAGGGGAGTGAGCAGATTAGTCGGAGGCTTCGACGGCGAGGCAACATCAGTGATTGATCCAGAGGGCCGTTGACCAATCCTTGATAGTCTGGTCCTCTTCTTCTTACGGATCTATAAGTGAAATATGTAAAATGAGTTAACATTGTACACAATGACCATAATGACTATATAACTAAGTTACAGAGATTCGTAACAACCACGTCACCGAGGCTCTCATCGTCGTCTGGCTCCTCAAGCTTCACGATATCCATGATAGTGTTTTTTTCTTGACTATCCTTCTCCGGGTCTTGCACTATCTGCTCTTTTATTCCAACAAATTGAGGTGGTTTCACAACATGTCATAAGAATAAATACAATGTTCTAGTTGTGGAAAAGAGTTGAGATAATCTACATTTAATGTAATACTCGACTAACAGCTAAATGAGTACCTTATTCTCGTCAACCTTGATGTCTTCCCGAGGAACAATCACCTTTTCGGCAGTGAGGAACTCCATGGCTGCTTGAACACCCATATCAGCAGCGGCCCCGACGTCAGAGTCGAATATCACATCATCTTGAGAGCCGGTGCCGATGTGAGGTGAGGTAGATTTGAGCTCATAATTAGCATCCGTGTGAACTTGAGGCTTCTGGCGGCTGCTGACAAATTCCTCGGTGTGTGCCTTCCCCTTCCCCTTCTCAGAAAAGTTGGCGGCCAACATTTTTATTACACTTCTCATGAGTTTGTTAGCCTTCTTTTGGCCCTTTTCAAGAGCCACCAACTTTTCTTTGATGGAGACAACCTCTCCTCGGATTTCTTTTTGAAACTCCAGCCAATCAGAGTTTGTATCGGAGCTCGGTCGGGGTGCAGAAGGCTTGGGAGGCTTGGGAGGTAATTTTGGCACAACACTTGGGTTCTTCATAAACAGCCGCGCAACCCATGGGTCCTTCAACTCTTCTTCGGTTGGCATCAGGACAAAACACTTACCCTGAACACATTTGATGTTAATAAAAAAAATCAGTAGGGGTTACGGATTGTATCAATATGCTACTATAACCACTGTTATGGTAACAGGCTTGTGAAAATGTTAAATTGACCAACAATTGTAATTGACACTGCATACATAATAAGAGTCCGTTTGGATCGCAGGTTTGAGTTGATATTTTGAAGTTGAAATAGTAAATTTGTTGACTTTTCAGAAAAGACAAAAAACTTTTTGGGAAAAAGACAAAAACTTTTGAGGAAAAATACAAAATTTGAGTTGAAAAGTTTGAATTGAGATGGTGAACCAAACATAGCATAAATATACGTAAGACATCATATACAATAATACCTGATCTTCGCCAACATCGGTAAAGGAATTTATGACATCATCGAACTTGACATTGTTCTCGGTGGTCCACGACAGCATACGCGGACATGCATGTTCGTACTTCTTGCTGAATTTCAATGCTATCGATGGGAGGGTCTCATAGGCCCAGACGAGTAAGGCATGAGGAAAGCCTGATACACTGTAATGCACTTTGTCGGGCCTTTTTGAAGCTCGTCTCTTCGTAGACAGCCTGTTCTCAACTGCATTACATATTGCAGTCCGGGTTGCCTCCTATGACAGAACGCCCCAAGGAAAATCATTGAAATCAGCAATGTTATCGGCCAGGGAAAAAAACTTAGCGTCTATCTTGACGGAGTTTGTATTTGATAAGGGAATGCAGAATATCAAGTATAGTAACTAAGCTTCACAACGTCGTCGTCGTTGTCAAATGACGCATTCGACATCTGCAACTCCAGATTTTCTCTCGACACGCCTCTCAAGGGCGAAAAATATCTTGTCATTAATCGGCTTTCAACCACTGGGAGATGGGTAAAGCCTGCGCATTTCATGCCGGTGATGAGGCAGAACTCGTTGATGGAAAATCTGCCAAGTTCGCCTCCGATCTCGAACCAAAGAGCATCACCCATTTCTGAGTGATCCGTCAATCTCATCACAACGTTGTGGAAGACCTGGCCAGCCCAACCAAAATTGGTTAATCCCAGAAAATGCTTAATGCATGATTGCTTGAGGACGGCCTCGTACTATTGGGGAGACAACCACTGTCTCAGCTTCTTACAAGTTTCCAGAATATTGATAAAAGTGTTTATTTTTGTCCTGATAATGTCAGAATCCGACACCCGTCGATTATATTGAACCTGCGGTAATGTTAATCGTAACATAAAAGGGTAAGTATACTTATAACAGTGAAGTAATAACAAAAATTACCAGGCATAAAATAACAGCATTATGAAAACTAAAAAATTAAAAATTAATCACCATCAATTAAACAAAAATTGTCGGCCTAAAATGACCAAGTCATTATGAAAATGACGGTCCGCAACCAACAAAAAAGCTGGTAATTTTTGTGACCAACAAGCCATAACAACATGAAAAAGAGAAAACACTGAGTAATTATTATTATGACCAAGTCATAATTAAAATGACCATCCTAAAATAAGTTAAAACTCATAGTAATCATTATTATGACCAACAAGTCATAATGAAAATGACCACCGGACATAACAAAAAACTGAAACTGAGTAATAATTATTATGACCAGAGAGTCATAACAAAAATGACCACTCCATTTTGTTTCAAATAGCCGAGATCATCTACACTTAAACACAAACATCGACGAAAACCCTAATATAAAATATAAACCAAAACACATACTTGAGTTAACGAATGTTTATGGTACAGAAACAGATCAAAATCTTAACTTTATGTACAATATGATAACATTGTTCAGTAAATCAACTGGAAAGTGGAATATCATCAAAAAAACGCATATAAAAATGGAAACTTTGTTTTTAAAAATAAAAAATACTGCATATTCTTACTGAAAAATACTAAAAGTGTAAACTTTTTAAACACAAATACCAAAACAAATTTTTATTCGATCCAGCTTCCGATATCTTTTATTATACGGCACTTATATATATATAATAACAATGAAAATATTTTTCAAAAAAAAAAAAAATTTCATTACCTTTTCAGAGTCGGATATGTTGTCGTCTTATTCACTCATGAACATCTGGGAGACTTTTAGTTCGACTTCCCCCTGAGTAGCCTTCGGCGCAGTTTCGGGAGTAGTGTTCTTCTCTGACATTTTTGTTGGCGTCGACATGGGTATTTTTTAAATATTTTTCAACGTTAACAGATGTCCAACCAGTATATAAAGGGCTACGGTGGTGGTTTAGGATGGTTTTCGAGCGGTTTTAGAGCGGTTGCAAAGCTTTCTCTCTCTAGAATCGGAGTTTCTCTCTCTAAAACACTGTAGACGCTGGTTGAAAATTTTTGTGAGATTATTCGAGGGAGAATGCCTTTTGGGCGGGTGAGATGAGGGTAAATCTGTAATTCGACATTTAAATGACTCTTGGTATTTCCATTTATTTTAAAATGCAGATTACAGGACGGTCAACTTCATAATGACCGCCTGGTAATTTTCATTGTGACCTCTTTGTGCCTAAGGTTTTTCGCCAATACGTCACCGTATCGTGTAACACTATCGGTCATAACGGTTATGACCATCGGTCATAACCGTTATGACCACTGTTAAACTACGGTCATAACGGTTATGACCGTCTGGTCATAACGGTTATGACCGCTGTGTATACAGACGGTCATAACGGTTATGACCGTCTGGTATAACCGTTATGACCACTGTTATACTATCGGTCATAACGGTTATGACCGTCTGGTCATAGCCGTTATGACCTCTACGTTATACTATCGGTCATAACGGTTATGACCGTCTGGTCATAACCGTTATGACCAATGGTCTAACACTTTGACCAATACGTCACCGTATTAAGCATTTACAGGGGTCACAACGATAATGACCATGGGGTCATTATGAAATTGACCGATTCTGTGGGAGGACGTCTGACAAAAAACTGGTCATTTTTATAATGACCACCTGGTCAATATCGTTGTGACCAAAATTATACGCTAAGATTTAACAGTTACAGGGGGTCACAACGAAAATTACCAGGCGGTCATTATGATAATGACCGTCCCTGTGAGAAGACCAACTATTAAACAAATTCAAAATAATGAAATTTTTTTCCCCTCTGCAAACAAATCGTTAAACGCAAAGTTTTTAGACATTGAAACCAGATTTTATAATTTTTTGAACTTTCGACTTCTTTGATTCGTTAACTTATCTTTAATTAGTTTTTAAAATATTCTGCCTTGTATATCACGAAGCTGTTTGTAGATGCCTTTCGTGGTGGTTTCGGACGGTTTCCGAGCGTTTCCGAGCGATTGCAACTGTTTCTCTCTCTAGATTTCGTTTTCTCTCTCTAAAGAACTGTAGATGCTGGTTTCGGGGGCCATGCGAGGGAGATGAGGATAAACCAGTAATTTGACATACAATTAATCCGTCTGGGCCCCATATATCAGGCTGAAGAGTGACGTGGCAGTGCTAGAAGTGAAGGGGAAAAAAAGTGGTGCTGATTTTAATATTTTTTTTTTCCACAGGTACTAAAAGTGAAATTTACCCTTTATAAGAATTAAATTATCACCTCATAAAAAATTTAAATATTATTTAGATTAATTATTCTTTTTAAAATTTGAATATTTTAATTTTAAAAATATTTTGTATGGAGAAGATTTATAAGAAATATTACTATTGTGTTCTTTCTATATTTTAGAAAAACATATGAAGAATATGTACACTAAAATTTTATTAAATAAAAAAGTATATACCAACAACCTATTTAATTAATTCCAAACGCAATAATTTTGAACTCAAAGTACAGTTACATGAAAGATTTTCTTTAACACAATAATGCCAAACTGGCCCTAACTTGATTTATATTTTGTGATTATATTGACTATTACTATTTTGAGTATTTCATGCCATTCATATACTAGTTAGTATTAAAAAGAAGTTTTGAGAAAGAATTAATAAAACATTTTTTACTGTATATAACAAAGTTGTAATTATAAGTTGGAAGAATCATTATAAAATTGTATGTAGAATCACTTACCTTAAGGTAGTTCATTTTAAAATGATATGTAGAATTAAAGAATTTTTCTTTTGTCTTATGGGTGAGAGAATTCGTATTTTTATATAATATAAAAGGGTTGTTTTTGTGATTATTTCTATTATGTTAGTCTATGTTTCCATATGATAGAGACCTTCATTTAGATTTATTAATAGCCTTTCAATTGTACCTTATTAATGGAATTTACCCCCCAAAAAAAAAAAATAAAGAAAGAAAACGTATGTAAAATCACAGCCTTTATTTAAGACATTGGAAAGTTCAAGATCAAATCTTCTATCTAATTTTTATATCTTAAATGATGATGTTTAATTAATAATAATATATTATATCATTTTAAAAAGTTTGAAATATTTTATAATTGATTTTTTATATTTTATTATCTAATTTTATTTAATAATGTGTCACAACATTTGAAACATCAAAACTGAAAAAAAGATTTTAGTCCAAAGTAAAATGCATGTCAATGATTAATATAGACAAGGACGACCCCATAAGAGAATACAAAAAAATAAACTCTCAGATACCACGCTAAAATCCTTATATTATTACTTAATTACGATTAATTAATTGAAATTTTGTATAGCGGAATGTCTTGTTTTTTCAGTCTTTTTATATTTCTATTCTCTATCAATAGCATATGTTTCTAAAAGTTAACTATGATTAAAATCACATTAAAAAAAAAAAAAAAACAAACAAACAAACGCAATAATTCTAATTTCTTATACAGATCAAAACAACTAAAACATTACCCCTTCTATAGGTAAATTTTTTAGCACATTGGATGAAATTCTCCTTAAAATTAGTATAATAATAATAATAATAATAATAATAATAATAATAATACAAACTAGAGAGTAGAAAGCTTCCAATGCTTCCCAAACAAAGATTGGATGATATTAGCACGTTAAAAATTGATATCACTATCGTGAGATCATCTGTAATATATATACCTATGTTGATATTATATTTGTCACAAACAAGTATACAAAATAATTCTATCTTATTTTGTAGTTCAATATATATTGTTAACTTTAAAACTATAAATTTTTTGTCTATCATTATTTTTCTTTAAAACTCGTAAAAAATGAATTTTTAAAATTAAATAAATTAAAAATAAAAATATTTAAATGAGAACGTAAAAAAATCAATGCAACAACTAATAAAAATTAAATATGTTAAATTTGATATTGGTTATCTATAGTGACAAATTTATAACAAAATTAGTTAAATGGTAAATTTGACATCATAGATGACATTATATTAAAAGTATGTTTTCGTATAAATAATATCAAAATTTACAATTGACAGAGTAATTTAGCATTTGCCTTTGTATTAATAATGCATTAGCCAACGTTTTATATTTTGTATTAATATGTTAAATTTGATATTGATTAACTATTGTGATAAATTTACCATCAAGTTTGATATATATGAAAATTTTGACGTTAAAAACATAGTACTATATTAAAAGTATATTTTTCACACAAAAATCAAAATTTACAATTTATTCATCAAATTTGTACTTGCTCTAATATTAATAATGCCTTGCCGAACGTGTTAGGTTTTGTTCACATGCCTTCTTTTTGGGTACTTAAAAGCTCATTACCCGATGAACAAGGAACATATTGGAAAGAATCTCTTAATTGGCTTTGTTTGACTGCCACACTAACTATACTGTTTGTATTCCTATTTAATTACAAATTAATTAGTAACTTTCGTAATTCTAAAATTATTTTTGATAAATAAATAAGATCGGATTCTGACTTCATCATTTTCAAGTTTTTTAGTCTAATAAATAGGAACACTCTTTGGGTATGATAAAATAAAATTTTTTATATAAATTTTTCTCAGTCGTCTGTACGAGATCTATCATATCATCATCAATTCAAACTTCAATAATTAAAGTTGGAATGAAGCCTAAAAGAAAGATAATCGGACTTAGAACTCGGATGCAAGAAAAAACACCTAACAAAGATATCAAAAATCCTGTGTCATCTTATTCACACCCTGTGGATGTTTTGGAATTCTAGAATTTGCTCGTTAGGTGTGCTTTACTGAATATTTAAATTTCCTTTCTGATCACATCTTAACCACTAATTTGTCTATTATGCTCATCTGACATGATTTGAACCAGAATCTTCCCTATTTTTTAATTTAACAAATAAAAAAGGGAGAGCAATTATCAAAATGTTCCAGCACAGCCCCGCCAAAATCAGTTAGCATGCCTATAAACATCCTCCCATGCAATGCCATCACCTAATCCATTGAGAATTTTTTAAGAAGCAGTCATCTATTTTACACCATCTTAAGCTATATGTGTATATATATACACTTTCTTTCTTTTCTTTTCTTTTTCTTTTTCTTTTTTTTTTTTAAAATCTTAATGCAGTTTTGGATGATTAAGGGCTTGTTTGGCCATGAGTTTAGTTTAAACTAAACTGTACTTTTTTCATCATGTTTTTTTGTCTTTTTCCCCAAAAAGTTTGTTTATCTTTTCTGAAAATTCAAAAAATTCAAAAAAATTTACTATTTACACTTACAAATCTTAACTCAAACTTACACACCAAATACCCCCTAAGTTTTCAACTTTAATTATTTATTTTCACTCCAATCTCTTAACTTTAAAATGTTCCTCTTTCAGTGACCAAGCCAGCAAAATTTTTCAACGGCAACACTATTCCATAGTTTTTTTATAAAATGGGGGACATGATTATATATTTCAAATCTGAGTGGTGGTACCATTATAATTTTTACATCGAGCTATCACAAGCTAAATTTTGGAACCAATAAGCATCTGAAAACATGTTTCCTTAGTCAGTGGGGGACCTGCTTAGGGGCCATGGGGGGCATGTGCCCAAGTAAATTTTTTTGAATTTCAAATTATGTCCCACATTTTTTTTAAAAATGTTTGTAAGTTGCCCCCACTTAAAGTTTTCTTTTTAAATGTGCCCCACATAATTTAGATTATTTTTATGTTTTAGTACAAAAACCGATATTAAGTACATTCTTTTCTTCAAAAAAAAAAGTTTTTTTTTTTTTTCCCCTCCAATTCCTTTATCTACATTTCTTTCTAATTATTTTTATTACAACTTTAGTTTGTTTGGAAAATATTGTTTGACTGTAAAATGATCAACAATTAAAATAATATGTGCGGGTGTTTTTTACATTTATTAGAAAAGGATTCATCTTCAAAAGTAAAAAATGATGGTATAAAATAAATACAACTGACACTTAATTTTAATTTAAAAAAAATACAAACAACTTAAGTGGTGATGGTATTGAATATTTGATAAGGTCATGGACTAAAGGTTGTTTATAAGCTTACGTAATACGATATATAATCAGGAATGTAAGTTTCAGGTTTATAGTGGTGTGACTCTAAAACTAATAATTATGTGATTAATTGATTCGGTTTAAAATATTTAATCAGATTATTGAAACCTATATTATATATTCATATTGGTCTATTTACTAGCTCAATATAATTCCATTAGCTGGTGGTAATTGACTAAATTACTAATGCGGTTTAAATTCTCGTTAGTGTTGTGATGACGCACCCGGCACACTGGGATGATAGTGGGTATGTCCAACTAGTTAGAGAATAGATTTTTTGTTGTTTAATCTATTTGTGATAAGTATCCAGTTGAATAATTATTTATTTATTAAATAATTATCATGAGATTTATTTATTTATGATTTATAATTTAAATTAATGATATTTATTTTTGAGATAAATATGGAATTTAATTTAAATTAATGGATACAGATAAATAAATTATTTGAATAATTAGTTTAAATATCTTGAGAATCTTATTTAAATAATGAAAGTTGACTAGATATGGATAATGTCTCAAAAAATTTGGAACTAAAACAAAATCTTATCTAATCCCCTACATGTAGGCGCTTTTTTTTTTTTTTTTTAAGGAAATAGAAGAGATTATTCTCCTTCTTGATTTTATGTATAGATAATTATTATATAATTATTTTAGAGTAATTGACTTAAATAATCCATGAATTTTTTAGAAGGTGACGATATGATCCATATTTTATATTTTATTTTTGGCCGAGAACTATGAACTCCTATTTTTTTTGGCTATTTTAATTCTTTCCGTCCAAGTCCATTAAATTTCTAACAGAATACATCATCTGCAATGCATATGATCTAACTTAGGAGGGCATTTTAATAATCTAATAATAAATTTAATGTAACAAAAATTAAAATAAAAAATAAAAAAAACTCAAAAATAAAAGTAATAAACTAGTTAGTTGAAGCTCTTTACAAGTTCTTGGATCATTCTTGGAGGTTCTTGACTCACAAAATACATATTTAAAAATAATTCAGACATCACGAGTTTGTTCGATCATAGAAAATTTTTAAAATTCCACCACACAATATTCCTACAAGGTGTCGCTTGGCAAATGGATCAAGATTGGAGAGTCTGAACATTTTTCGGTTCCAACTCGAATTGTAACTTCAAATGGGTGTTTGAAGAGGAAAAAAATATGAATGTGGTTCAGATTTTGGAAAAGGGAATCTTATATGATAACCCCATTTAAACTGGATCATATGGATCCAGATCCATTACCCAAATGGTGCCCCAGTTTTAGGTATTCTTTCGAGTATTTTTGCTGCTGTAATTTTTTTTTTTGTTATTATTTTTATTTTATTTTTTTGGCAAATTGAACAATAGTTTATATCCATAAGATTATATCTTCCCGCATATGGTTTTCTACATATACATAATCAAGGATACTCAGATAAGCAAATCATGATAAATTTGTTACTCAACTTAACACATATTTATTTAAGTTACAAAAATTTCTGCTGAATTGTGATATCTGATACACTTTCCCCTGTAAATTTTAAAAGCTAACATTCGTTCCCCAGAAAAATTAAACTTCAACAAAAGTGGTCTTACTGTTAGGTTTTTAACTTAAAATTGGTTCATAGTACATAAATTGGGGGTATTTTAGTAATCTCACTAACAAAGTCTTAAATGGATTTTTTTTTAATGAAAAATCTTAGGAGTTTCAAAATACTAATAAACCTTATGAGGTGGGGGGGGGGGTGGGATTGTATCATTTCTTCTCTAGAGGACTTAGCCTTTCCAACCATTCAAACTTCACTTAATGCACTCGTACCTTTAAGCCTTGAACCATAGCAAAATCGAAATTTTTTTTTTCTTTGTTCATTAATGGTTTGCACGCATGGCAACATTGAAGAAAAAAACAAAAAAACAAAAAAACACCCACACACACGCACATACGTACAAACAAACACAAACACACTAGTTATGCACAGAGTCTGAAGACAAGGGCTGGTTACCGAGCGTGAGGGGAGGGAGATCAGGCTGTGGGAGAGGAGGGAAAAGTGATTGCTGATTAACTGCGGTAATGGGAGACCTCAAGGGTGGGGGACGACATTCTCGCTGCTGAGGAGGGAGGGAGATCTTGCCGACGATCTTATAATAAGGTCAAAAATACCTTATAATAAGGTCTTAATGTCAAAAAAAAGTTTCTTTACAAGTATCGTATCCTAATAATTTATTCCTTATGTTGTTGTAGTGTTAGTTCCCCCCCCCCCCCCCCCACCCCCCCCCACCCTCTTATATTTATGGTATTTTTTTCATATTATCATCTATTTGTACAATGGATTATATATAATTTTTCTGACCTGTACTTTTTAATATAATATGTACCTATTTATTGAGTCATATGCAATATATTAAATATGTAATTTAATTTTCTTAAATTTTATAATTGTTTATAATGTTATAAATTAACTTATTAAATTATTCCACGACAACAATTATCGTCGCCAAAGTTAATAAACTAAAATCTTTTGCAACTATGATTTGATAAAAAGTCGTTGCTAGATTGTGTTCATTGACATAACTGATGAACGGGTTTTTTGTGATGTCACTTTAACTTTGAAGACAACTTAAGTCGTCCGCTAAAAGACTTGTTTAGGTTGCCACTAGCTTTTAGGGATGATGTTTGTCGACGATACTGTCGTCACTGAAAATTTGAAATAGCAAGTCTTAATAACGGTTTTCAAAAATTGTTGTTGAAGAAGTTTCAATCATGGTTTTACTCGTTTTCAACGTTAGTTTTCATGAACCATACCTATTGGGGTCAGACTTCGTTTCCCCATTACGTTATGCCTAGGTCAGCATGAATGTTGGACTAACGAGTGGTGAACAACGAATAATGATCCATTGTTCGTTACGCATTTCTGAGCTCAAATACTTGGGCTCAGCCTAAACAACTTATCATCTACAAAGGGTGACGAACATCGAACAATGATCCTTCGATCATTCGATATTGGTCTCACTGACCTTTTGAGGCCCATAAATTTACCAAGCGTTGATCAGATTATACCTGGCTTGACATGACGAATGATGGACGATGATGATCGATCATTGATGCTCGATCATCTTCTGCTCATCACGGGTGATGATCGGTTCGTCGTCCAACATTCATATTTAGCGAATAACAAATGATGAGTGATCATTCTTCATAACTGCCAAGCCCACGATCAATCATTGGATTGTGGCCCCACAGACTTGCACACGTTCCGAATTACATGGGATAGTGGGGAACAGCCCACTACTGTCCCACGGATCCAAACCCACTACTTTCCTTCTATAAATATAGGAAGACCCTTCTCATTTGGAATATCTTTTAGCCTTTATTCTTATTATGCCGGAATACCCTCAGAAATTATAACCTTTGTACTAAAATTTCGAATATAGTGAAACTCCAGACTTAGAGGATGCAGCACAATTAGGCGAACCTCTCTAAATTTCAGTGTTACTACCCTTTTCTTTTTTTTTTAACAATACCCACCGTTGACGCAACGAATAACAAGCACGCCCACTCCTAAGTTTGGCAGCGTCACTTTCCTGAAGTTTGATGGCATGTTAGACCCCAGGACCATTTGCTCTAGTATAAGCATGTTGTGCAGTCGACGAACAATGCAACCAGCATGCTAGATGACATGACAAATAGCTAATCTATACGAAACCTTATTTACTTCACGATATCAACAACCTCGAGAAGAACATGAATATTCACTAGTTAAAGGAGCTAAACAAACTGTTACAGATTGTTTATAAACTATTAACTTATTTTGTACAAGTTTCCAAAATTCGTTAGAAACCTTTTTTTTTTTTTGGAGAAAATATTACTTTTTAAAAAATTGAAAATTATTTTGTTAAAAAATTAAAAGTAATTGATAGGAATTTAGGTTAAAAAAGTTATAAAAAAAAAATTTCGGTTAAACATTTATAGCAATCTATTATGACTATGCATGCAATAGAAGAAACAATAGTCGAAGAAAAATTGATCAGAAGATTTTTTTTTTTAGGGACTAACCCTCCATATGTCAAACATTTAGTATAGAATGGGTCTGTCATATTAGCATGATGACATGAGGCACATGGTCTACTGAATAATTTATCTTATGAAAATAATTAGGTGTTAGTTTAATTGAAATGTATAAGATATTCGTGTCACTCCTTTGAGATGAGAAGCAGAAATAATGACAAGATTGAGGTATACATCACCATACATTGACAATTGACGAATATATTGTAGACTTTTCAAGTTTAAAATTTTATTTCTCATTAACTCTTATAAACAAAAATTATTGTGATAGTCTATTTTTGGTTTTTTTTTTTTTCTTTTAAACATTACAATGATAAGTTCTAAATTTTTAGTTAGTGTGATATATATATATTTTTTAACTTTTTTTCCAAACTTGAGTAATTATTAAAAGAAATTGCATGATTTCTATAGATATTTATTAATAGTTAATTAAACACCAAAAATTCAGCATAAAAAATAAATATCAAAAGAGAAGGTGAATATATGATATGCATACGAACTACTATATCGGTTAACTTCTACATCGACAACAATGTCCTTACTATCATCTTTCCCATTTTATGTTGAAATTTGGATCGACACTCAAAGGATGAACAACATGAATATCGTAATTATTTATGCCACGATAACAAAGTGAATTTTGCACATCTAATTAGAACAAAATGTCAATCTTCATTTGTAGCAATAAATAATAGTACACCAAATTGTAAAACTAAGTTTAATAGGTAGCAGTAGTTTAGCTAATACATATTATCAGTTCACTTTCCAATTAATGGTATTCAACAACTCGAATACTAAGCCTAATAAGCAAAAAAAAAAAAAAAAAGAGTAATAAACTAGTGGATTACTTTTTTTTCAACTATTTGATTATTGGATAAATATACTGTGATACCCTAGAAATTCATAAGCATAATTCATGAATTATTATTATGATTTCTTCATTAATATGCTCTTAATGAATTATCTTGATGAATATCAAATTTCAAGATCGACTGATAATATATGTATCATCGGTGTGATGATGTCGATGATTTAACAATGTTAAATTTCTCTATTTAAATTAAAAATTTTATATACATAAAATATGAGATGAACGACATAAAAAATTTATACGAAAAATTAATTATGTCGTATTAGAGGGATAATGGTAAATTTTAGGAAGAACCCCAAATTTTTTTTTTATGAGTAGGTCAATTTAAGGATCTTAGTATTTATTTTGATTATATCAATAGTCAAGCTTTGAGACTATGATTGGGAACTAATGTATCACATGGATAGAAGATGAATTATTAGTATTTACTCTTAGGAAATCCAAAGGTGGAAAATTGATCAAAAATTGTGCTTGATTTGAAATCAATGGTGTAGATTTTATGTTAAGGGATCCTAGGCAAATCAATGGCCAAGCTTTGAATGATAAGTGACCAATGAGAGCTTAAGGTGATGATAGGTGTGATGGAAGATCCAATGGATGAGAATGAAGATGACAACTTGGATAAAGGGTGGAAATTGGAAAGAAAGAAAAACAAAAATGAAAATGAGAAAACCATGGGTGGATTCGGATTTTGGTTCAAGAAACAAGGGGAAATGTGAAAAAGGAGAAAAGAAGAAAGTGTTGCATGCATGCAACCTTGTGTAAGACATGGCATGGTTTATTTAGGCAAGTTGACCTAAAGAATAGACAAGTGAAAGTGACACATTGTCTTAACTTTATTGAACCAAATTTCACCCAAAAACCCTCCCAAAGTGCTGGCCATTCAGGGGCTGATTCAGCCAAATATTTTTCAAATTTCCTCCCTCAAAAGACAGCTCTCTCAAGGCCAAATTTGGCTAAGCACAAACCCCTAACACCCCATTTTCTTTCTCACACAAGTTAAGCACTCAAACCCTAACTCTCTAACCACCACCAAGCTCTAAACAAAACCAAGAACCACCAATACTATTCTCCATCTCCAACACATCTCTAGTATCCTCCTCCATCCATTTTCAAGCTCTAAGAAACCCCGTTCCGAAGATTGAAGAAGTGAGAGTCGGAGTTAGAGGACGTTTCACTAAAGGTAACCTAGCGGTATTCTTCGTGTTGTAGTCTTTTTGGGAGAACTAAAGCATGATATTTAGTTATGATCTTAATATTAGACTTCTTCTTACCTAGGAAAATTTTTGTGAAGAACTTGGAAGGTTCGAGATCTTAAAGGATTCCCGGAGCATTTCGGTAAGATCTATGAACTTTGTTGAAGTTTGTAGTTGTTGTGGTAATATGTCATGCATTCAAGCTTTGGTATAAAAAATAAATTATGTATTAAGATTCTACAGAGGATAAGCTTCATTTTAGACTTTGGAATCACTTGATTTGCTTTTATATGTCAAAAGTTATGTGCCTTTGAAGTTGTGACACTAAAATGAAGAGAAAATGAACCTCCGAGACACAACATAGCCACGGGTTTACTGTACTCCGAACCCTTTAGACTCAAAATTTTGGATTATAAGTTATAGATCTAAAAACTATATTCTTTAAGGTTTCCAAAAAGGTATCTTACGCCTTGAACGGATAAATGTACAATTTTTGACGAATTTTACAAGTTTGGACCATGAACCGAAAATCCTGGCTGGAAATCTGTGCTAGCCACGGGTTTTGTATTTTTTGAGTTAATAAATCTTAACTTTTTATAAAACTGTTCTTATCATACAAAATAGACATTATAATCTTTCCAATGACATATCTTTTGTCTTATTTGGACTTGTAAGTAAATTGTTATGATTTTTCTAATCTTACCTATGAATCTGGATTTATGGTTTAAATGTGAAACCAACAGTAACAAAACCTAATTTTATGGTATGAATAACTCAAGTAATAAAGAAAATGACTTTACCACTGTAAAGTAGACATCTTAAGCTTCAAAATGAGATATCATGCGTTTAAAACGGATATGTATATAAATTTTAATAAATCCCTCAAGATTGTAGTGTAATCTGGTAATCTAAGATTTTACCATAAGACACTTAGAAAAACGTCCACATTAATGTTTGAAATACATGAAATCTTGGAAAACAAGTTATAAAGACAGAAACTAGATGTTTCAAACTTTCCAACAAGCCATCTAGTGTCCAAAACGGAATTATACTCAAATTTAAATAAATCTTACAAGTTAGACTCCTACACCGATAAAACGATTAAACAGTAAAATGTGCTACAAGGGTAAGTCTTAACATATGAACATATTTAGTTATGAAATGAATTGATTTTAAGTGTACGATCAAATAATGTGAAAACCCTAACTTTATGAAATTAAATCATAAGTTTTAAATGGGCCAAGATAAAGTATACTAGATGGTTACTAAGCGTATACCAAGAGATTACCTTAGCTCAACTAAATGAATATAACTTAGGGGTTGGGCTAGCCCAATAATAAAAGAGAGGTATACCCTTAGGTGACTCCTTGTCATCTTGATTGATTTCTTAATTACTTAATTAATTAATTAATTAATTAATACATAACCAAATATAATTAATAAAGTAATTGATTAATTAATTGATTAAAAATTAATTAATTAATTATAAGAGTTAGTAGATGATAATCAAGATTATTATGTTGAATAATTACATAATTATAATATATGATTAATTAGAGATTAATTAATCATTAATTATTAATCATTGATATAATCATCAAAATAATTATGGACAATTAACTAGAGATTAATCAAACATCAATTATTAGATTAATCAAATTATTGATTATTACTACTAGAATTAATAATTAATAATTACTATATGAAAATGAATATTTAAGTAACATAATTAAATTATTAACAAGATAATTATTATAAGTCAATTTAAAATTATATAATTGAATTATAATTTCTTAATAAAATAAAGTAATAATTAATATTACGTAATTAATTAATTAATCAATTAATTAATTAACTGATTAATTAATTAAAATAATCAATTAAATTAAATTAATTAATAATAATTAATAGAAATTTATTTTATAACTTAATAATTAATAAGAATTAATTGTTAAGGTTAATTATGTTATAAGTAAATTAAGTTCTCTATAGTTTATTAAATAAATAAATAAAATAATATTACTATAATTTTATCTAATAATGAGATATTGTTAATCAATACAATTTCTCAAATATGCGTAGTAGAGATACAACTCCAGAAGTTTAAGCATATAAGACAAGTAAGTACAAACATCACCTACAGCATGGAACAAAATGTCTTTCTTTGTGGATGCTCTACATTTGCTATGACTTGACTTGATGATGTTGTGAGTATATGAGTTATACGTATTGCTTTGATTAGGTATTTAATGTGCATAATTCATCTTGCACTGAAATGATCGGCATGCCTCACATATAATTATGTCATAATGATATATGCATAGTGACATGTAAATCTACACATTGTCACAATTAATAAGAATGAGACAAATAAAAGATAGGATTAAGTGTCGTACCAACCTCCAATTAGTGAGAGGATATGATAAGAACGAAAGTTATAAAATATGACCTTGGAGATTGTTGGATAGTCGCTTCTCTAACTCCCCATTGGTTGCGCGCATATGGGTACGACATAGGGGCCCTTAAGTAGACAAAATATGTAAATAATAAAGCATAATTGAACACATATAGTCCACATACATTTTTAAACATTCATGATGTTACATGTGATGATATGATTTTATGAAAATAATTTATGAGATATTGTTTGTACTTGCTGAGCGAAAGCTCATCATTATGTGTTCGTGCTGTAGGTAACGCGGGTAAGCAGGCCATTGCTTAGATGTTCTATGGACTAGCGAAGCTGTGCGGAGGCGACGAAGGACGGGAGTAGGATACCACCACGAATTAAATTTCCGCATTTAGATTTCGTAAAACTATTTTATATTGACTATATTTATAATTATATTCCAATGTTTTGACACTACTAAATTAGTATGAGTATTTTACAAGAAAAGACCTTAGACTATTTCCTGATAATTTTTATAAAGTTATAACTTTTTAAAATATCATCTAGTTACGATTTTAAATTGGATAGTTAGTTGCTAGAGGTTTACAATTTCCTCAATTAAAAATTTTAGTGATTCTAACTTTTGTAATACGAATATGATTTTAAAAAAAATTCTATATTTTCAGAACCAAACGTAAATGAATGTTAAGACTAAATTAAATAAGAATAAGTAAGTTAGTTAACGGTTTAAAAAGTCGGGTCGTTACATATACACATTAAAACCACCGAAATCAATCAAACATGAGTGACCGTATTGATTGACATTGCTATACATTGGTTCAATCTGCAAAGATTTTTCTATATCTGATTAGACCAAAAGGTCAATCTCCATTTGTAGCAATAAATAGTAGTAGACTGAGATGTAACCAAGTTTAGTAAATGGTATTGGTTTAACTAATACTTACTATAAATAAGTTTCTGATTACTAGTTCTCAACGACTTGGTTACAAATCATCATAAGCAAAACATATATATAATATACAATAAGAAAACATAGGTTACCTTCGTTGAATTGCCTGGTAATGAGATGAATATGAACCTAAAAAACAATCGGAATTGACTAAACAATAAGTACTGTATTCGACCTTCATTCCCATACATTGGTTCAATTTGCAATCCGAGCATGTAGCATCTAAGTTATTCAAATTAGTCTATCATATTCTTTTTCTTACTATTATATTTTAATGGCAAATCCTAAGCTCCAACTGCGGAGTTACCAAATGTGTGTGTGTGTGTTTTTTTTTTTTAAGTTTTCACTTTCCATATACTATTATTCTACGAAAGTATGTAAACAATTACTCGCCCGTTGCGTACAACTATTTGTCTACATTTAGACCATTCCATTTGAATGGTCCATCCGAATATGTGTTCGGTTTGTACTATTGGAAATGGAGCATCCAACTGTTATTTGGATTTTTGTTCTTAAATGGCAAAAATTCCTCTCCCAATATAATTTACCTCCACTCTAGTGTATTGTTTATGTCTTTTTAAATTTCTACTTCCAACTACATATTTATTTTTGGAACACCGGTTTAAGTTGGAATTTTTATGTTTGAGCTACTTGACTTTTCATAAATTAATAAGAAATTTGTTGACTTAAAAAAAAAAAAAGACAAAATTGACTTGGAATTTTTAAGTTGGAACTTGAGTTCCAACCAATGTATAAGTTTATGTTCAAATGTTATGTTCAGAATGTTAATATACAAAACGTCAGTTTGAATGATAGTTCAAATACTTATTGTTGGAGCAGAATTTCGTCCAACACCAAATAAACATTCTTGAAATTGAAAACAAGATCAAACGAAAGAAATAATCAAGAACATTCAGTATGAACACAAGAAAACACAAGAACCTTAAGAATATATAGAAAACCGGAGTCCGGTATAATTGCCTCAAGGCTTTGTATTAAAAATTTTGTCTTCCCTTTTTCTCTCAATTCAAGAGAATTTATAATACATTGGGAATGTAGGAGTTTAATTCTCCCATTAATTTGAGAGTTTATTCTCTCTTTAATTACAATGAACCATTCACATTCCGGTGATCTGATATGTAATAAATATAGACGTTTAACGTCTTTGATATTAAATATAGACGATTGAGTTCCCTTTGTAAACTCCTATTAATTGTTGAACGTTGTCCTTTGTAGACGCTTGAACTTCTCCTTCTGACGTCTGATATAACCTTATGAAGACTCATACTTAAGGGTAGTCTCCTTTCTCATAAATGAGTATACCTCTACCTGGGTTGTCTCCTACCTTAGGTTGTCTCATTCCTTATAATAATTAAGTAGGTTTCTACCTAGATTGTCTCCTTCCTTATAATAAGGTAGGCTCCTACTTATATTGACTTGAGTAAAAATAATTTTGACATAGTGACAAAAAATACCATCCAACATCAGCCCCCCAGTCCCTAAGTTTAGTATGTCAAACGACAGGAACTTTTTAACTCTCCTTTTTTTTTTTAATTCGGTCCTGCCGAAAAATTCACGATCGGTCCTGCCGTCATGTTCACGTTTGATCCTGCCAAACTATATTTATATATATATATTTTTTGAATTCGGTCCTGCCGAAAAATTCATGATCGGTCCTGCCGTCATGTTTGATTGGTCCTGCCGTCATGTTTATGTTTGGTCCTACCAAACTATAATGAATTTGGTCCTGCCGAAAATTTCATGATCGGTCCTGCCGTCATGTTTACGTTTGGTCCTGCCAAACTATATATATATTTTAATTCGGTCTTGCCAAAAAATTCATGATCGGTTCTGCCGTTATGTTTATGTTTGGTCCTGCCAAACTATAATGAATTCGGTCCTGCCGAAAAATTCATGATCGGTCCTGCCGTCATGTTCACGTTTGATCCTGCCAAACTATATATATATATATATATATTTTTTTTGAATTCGGTCCTGCCGAAAAATTCATGATCGGTCCTGCCGTCATGTTCACGTTTGATCCTGCCAAACTATATATATATATATATATATATATATATTTTTTTTTTTTGAATTCGGTCCTGCCAAAAAATTCATGATCGGTCCTGCCGTCATGTTTGATTGGTCCTGCCGTCATGTTTATGTTTGGTCCTGCCAAACTATAATGAATTCGGTCCTGCCGAAAAGTTCATGATCGGTCTTGCCGTCATGTTCATGTTTGGTCCTGCCAAACTATATATATATATATATATATATATTTTAATTCGGTCCTGCCAAAAAATTCATGATCGGTCCTGCCGTCATGTTTATGTTTGGTCCTGCCAAACTATAATGAATTCGATCCTGCCGAAAAATTCATGATCGGTCCTGCCGTCATGTTCACGTTTGGTCCTGCTAAACTAGATTTATATATGTATATTTTAATTCGGTCCTGCCGAAAAATTCATGATCGGTCCTGCCGTCATGTTTATGTTTGGTCCTGCCAAACTATAATGAATTCGGTCATGCCGAAAAATTCATGATCGGTCCTGCTGTCATGTTTATGTTTGGTCCTGCCAAACTATATTTATTATTATTTTTTAATTATTTTTTAATATGTTGGAGTCATTGAAGGATACTTATCTCCTCCTATGGAACCATTGGAGAATATTGGAGTCGTGGGAGGATACTTATTGGGAGGATACTTATCTCCTCCTAAGGAGCCATTGGAGAATATTGGAGTCGTTGGAGGATACTTATCTCCTCTTATCTCCCCATTTTCTTTTTTCATGCTAGCATGGTAAAAGAAAATCAAAAATCAAAAAAGTATTGACAAAAATTTCATCTTTATTTGAATAATTCTTATGCCTTTGGAGCCATTAGAGAATATTGGAGTCGTTGGAGGATACTTATCTCCTCTTATCTCCCCATTTTCTTTTTTCATGTTAGCATGGTAAAAGAAAATCAAAAATCAAAAAAGTATTGACAAAAATTTCATCTTTATTTGAATAATTCTTATGCCTTTGGAAACTAGGCATTACATCAAAAACCTAACTTAAATAAAAACACACTCTTCAAAACTAGGTCTCCTTCTTTAAATCTCCGCTCCTTAAGCCTTGAATTGAAGTACCTAGCTGTAGCTTGCTGATACGTAGCCACCCGAATACAAGCTTGTGCTCATTTCTCTTCCACCAAATCAAGCTTAGTACACAATTCATCATTATTTTGCTCTTCATGATAGGCCTCAATTCGATAAGTCGGTATTCCTACCTCCGCAGGGATCACAGACTCTATACCATATGCCATAGAAAAAGTTGTTTCTCCGGTTGGAGTCCTACCCATATAATGTTTGCTTCCAATAACTTCTCCACTTCTTGGTTTATCGCTATGTAGCGCTCTGGGTTAAAAGTTCGCCCCTTTTGCACCTTGGGCTTGAACGTTGGGTCAACATTCAACGTATGCACCATGATTCTTGGATCGATTCCAGGCATATCCTCATAAGACCAAGCAAATACATCTTTGTACTCCCGAAGGAAGCTAACCAACTGTTCTCGTAACGGTAATGACAACCTTGATCCGATTTGCACTGTTTTTTCGGGCATAGACTCATCTAGAGGTATTGATATAAAATCCTCAACAGACTCTCCTCTTTTCACATGTTCTTCACGCGGATCGAGTTCTCAAAAATTATGTATGTCATTTAAGTCTTTTGGCAAATTAGTTGGTAAATCTCCATCTATTTGATATGTAAGAACCCGAAATTACGATGAATCTATGATTTCCTTTGAGACAAGAAAATTTAATATTTAATTATGTATGACGATATGAAACTCATGATCTGAGTTAAATATCAATATATGTTTGAGTTCTCGTTAAAATTAACGACGATACTCAAAAATAGTTTGCTTAAGCAATATGAGGCCTTTTTGGGAAAAAGGGTAAAATTAGAATTTTTAATTTTTTTATTGTGGTCAAGTTTGACCAAGGTTGACTTTAGGTTGACTAAGTTTGACTGAGATGGAACTGTAGTGTAATTAATCGGTATGAAAACTATACTGCAGAAAACTGTCGTTACGGACGATTAAGCAAGAATAAGGTTCAAGGCGACCGTAGAGAAAAATTAAGTACGATTTTTAGGACATGAAGGATCAAAGAGCAAATGTTTCGCTCATTAAGGATTATTATGCAAATTCAAGAAGGATTATTGAAATAAAATAAGTATGGGAAAAATTAGAAATTTCCGTTATAAATTGGGTTGTAAGTGAACTTCCCAAAAGTTTAGTTCATTCCTAAGTCTTTCTCTTTTCTTCTCCCTCCCTTAGAACCGAAACCCAAGTGTGAGATAAACCCATGGGATGGTCGGTTGTCTTGAGAAGGAAGTTAAGAAAAAGAATTATATATGTGTGTGTGTATCTATATATATATATATATATCATATATGGCAGATGGAGGGTCAAAAAGAAACAACATATAATATGTATATATGTACATAATATGTGTGGTCAGTCCACACACTTGGACGGATAAAATAGAAAATGAGACCTCTTTCTTCTCTCTCTCTCTTCCTCTTCGCTCCTCTCTCTCTCTTTGTATCACGCACGCTCCTGCCTTCGCCGGAACTTCCATCTCCGGCCATCCACCACCGCACGCGCCGGTGATCCTTGCAGCCCATCACCCGAGTGTCCAATAGTCGGAGTTTGGCCGCGTCACTCGCCGCCGTTCGCCGGAAAAGTGCCTTGAAAGTTTCGGTAACATAAACTTTCAAGCACGATTTCGGTGTAATCCGACCTCTATTTTGTGAGCCGTTGGTTTCGTTGTGTTCCACTCGTCGAGAGGAACAAAGCCCAGTCCATCACCACTCCGATTGTTGCCGGAAATTTTCCCGGTCCGCCGTCGTCTTCTAGTTCGTTTTCTTACTTTTTAGAGAAAACCGAACTTCGTTTGAAGAAGTGGACACCAGAAATGGGTTCCTCTCGTCGAGATCTTTGAAGCGGTGCCCATTTCTGTCCATTTTGCCACCGGTCAACGCCGGTCAAAGTTGGTCAACACCGGTCAACTGCGCCGAATTTTGGAAGATCGCCTTTCCGACCTATTTTCGATGTTCCGGACATGTTTACAACCTCGGATTTGCGAGATGGAATTTCGAAGGTTAAGAATGACGATTAAAAGTTTAGTCGCTCGAAATTAAAAGGTGTTTGGAACGCCGACCATGAATCATTTCACTCACCCGAACGTCGTCGAACGATTTCGGTAGTAATATTGACTACTTTAAGTCATTTATTGGATTGATTACATGCCTATTTATATGCTTTGAATTGAATATCAAAAAAAATATATACGTATATATATTTGATGTTCAAGTTAATTAAGTGAAGTTGAATTATATCGAGATATGTTGTATGTTAATATGATGAATGTGTTATGGATGGCACATCTTGCAGTTATGGTGTGCCGAAACTTTCTATAAACTAGTTCTATTGCAGGTTTACAACCTGCACATTTTCGATGTTCCGGACATGTTTACAACCTCGGATTTACGAGATGGAATTTCGAAGGTTAAGAATGGCGATTAAAAGTTTAGTCGCTCGAAATTAAAAGGTGTTTGGAACGCCGACCAGGAATCATTTCACTCACCCGAACGTCGTCGAACGATTTCGGTAGTAATATTGACTACTTTAAGTCATTTATTGGATTGATTACATGCCTATTTATATGCTTTGAATTGAATATCAAAAAAATATATACGTATATATATTTGATGTTCAAGTTAATTAAGTGAAGTTGAATTATATCGAGATATGTTGTATGTTAATATGATGAATGTGTTATGGATGGCACATCTTGCAGTTATGGTGTGCCGAAACTTTCTATAAACTGGTTTTATTGCAGGTTTAAATTTTGGGTATTAAGGAAAATAAGCCGTTATGCTGCCGGATTTTTATTAAATCCAACCATAATTGGTGATTGAACTTATAATTAGTTTTATAAGTTTCACTCTCAGAATAATTTTATAATCGAGAGCTCATGTCTTGAGTCTTAAGTGGAAATGATCTATGAAGGAAGTTTTCTCATATTCTAAGCAGATTTTTTTTTAGTAAAATCTGATTTTTCCGGGACTGTGCAGAAAATAGGAAGTTCATGCACAGGTTTTTCAGAAACAGTGCAAAAGCAAGAAATCCTTGCACACGCACTGACACTTAAGTTAAGTTAAGAAACTGTTTTTAAGGATGTGTTTTCTAAGTTCGACAGTTTTAACTGTCTTTACTTATAAGTTATGGTTGTATTAAAATACGGTTTGTATTCTTGTATAAAATTAATGTAAAGGATAACCTTTAATAACCGGTTAGGATACCGAGTTATCGGGTTGGGCCTTACCCTATGATTACCAATAGTAATCTAGTAGATTGTTACTCTATAAGTGATAAGGTCTTGGTAAGATTAGTAACTGAACGAGTTACTGTTTATGTTTGGTTGGGCCATGAGCCCTAAGGTTACGGTTAGTAACCGGCCAAGTTTTCATTAGTAGATGTGGGGAACATATAATCATTTATAACTAGGATTACCATGGTTGTTGGTTGGGATACCAACATTTAATAATTATGATCTATGATAAAATATGACGATCCATATCTTACGTCCTGTTTGAAACAGGAATATGACATGTTATCGTGCCTCGATGGAACGATAGACCAAGAGCGTAGGATGGGAGGTAAGTACAACTCCGCCTACAGCATGAACAAAACGTTTTTGTTGCATGGCATGTTTTCAAGAAATCATGTATTGATTTACATGATTTATATATGTTTATGTTATGATGCATATGCTATGATAAGTTTATGTTATGCTACGAAATTTATGTTATGATAAGCATATGTTATAAAGTTATGCTATGAAGCTTATGTTATGATAAGTTATGCTATGAAGTTATGTAATGATAAGTTTATGCTATGATGTATGTTATGTTACGAAGTTTATGTTATGATAAGCTTATGCTATAAAGTTATGCTATGAAGCTTATGTTATGATGTTATGCTATGAAGTTATGTTATGATATGTTATGTTATAGTAAGTTATGTTATGATATATTATGTTATGATGTAATATGTTAGAAGGTTTTAAGTTATGATTGAGATTATTTTATATTGTATGTTTGGATACGTGACATCATGAAGCATGTTCACGAATATTAAATCACATGGTAAGAATAAATTAAGTTATGAGATATGATAAGACAAGTTAATGTTATGGTGTCGTACCGACTTGCCACGAGGGCGGGTTAAAATGGTTTGGTCTATGGTTTGAATTGGATTGGACTGGCTGTCCCAATCACTCTATGTAAACGATTAGTTTCATGGTTTGACTTGGTTTGGATTGGCCGCCTCCAACCACTCCATGGCTATATACCACGGTACGTGCACATATGGCATGACATGTTAGGGAATAGAATAGAACCGAGTTAATGAAATCATAATTGACTTATAAGAAAACATAATAGGTTCACGCATTCTTGCACGTAAAATGTTTTGCGGATTGAATATTGTACTTACTGGGCATTAGCTCATTACTTACGTTCATGCTGTAGGTAAGCGACCTACCGGCAATACCTGTTGCAATACTATGGCGAGTTGGTGCTGCGGACTGTGAAATGTGGAATTGAACCGCCACGGGTTTTGGAAAATATGTTGTTGTAAAATACGTTTGTAAAATGTGTTTTCTTATGTTATAAGGAAGCAATAGTATGTTTCAAGAAAAGTTTCAAGTACGTATGGCAAGCAAGTTGTCTCGTGTTGTACCGATCCGCGCTAGGTCGGGTCTGGTCCATGATCTTGGTACTCAGGTGAGTACATATGAATATGTATGAAGACAAGTTAAGTTTTATGTACGAGAAAAAGTATGAGACTAAGTCAAGTTTAAGTTTGAAAGTAAAAGAGTTTTAAAATAAAGTTTAAAAAAAAGAAAAAAAAAATTTTACCCTAGTATTTTCAGTAAATTAAGTTAAGTAAGTAATGTAACGACCCCCATTCGCATGGTTGGTCCTACGTGAGTGGTCGGGGCGTTACATGATAAATAGTTGAAATCACCTCTATTCCTTTTGCGCTTGATTCCCCATTGGTGGCATTAACATAACAAATCCGTGCTTCTTTTTAACTTCCGACTACCACTCCGATGCCATTTTCTGTTGGGAATTTCATCATCAAATGATATGTAGAGGTAACTGCCCTCAACGCATTTAGAGTTGGTCGGCCAATAATGGCATTATAAACAGATGGGCGATCCACTACTAGGAAATTCACCATTCGTGTTACTTGTGCCAAATCTTCTCCCATTGTAACCGGGAGAGTTATTACTCCTTCAGCGCTAACACATTCCCCAGCAAATCCACACAAAGGGGGTAACACTGGAGTTAACTTTGCCCCCCCTAAATTTATTCATGTTAGTGCACTTTTGAGTAATTTATCTGCTGAACTCCCATTATCGACTAAAATTCGGTGGACCCTACTATTTGCTATTCAGAGCGATATTACCAAAGCATCATTATGTGAGTGGAGTAATTTCTTAGCCTCTTCTTTTGTGGAGGTTATGGCGACATTCTCCATTTTTGAAAACTTTGCAATATGCTCGGTCATGTTCACATAATGTGTACCATCAAAGTTTTTGGCTTCTCGGGCATATGACTTCCGTGCACGTGAACTATCACCTGTTTCTGGTCCTCCAAATATTGTTCGAACGTCATTCAACTCTCCTATCGGATTATTATTCTCGGCCATCGGAGCAGGTGATACAGGTTGTTGTTGTTGCTATTGCACCATAGGGGGTGTGATCTGCCTTACTGCTATCACTCGTTCCACAAACTCCCGTAGTTGTCCATGTTGCACAAGAGCCTCAATTTGTCCTTTTAATTGGAAACAATTCGAGGTATCATGACCAAAATCTTGGTGGAAATGACAATATTTAGATCTATCCCTCTTGTTGGGATCTCCTTTCATGGGTGCTGGTGGAACTAACAAATTTCGATGCTGAATTTGCATCAAGATTTGTTCTCTTGTTGTATTCCGCGGTGTATAAGTCTTTGTCACATCAGGCGGAGTGTACGCTTGAAATTTTTGTGTCAAAGTTTTTAACTTGCTTGTCTCTGGTTGCGCTTCTGCCTTTTGTTTTTTCTGATCAGACCCTTTGGCTCCTTCTTCAACCTTCCGCTTTCCTTCAAGTTTCGATGTCCCAACCTGAGATGATCCTCTTCGATTTCGCATATACTCCTCTGCACTGATAAATTTTTGTGCTCGGGTAACAAGCTCGGCAAAAGTTTTGGGTTGCTTGTGCATAATAGACTTTAGCATTTTTCCTTCCAAAAGACCTTCTCTTATTGCGGCAACGGCATCACTATCAGTGTATCCTTCCACATAGTTCATCTCTTAGCTGAAACGCTCTATGTAGCTCTTTAATGATTCTTCGGCCCCTTGTTTGAGGAAAAAAAAAATAGAGCTTATCCTTCTTGTCGGTTTTTGCTATCACAAATCTACCCAAGAATTGTTGCTTTAGTTCTCTAAATAAGCCAATTGAACCCAGCTCAGGCTGTTGGAACCATTGAAGCGCCAGTCCAGTTAATGTCAGAGAGAATGCTAAGCACATTTGAGCTTGAGTTGCTCCCCGGATCCGCATCCAAGTGCAATATCCATGCATATGACCAGCAGGGTTCTCTTTCCCATCATATTGCTTGATAGGTATCATCTTGAAGTCGGCGGGAAACTCCTCAATTAGGATATCCTCGGTGAATGGAGGTTCGGTTTCATCCATCATATTTTTAATGCTTTCTGGCACCTTTCGATTTGCCTCATAATCATCCATTCGCCTTTGTATCCTCTCAAGCTGTTGTTCAAGTTGTACTTCTCGGATGCTATGATTTGACTGACTCTTTGCTTGTTGAATCGCTTGTTCATGGTACGCACCACTTGTTCTACTTTGGTTTGGTTGTATAGTTTGGGCACCTCGTGGAGGATTGGCTCGACCGCCTCTTTCATTCCTTATTAGAGGTACTCGACCATTTCGGGGATTCTGAGGTTGGGGTACTCCATGTGATATATTACGTCGTGCATTGAGTCGATCACGTAGATCAGTAGTGGAAAGCTCCTCTGATCCCGATGGAGTCCAAGTACTATCTACCTCTTCATCACTTCCTTCCAGGCGAGCCAGCCTATCAAACACGGAAGTCCGCGTTCTCTCTGTTTGTGAGTGTTTACTTTCACTTCGCCCTTGTGCTCCCAAACGTCTCCAAACTTGTCGTGGTTGCTGCCTAGCAGGTACATCCCTTTGTCGCAGCCTTTCTACAAAAACCTCTTCTTCACTTCGTCGGCTTCTACCACCCCTTACACTTCGTGAGTTTGTTGGTGTGGCTTGTTGGCCATTGGATGGCTAAGCTCTAGCTGGTTGTGCTCTTACCGGTTGTGCTCCATGGAAAGTGTTGACAAACTCAGTCACCAATCCTGTCAAATTCTCCAAGCCTGTCTCCAACCTATCCATGCGTGTTAGACAACGCGGAGGACGTGGTAATCGTCTACCTTTCCCTTTACCAGCACCACCTCCCTCCGTTTGAGCACCAACTGTATTAGTGGGGTTTGCACTTGACGTGTTCTCACTCGCCATCTTTAAGAAATAAGATTGAAAATGCTGACAAGAACCTGTGGATGTTAATCGCACAAGGCCCTCCTTCTAGCGCCAAAATGTTGGAGCAGAATTTCGTCCAACACCAAATAAACATTCTTGAAATTGAAAACAAGATCAAACGAAAGAAATAATCAAGAACATTCAGTATGAACACAAGAAAACACAAGAACCTTAAGAATATATAGAAAACCGGAGTCCGGTATAATTGTCTCAAGGCTTTGTATTGAAAATTGTGTCTTCCCTTTTTCTCTCAATTCAAGAGAATTTATAATACATTGGGAATGTAGGAGTTTAATTCTCCTATTAATTTGAGAGTTTATTCTCTCTTTAATTACAATGAACCATTCACATTCCGGTGATCTGATATGTAATAAATATAGACGTTTAACGTCTTTGATATTAAATATAGACGATTGAGTTCCCTTTGTTAACTCCTATTAATTGTTGAACGTTGTCCTTGTAGACGCTTGAACTTCTCCTTCTGACGTCTGATATAACCTTAGGAAGACTCATACTTGAGGGTAGTCTCATTCCTCATAAATGAGTATATCTCTACCTGGGTTGTCTCCTACCTTATAATTAAGTAGGCTCCTACTTAGGTTGTCTCCTTCCTTATAATAATTAAGTAGGCTTCTACCTAAATTGTCTCCTTCCTTATAATTAGGTAGGCTCCTACCTATATTGACTTGAGTAAAAATAATTTTTACATAATGACAAAAAATACCATCCAACACTTATGTTTAAAATTTTTCATGTAAAGGTTTTCATCCCAAATATTTTCATTTGGATTCTTCCCCAAACGGACCCAATATTGACCCTTTTTATGATATGAATTACACTTAAAATATGACGGAAGACTGAAATAGACTAGATAACATAAGGTACATGTCTTTTTTATATGAGATAAATCTTAAAATAATTATAATTCAAAATCGTAAACTCAATGTAATTTTTCGTATTTAAAATAACACTACGAGATAAAGATAATCTTAAGTAAATCTTAAAACATGTAATCCTAATTCATATAATGTATTTAAAAAAGAATACAAACAACTTAAAAAAAAAAAAAAAAAAAAAAAAAAAAAAACCTCTATCCTATCATCTATTCACTACTATCAGCCATGTTTTTTAAAACTTTCTTGTAGTTAAATTAAATTAAAAAATAAAAATAAAAATAAAAAAAACCTTTGCAGATTCTTTTATTTCAACCATGTTTGCTCTGCATTCTATTTTTTTTTTTCCTCTCTTGTTGATATCTGTTGGGGTTAGACTTCGTCTTCCCATTGAAACGTTTGCTTTAACAGTTTGTCTAACGAACGATGAACTCCCGATCCTAGCATCTGCATAGTTGGGCCAGACCCAATTCATTATCCGAGTCAACAATGAATATCTATCGCTCGCATTATTGGGCCAGATCCAATAACCCCTAATGCGGTCAGTTCAGAGTTGAAAATCGAACGTCGAACCAACTTATTGAACTTGATCTTCATATATTGAATCTACTTCCAACGAACGACAGATTACAAAAACAGTTTTTGTAAACTATCCATCGTTCGTTGTTCACATTCGATACAAAAGTATGCTCTTTCGCCGTTGTCGAGCCCAATGATAACGATGATGTATCGTGCCATTACGATAACTAATTAATTCATAACTGGCAAATAAAAGCATATCAGTAACCGCTAAGCCCATAATCTGTGGAATACCATAATAACTGCCAAGTTCATATCATGACACGTGTCCCCAGAGGACAACGAAAAGAATAACTGCTCAACAGCAGTTATGGATCCTTCGTCTTTAAATAGAGGAGGACCCTCCCCGCAGAGGGGATCCGGAGAATTTTCTACTTGAACGTACTGTAACTCTGTCAAAATACACCCAGAAATCTCCCTGTACTTGAAAACACTTTCATACAGTAAAAATCTGATACTCACAGAGGACGTAGCATAATTGGCGAACCTCTCTACATTTTGGTGTTGATGATTATTACTCTCTGTTATTATTTGATTTGATTATTTCAATTCTGCTTTATTATACGAGTTTCAACACAATGTCCAAGGGCCCAATTACCCCGTTATTATTGTTCTCATACTGATTTTTCCGTTAAAATTTTGATTGTAGAATTCCAGCATCTACAGTTTGGCGCCCACCGTGGGGCCCTTGGCCATTTTACATCGGAAACTCTTACAGCAATCATGTCAGCAGAGCGTGAACACCAGAATGAACTCCCCCAGGGAAGTCCAGTTGATCATCAAGAGCCTTCAACCTCTGAAGCGAACCCTCAAGTCACCAATCTGACGCGATTGGTTGAGGAATTGACGAAGAAGCACGACAGTCAGCAAAGACAAATGGAGAGCGTTAGTGCAGAAAACCAAGCTCTCAAAAATCAGTTGATGGCATTCAACACTCAAGCCGCTTATTCCTACTACTACAACCCCTACGTTGGGTACTCTACAGGGGCAAACACTGGGGGCTGGCAGCAAGCCACTCCCTACCATCCTCAGGGGGCTATGAACGCTGCCTACAGCCCAATTGCTCCAATGCAACCCCTTTCCACACCTGGAAACGTACCAGTAGGAAATGAAAGGCGAGCGCAACAACAACAACAGCAGCAGCAACATCACCAACGTCCACCATATGGATTCGATTCAAGGAGAGGCGCTACTCCAACACGGAGTTCGACGCCCAATTTACCACAAATGTCGGAAGATTTCAGTCAACCGGAGACGACGAACATTGAAGAAATGATGCGAAGTATAATGTCTGAGGAGATGAGGACATTAGAAGCCCAGATGCAGCAACGCTTCACTTCGCAAATTCATAAGGCCACGACCTCTACCCCGGGATTTGACGATCTTGCACGCGGTGTTCGAGAGACGCCACTCACAAGCCGCATTACCAACACCATCACTCCAAAGTTCGGGAGTATTTCGTTTCCCAGGTTCGATGGATTGTCGGACCCACATGACCATCTGCTACAATACAAGCACGTTGTACAGTCGACGAACATTCCAACAGGATTGCTCGACGATATGATGTGCAAACTTTTTGCTCAGAGTCTGAAAGAAGCAGCGTTGAGGTGGTTTTGCAACCTTCCTCCGGAATCAATTGACTCATTCGACGAACTCTCACTTGAATTCATGCGGAGTTATTCGGTCCATATCCAGTCAGGAAAGACGACCAAGGATTTATGGGGCGTGATTCAAGGGCCACATGAGTCATTGCGCGCTTACATTAAGCGCTTCAACAAGGCAATTTCGGAAATATCAGGGCTCGACGACGGAACAGCGAGGGAAGCTCTGAAGAAAGGTTTAAAGCATAGATCATTGTTCAAGAACGAGATCTGTGCCAGGTATCCACCGACAATCCAAGATGCATTGCATCGAGCAAAAGGTTTTATTGAACTGGAGGAAGAAAACGAGAGAGTCGAACGTGATCTTGCTCGAACGAGGAACGAACTATCAAAGGCTCATGACGACCGAGAGAAGACCTTCCGACGCGAACGTCAGCATCCACAACGTCGAACCCAGAATAGAGTAGAACGATCTACCAGGCGTGAACATAAGCGTCCACTCTCTCCACCAAAATATGCCCTAGGGATTAGTCCCTCGGAGCTCGTCGCTCATTTAAAGCGACAAGACTTTGTCACATGGCCAAAGAAGCTGCCAGAAAACCCGGCCAGAGATACGACAAAGTACTGCGAGTTCCATAAAGACCATGGTCATCAGACCATCGATTGCAGGGCACTGAGGGCGGAAGTGGCCGAGTTACTGAAGAAGGGACACCTCCGTGAATTCCTCACGGAAAAGGGAAGAGAGACGTACGGACTTGGTGGCGAGGCTAAGGAACGAAGAATTGTTCAGCAGATCGAAGATACACCTTCACCACCGCCAGTTAGAAAGACGATTGGTGTTATTTGCGGAGGCTCGATTTACAGTGGGGAGACTGTTACAGCCATCAAATCACATCGAAGGAAAGCCTCACAGCCAGTTGCAGCGATACTCCCAGATGATCCCGTCGAACACTCAATAAGCTTCCATAGCAGCGAAGCCACAAGTCTTAGCCGACCACACGATGACGCATTGGTTATAACGTTAAACGTATCAAACTGCGAAGTGGGCCGGATTCTTGTTGATAATGGAAGCTCGGCTGATGTCCTTTTTCTTTCAACATTGAAGGAAATGGAGTTGTCTGAATCAGACATTGAGAGTTCGACGACCATCTTGACTGGCTTTAATGGAGAGTCAACCTCCGCAGTCGGCAAAATTAAACTTCCTGTTTTTGCAGCAGGAGAGAACAAATTAACCAGTTTTTTAGTTTTGGATTGTCCATCCCCGTACAACATCATACTCGGCAGGCCGTGGATTCATATGATGAAGGCTGTGCCATCAATGTACCATCAGCGCATCCGATTTCCGACGAAAAGAGGAGTTAGGGAAATAAAGGGCAATCAAGAAGTCGCTCGTACTTGCTATCTTCATTCATTGAAAATGAAAAAGAGTGACAGTTTATAGCAATTAGAGAGGAAAGAGAAGACGAACGTCGAAGCACTGCCAGATGTGGAGGAGCTTGACGAAATCCCGATTGATCCAGAAAATCCAGATCGAGCCATTACTATTGGTTCACTGCTCGACCCCACCGTTCGTGATCAATTAATAAGTTTTCTTCGTGATAATCAAGACTGCTTTGCATGGTCACACAAAGACATGCCAGGTATCGACCCTGAGGTAACTGCACATCGACTGAACGTCGATCCTAGTCACAAGCCTGTCAAGCAGAAACGAAGAAAACTTGGTATTGAGCGCAATAAGATCATTAACGACGAGGTACGAAAGTTAATTGAAGCTGGATTTATTAAGGAGGTGCATTACCCAAACTAGTTAGCGAACGTTGTCATTGTGAAGAAAAAGAACGGGAAATGGAGAGTTTGCATCGACTTTACAGACTTGAACAAAGCTTGTCCAAAAGACAGTTTTCCTCTTCCACATATCGATCGATTGGTTGACGCAACAGCAGGACACGAATTGCTTTCCTTCATGGACGCGTTCTCTGGGTATAACCAGATCCTCATGCATCCCGACGATCAAGAGAAGACAGCTTTTATCACTGAGAGGGGAATCTATTGTTACAAGGTCATGCCATTTGGATTGAAGAATGCAGGTGCAACGTATCAGAGACTTGTCAATGCAATGTTCGCTGATCAACTCGGTCGAACGATGGAGGTCTACATAGACGACATGCTGGTCAAATCATTGAAGGCTGCAGACCACATCGGCCATTTATCAGAGTGCTTCTCAGTACTTAGACAACACAGCATGCGTTTGAACCCTTCCAAATGCTCGTTTGGTGTTTCATCAGGGAAGTTCTTGGGCTACATTGTGACGCAGCGGGGTATTGAAGCAAATCCTGATCAGATACGAGCAATAATCAATATGCCTTCACCGAAGAATAAGCGAGAGATTCAGAAGTTAACTGGAAGAATTGCAGCTCTGAACAGATTTATCTCTCGATCGACCGATAAGTGCCAACCTTTTTTCAATCTACTCAAAGGCAACAAAAAGTTCGAGTGGAATGACCGTTGTCAACAAGCTTTTGATGAGTTGAAAAGGTATTTGTCAAGCCCTCCGATTTTATCGAAACCTCTAACTGGTGAAAGTTTATTTTTATACTTAGCAGTAACAGAAGAAGCAGTTAGCGCCGTTCTTGTACGAGACGCGAACGGCGAGCAGCCAGTATATTACATCAGCAAGACACTACTTGATGCGGAGACAAGATACCCTGTGATTGAGAAATTAGCTCTAGCCTTAGTGACCGCAGCAAGGAAGTTGAGGCCATATTTCCAATCACACTCGATCGTTGTAATGTCGACTTACCCCCTACGAGCCGTCCTTCATAGTCCAAACTTGTCTGGACGCTTGACAAAATGGGCGGTTGAGTTGAGTGAATTCGACATTGAGTACCGGGTTCGAAACAGCCTGAAATCACAAGTACTTGCTGACTTCGTGGCTGAACTCACACCAGATCCTTCCAAAACGAACACTGAAGAAGAATGCTACTGGACGCTCATGGTGGACGGAGCATCGAACGTCAAAGGATCTGGAGTGGGAGTATTTTGTATATCTCCTGGTGGTGAGACAATCGAGCAATCGTTTCGTCTGGGGTTTAAGGCCTCGAACAACGAAGCAGAGTATGAAGCATTAATCGCCGGGCTACGTTTAGCGAAGGCACTGGGGGCTCGACGTCTGAAGATCTTTAGTGATTCGCAGCTCGTAGTGAACCAAGTGCTTGGAGAATATATAGCCAAGGATACGAGGATGGAGGCGTACCTGAACGTTGTTCGTTCGCTTGTGCAGCAGTTCGAAAGATACTCGATAGAACAAGTGTCGAGGGATCATAACACACAAGCAGACGCCTTGGCTTCATTCGGTTCAACTTCAGAGCCACACTTACGTCGAAGCATTCCAGTCGGGTTTATTGAAGAACCCAGCATTCAGATCGAAACCACGCACGAAACGAACGAAGTTAAAGGAGATTGGCGAACGCCCATAAGCGCTTATTTGAAAAAAGGAATTGTGCCGGAAGACAAGCAAGAGGCAAGAAAGGTACGAACAAAGGCGGCGAGATTCTCGATGATCGACGACACCCTTTTTCGACGCTCTTTCAATGGTCCTTACACTCGATGTCTAGGTGAACGAGAAGCTTTGTACGTGATAAAGGAGATTCATGAAGGAGAATGTGGAAATCATTCTGGGGGACGATCTCTTTGCAATAAAGTAAAGCGACAGGGCTACTATTGGCCCACTATGCTCCAAGATTGCGAAGACTTTGTCAGACGATGCGACAAATGCCAACGACATTCCCCAATTTTTCATCAGCCGGCAGAACGACTGTCGAGCGTTGGATCTCCTTATCCATTTATGAAGTTCTCAATGGACATTGTCGGACCATTTCCAAGAGCGAGCGGTCAGCGTAAATTTCTGCTTGTACTCACTGATTACTTTACCAAGTGGGTAGAGGCAGAAGCTTTTGCTGATATAAAGGATTCAGACGTCGAAAGCTTCATTTGGAGGAACATTATTTGCAGATTCGGATTGCCTCAGGAAATTGTCGCGGACAATGGATCTCAGTTCATTTCGGGCAACTTCAGAAAGTTTTGTTCAAACTGGAAAATCGAGCTCAGTTTCTCTACCCCGAGGTACCCCCAAGGGAATGGACAAGCTGAAGCTACCAACAAGACCATTGTACAAAACTTGAAGAAGAAGCTCGAGGCACGAAAGGGCAGATGGGCAGACGAACTCCATGGCGTACTTTGGGCGTACAAAACCACCCCCAGGAGAGCGAACGGTGAGTCTCCATTCTCATTAACCTTCGGAGCAGAAGCTGTGATCCCAGCAGAGATCGGCGTCCCTACACTCCGGCGTCAATTGGCTTTTCAAAACGAAAGTCACAATCAGGAGATGCTCAACGACAGTTTGGATATCCTTGACGAACGACGAGATCAAGCTTTGATTCGTTTGGCAAAGTATCAGCAATCAGTCGCTAAGTATTACAACTCTAAAGTCCGACCGCGAACTTTCAACGAAGGAGATCTCGTGCTTCGGAAAGTATTCCAGAACACTGCCGAGCCAAACGCAGGAAAGTTGGGAGCAAACTGGGAAGGTCCTTACAGGATTTTGAAGGTTATTCGACCAGGTGTTTACCGTTTGGAGACAAGCAATGGAATTGAAGTTCTTCGAAGTTGGAACGCTCATCACCTTCGCAAATATTACGTGTAATTTTGATTAATTTTCTTGAACACTTGTAATATTTTATTTTATTTTTCGAACACTATTTTGTAAAGGCTAGATCCGTTACGTCGAACGTTCGACAAGATGTCGAATCCGTAGATCTAAGCCTAACAAGATTATCCTGTACTACGATTGACTTGATCCCTAAACACTGGGTACGTAGGCAGCTCATATACGCTTGTATGAGTTCAGTCAAAAATATCATACAAATTCAATATTCGATATTCGATTGAACTACGAATGGCATCCTATCACATTTGAATAGGTTCAGCTACATTGCATAATCGAAATTCATTGCTCGATGTTCGAAATCAACACAAGTTGTCGTTTGATTAAGACATACTCATACAATGCTCAAAGATCAAAGCAGTTCGTCACACATGAACGAACTCAACTACACTAAAGATTCCACTTCAACACAAAACAAAATCGATCATTGCTCGATTCATTCACAATCAGCAATATATGAAAAGATAATTGAATAGAAATTGAAGTTTATAATTCGAAAAATAAACTGTCTTTACATCAAAAACTGTCCTTACAATGAAAAATAAATTTCATGTGTATATAATCTAAATCTACTCTTGTGGCTCGCTAGCTACTGGAGGATTGGCTTGCGCTGGGGGCTCGACGTTTGGACGCTCTGGTTCTGCTGGCCCCAATGAGGGAATCGATGAGGAACGTCTAATCATTTCAGGAAAGTCTTCCTCAAACATCTCAATCTCCTCCAAGGCTTTTTCTTCGTTAAGAAGGCCATCCTTATAATCCATTAGGATGTCATAACGAGCCCTGAAGGTTGCCCTTTCAGCTGCACCCAAAATCTGGGCAGCAAGCGCTGCATTTTCAGCCTCGAGAGATTTGATTTTACGTTGGGCTTCATCAAATCTTTTGACCAACGCTTCCATAGCAGACGTACCCTCCTTTGCCACATCCATCGACTTCTGAAGCTCAGCCATCAATCCTTCAGCGCCTGTCTTGACATCCACGAACTTACGTTCGATGTCCTGCAACCTCTCCATGCGCGAGTGATCGTTTGCTTCAAGTTCTTTTATTATGTTGCCTTGACTGACAACCCTGTCAGCCAAGCGGTGAAAGATCCCAGTCGTCCGGACATGGACCTACAATACATCAATCTTCTTTAGAAGATAAATTTGAGTTATAAAAATAACGAACGAAGAAACAAATACATGTTCGTACCTTCATCGTATCCCACATGATGTCATCCATGTGGTCTTGAAGCGAACCCTGAGTTAAAGACTCCAAGTCAGCCTCCGACAGTAGCTGGCGTCCGATGTCCACGCTCGCTTGCCTGTCGCTGAGAAGACTCTGCCGAGGAGGCATTACAACTTCAACTCGCGAACCCTCAACGTTCGTTTCAGGGGATGTGACCTTCGATTTCGCCTTCCTCTTCGCCGGGACTTTCGTCTTAGTTTTATCCACCACCTTCCTTTTCTTGGCAGGTGGCGAATTCGGCTTCGATGGAGGCTCAGGGGAGGATTCAAGAACGGGAAATGGCTCAGGTTCTTTGCCCTTTCCAGCGTTCGCAGCTGCAGCAGCCCTTTCAGCTTCCTTTTTGGCCTTTCGTTTGGCCACCATGTCCTTCGGAGAAGGTACCCTCCATGACTAGTGAGTCTAAGGCGAATTCTGCGATCAAAGCCTCCTCGTCAGTAAGGGGATCCACGAACAATGGAGTACCAAAAAGCCTCGTTAGTGCTCCCCGGATTATAAAGGGCCAATCTACCCAGGAAGGAACTCGTTTAGGAATACCTGTCGGAAGTTCGACGAAGTCCTTCCACAGGCTCGATGCTCGCAGTCTTTTAGGAACTTGGATTTCGTCCCACTCTCTGTTCGGTAATGCAAGCAAACGCTCGAGCTTCTCTTCGAACAACAGAGCCTTTGGCGGTGGCTTTTTCAATTCTTTGCCTGCAAAACGCAAATAAATTACATCAGAAGACTTTAAAATAAAATTAAATTACAGTCTTCGTTCGATGCTCTTCGTTCGATACTTACGAAGAGTGCCCCAAAGGGGATGAAAAAAGTTGGCTAGATTTCCTAGTGATTTATCGTTCACATGCATGAAAAAATATCGATCTTGCCAGTATCTGTCAGCATTCTTCATCTCGCCGACTACTTGCTTTTTCCTCCTAGGGTACATCGAGTACCTTCCATGATCTTTAAAATTTTCTTGAGGATAGTATATAGCAAATATATCATCCACTGTCAGTTCGACGCCCGCTTCTTCTGCCAGGACGATCAACCCCAAGAAAACCCTCATTCCGTTCGGCATTAGTTGAGGGATAGCCAACTGGTAGTGATTCATACACTTAATAAGGAGAGGTGGAAGCGGCAGTCGAAGCCCATACTCGAAGTAGATGGTATACATACATATCCATCCTTCAGATACAGTGTCTGCTCGCTCGTCCTTAAGTGGCAAACGAAGTTGAACATCATTTGGAAATCCAAATCGACCTCTGATATCGGACAAATCTTCTTCTGTCAACACAGAGCGTGGACTCGACGTCCGTAGAAAAGATTGGAAACTCAAACGACGAAGCGTGGTTAATCGGGCGATAGGAGGAATTGATACAGCTTCTTCCACCGATGTCGTCGCTGGTCGATTCCTTTCCGAAGCTTCAGAGCTCGTTTCAGCACCTCTTCTGCTTTGATCATATTCATGCTCGAACCTCGAACGGCGAAGGGTCGATGTTAGCTCATCGTCAGAACTACTGTCATTTGAGTCGGTGCTCGTCCATTCGACGTCAATGTCCTCGATAGGTTGTTTCTTCTTGTCCATGGTTCGCGAACAAAAGTTTGGACGAACGATGGAAGAATTTCGGATCTAAAAGTTTCTATTGAACTAAAACCCTATGGAGATTTGGATGAACACGAAGAACATAAAACCCAAAAACCCCAGAAAAAACTCAGAAAATCGCTAAACCCTCGACAAAATCACTCGTTTCAGCATAAAGAAATGCAGGAAACGTACTAGAAAGATTCGGAAATAGAGCAAAAGTACTATTACTAAATCAAAATTACTGAAGAATGAAGGAGAAGAAGAATCTTGCCTGAATACCGAAGGAGTTGAAAGAAAGTTCTGAGTTCTGAAAATTTCGGAATGCTTCCTGCGTTGAAATAGAAAATGAAAAGGGGTATGTGAAGGGTTTTATAGCCAAACAGTGCATCTAACGGTCCCGATTTCTTAGGAGACGCTTGATCAAACGGTGTGAATAACGTAACTCTTCAAATTCCACTCTCAAAAGACCATACGTCGCAACGGTTCGAATCCCGGAATTCACGCCTTTTCCAGCTCACACCTCTGGCGTCACAACGTTTCAAATTTCAAAAAGAAGTCATGATTCTGTTTCAAACCCACCATTCGATGTACGCCACGTGTATGAGATATCATTTCTCACAAGGCTCGAGATATCTTAATAATTCGTTTGTCAGTACGTTCGGATTTCCCTCATATGATGAAACGACTGATGCTATTTTTCTCGCTAGTTATCAAACACTCTATCGAGGATCCATCGCTCGATAGAGTGGGGGGCTATCTGTTGGGGTTAGACTTCGTCTTCCCATTGAAACGTTTGCTTTAACAGTTTGTCTAACGAACGATGAACTCCCGATCCTAGTATCTGTATAGTTGGGCCAGACCCAATTCATTATCCGAGTCAACAATGAATATCTATCGCTCGCATTATTGGGCCGGATCCAATAACCCCTAATGCGGTCAGTTCAGAGTTGAAAATCGAACGTCGAACCAACTTATTGAACTTGATCTTCATATATTGAATCTACTTCCAACGAACGACAGATTACAAAAACAGTTTTTGTAAACTATCCATCGTTCGTTGTTCACATTCGATACAAAAGTATGCTCTTCGCCGTTGTCGAGCCCAATGATAACGATGATGTATCGTGCCATTACGATAACTAATTAATTCGTAACTGGCAAATAAAAGCATATCAGTAACCGCTAAGCCCATAATCTGTGGAATACCATAATAACTGCCAAGTTCATATCATGACACGTGTCCCCAGAGGAGAACGAAAAGAATAACTGTTCAACAGCAGTTATGGATCCTTCTTCTTTAAATAGAGGAGGACCCTCCCCGCTGAGGGGATCCGGAGAATTTTCTACTTGAACGTACTGTAACTCTGCCAAAATACACCCAGAAATCTCCCTGTACTTGAAAACACTTTCATACAGTAAAAATCTGATACTCACAGAGGACGTAGCATAATTGGCGAACCTCTCTACACTTTGGTGTTGATGATTATTACTCACTGTTATTATTTGATTTGATTATTTCAATTCTGCTTTATTATACGAGTTTCAACACAATGTCCAAGGGCCCAATTACCCCGTTATTACTGTTCTCATACTGATTTTTCCGTTAAAATTTTGATTGTAGAATTCCAGCATCTACAATATTCTTTTAATTGTTTTCTCTTTCTTATGCAGCTTTTCTTTGGGGCATCTGAGACATTTGATGCAGACAGTTACGTTGAAACGGAAAATTTGAATTTTAATTTGAACTTTAGAATTTTATTTTTGTTATTTAGGATGTTTATGTTTGAGTACTTTAGGATACTTTAAAATGTTAGATATTTAATTTGGTTAGGGCTTTACATGTTCATCTTAATTATGCGAATTCGAAAGGATTACTTTTTAATTGACTCCACAAAGGAGTATAATTTATAAGTTGGATGCCCTGGTCTATATATAGGTGTAAGCCTTTATTTTTTTCTTTTCTGAAAAGGTAAGCCTTTATTTTTACTTGTCTCAGTTCTCTCTCTCTTTTTAATTTTGCACCCCCGCATTTATTATTATTATTATTTTCACGCCGCATTTATTTGTCGCACAAAATCAAGAAGTGTAATAAAAAAAAAGTCGGTCACACCAATTACTAGAGGTATGCATATTTTTTTCCTCCGATCACGATTACATGAAAAAAAGAGTGTTATAATTTCACAAAAAAAAAAAAAAAAAAAAGAGTTTTATTTATACATCTGTTTTCTTCTACAATTTTTTTTAAAACTTTCATTGTTTGTATTATTACTTAAAGAAAAAATTATGTGTCCATCCCATAATCTTCATCCACTCGTCTAAACAACGTGTTTTACCTTCTTTAGTTAGGTTTGGAAGGAAAAGAAAACAAAAAAATAACAAAATAACAAAACAAAACAAAACAAACTATGCCAAAAGCAGCACTTCTGGGTACCCGCCAAAATAAGCGCGCCAAAACCTTTGGTAAATCAACATGTATTTTCTTGCAAAAGCTTCTCCAAATTATGCTAGTTCTAAAAAATTATCTACGTCTTGATGCAGATTTAATATATTTATATTTATTAATATTGCAACATGTAAGTTGCAGTTGATCTCCCACGTTGCACATATCTTTTTTTTTTATAGTTTATAGGTTTTTTTTTTTTAATTATTCCATTTACTTTTAATGGCCAAAACTTCTCAACCGATTTACTACATGAACCTCTTCTTAGGAAAATAAATATAAAAATAAATAAAGTAAAAACATTAATCGCTAAAAACACTTACCTCCATCCCCACCAAACATTCTCTTATTTATCAACCTTCTCTTTCTCTTCGTCACAACCACGCATATTCTGTTTTTACCTCTAACTGGGTACCATAAGCCAAACGGCCAAAAAAAAGGAGAGAAAAACAATTGCCTTCTTATTGTGTTGCCTACAAAAATTTAAGGATCATTTTGGTATGTTTATTATACCTTTTTTCATTGCTTCTTTCTTTTAATATAGCATCTTCTTCTTTAAATCCTATATCTTCAACAAGGATTGGACCCCTGTTTAGCGGTCTTACTTTGGCCGCTTAGTCCCTCCCTTGTTTTTTTCCTTTGGCGTCTCATGTTTCGGTGCTTTTTGTCTGTCTTTTTGTTTTGTTTCGGTCAAAGTTTTTTCTGTGTTTTCCTCGTGGTGTCTTTTGCCGTTGGCTGCGTGCTTTTTGTGTTCGGTGTTTTGCCTGGCTGGCTTTTAATTGAAATTCACTTTTTAGCAAAAGATATATACATATATATATATATATATGCATGTATACATATATCAGGAATCAGTCACTGCTTTGAAAGATGATGGTCTAGAAAATCTATCCATCTCGGTGGCCTCTGATACCCAAATCATGCAATCATACGGCAGAGCTTAAAGTCACATGCTTCATTTGCATTTCGTAACCATAACAAATGCAAACTAATAATACCAGCAACTGATGTAGACTCGTTAACACAACTTTGTTTGCATTTATTTGCTTGGACTTCATTATTGATGCGGTGCAGAAGGAAATAGATTTTATGGCAAAGCAGGATCGGTGCAAGCAAAAATAGGCAATTTCCCCTTTTTTTGACTTTCAATTTCTATCATTATCTCAATTTTTTTCAATTTTGAATTTCCTTTTTTTTTTTTCAATTTTGAAAAAAACAAATCTTTTTTTTTTTTTTTTTTTTTTTATCATTATCTAGTTATTATTCCGAAATTCTTAGGGGATGTTATTTAAAGCATTGTAAGCCTTTGTGGCCGGTGGTGATTGAAGAAGAATTATTTGCTCTTTCTTGGCATTTGTGAAAGTTTGAGTTTTTGTGAGATTTTTTTAGTCTTTCCTATAAGCTTCCGCTACGTCAATTATGGGGAACTTGGTAACAGTGTCCAATATTTTTCTTCTTGAAGGTTTCGTTCTTATAAATTTTAATTAAGGTTTTCGGCAAAATTTTTCTATTGGTATTTTTTTTTTTTTAATCAACAATTGAGCAATAATCAAGAAAGTGGTCATACACGACTTTAGTTATGGCAGAGGTACGGTATAATATTCTTATTTATAGTTTTTTTTTTTTCAATCATGATCATTTGATTTTATATATGTTAATGTTATTATTTATTTTTAACATATAAACTTTTTGAAGTCCTCTAAAAAGGGGAAAAAGAAACAAAGAAAGCAACTGCAAGCTGATATATTTGCTGCTACAAGTAACAGAGATGGAACTTTAAGAATCCGTGAAAGTTCAATTCCAAACGATAGGGAGAATCAAGAAAATTTTAGGAATGCTTCAAATAAGGGGAAGAAAAAAGCTGATCTGGGCAAAGGGAAAGGGAAAGTGAAAAAAAAAACTTAGTTGAACAAGATATAAGTGACTCAAATGCAGATGATGGAAATAATGATTCGACTACAAATAGGGGGGACATAAAATCTAGAGATACTGATGAAGACTCGAGTCAATCAAATAAAGACGAGCAAACTGACCAACCTGAGATAAATAAGAAGAAAAATGTTAGAGGAGTAACGCGGCTAGATATACTTCCGGTGGGTGAAAAACAACGTCAAACTGTTGAATGTAATGAAGTAGGACAACCTATTGGAAAGACATCAGTCGGGTTTAGTACTGCACTTGAGGTACTAGTTAGACGATATATTCAAATTAATGTAGACAATTGGAGAAAGGTAGATGACCAGAAGAAAAATGAGTTGTTGACCCTACTGCTGGTATGAATGCTTATTTTTTATTGTTGCATTTTTTTGGGTTCCAATTCCATTTTTATTTATGTTGTTTGATGCTTTTAAAACATTATTGTTATGCTTACACTTTTTCTTGAGATTAAATGCAGCAAAAATTTAAGATTTCTTCATGTTATAAGAAATTCCTTACAAGATCGATGGGAAAATCGTGACGGAATCACAAAAGTAATCTCAGCTCAATAATAAAATAGTTGGCTGACTGTTCAAATGTAGTAGAAGAACTTGCTCGTAAAAAGCTGATAGATGTGGGTTGGGATGAGTGGCAGGAGTTTTAAAAAATTAGGACGTCAAAAGAATTTAAAGTACCTGCTTATATGCCCTTTTAATATTTTTATTTTTATCATTGTCATCCTCTTGCGAAACCATATATAAAATTTATGTGCCTTTGCTTTTTTTTATTTAGGAGAAAAGTGAGAAAATGAGTAAAGTGAGAACAAAGCTAAAATACCCACACACGACAAGCCGAAAAGGTTATGCAAGATTGGAGAATGAACTGGTAAGTATACAAAGAAAAGCCTATAATGGTCTATTTTGTTTGTTTGTTTATATAATATAAGATATTTTCTTTTATTTTGTTAGAAGTGATCTGTTCCTTATTTGTTCCGCAGAAAGAAAAGAACAAAAAAATCCAAAATTCCCAGAGTCGAATTGTGGCTTGAGGGACATAAGCACAAAAATGGAAAAAGCTACAGAGGAAGCAATATTGGTCAAACTATTCAAAACGTTTATTTCTTAAATAAAATGAGCAACAAGCTTATAAAATTATGTGCATGCTTTTATTGTCTATTTTGACATGTAATTAGAGACTTATCACAAGCTAAAATATCCTAAATTTATTTGTTTAGAGAGTTATCACAATTTAGGATATTTTTTTGATAACTATTACATGTCAAAACAGACAATAAAAGCATGCACATAATTTTATAAGCTTGTTGCTCATTTTATTTAAGAAATAAACGTTTTGAATAGTTTTACCAATATTGCTTCCTCTGTAGCTTTTTCCATTTTTGTGCTTATGTCCCTCAAGCCACAATTCGACTCTGGGAATTTTGGATTTTTTTGTTCTTTTCTTTCTGCGGAACAAATAAGGAACAGATCACTTCTAACAAAATAAAAGAAAATATCTTATATTATATAAACAAACAAACAAAACAGACCATTATAGGCTTTTCTTTGTATACTTACCAGTTCATTCTCCAATCTTGCATAACCTTTTCGGCTTGTCGTGTGTTGGTATTTTAGCTTTGTTCTCACTTTACTCATTTTCTCACTTTTCTCCTAAATAAAAAAAAGCAAAGGCACATAAATTTTATATATGGTTTCGCAAGAGGATGACAATGATAATAATAAAAATATTAAAAGGGCATATAAGCAGGTACTTTAAATTCTTTTGACGTCCTAATTTTTTAAAACTCCTGCCACTCATCCCAATCCACGTCTATCAGTTTTTTACGAGCAAGTTCTTCTACTACATTTGAACAGTCAGCCAACTGTTTTATTTTTGAGCTGAGATTACTTTTGTGATTCCGTCACGATTTTCCCATCAATCTTGTAAGGAATTTCTTATAACATGAAGAAATCTTAAATTTTTGCTGCATTTAATCTCAAGAAAAAGTGTAAGCATAACAATAATGTTTTAAAAGCATCAAACAACATAAATAAAAATGGAATTGGAACCCAAAAAAATGCAACTATAAAAAATAAGCATTCATACCAGCAGTATGGTCCACAACTCATTTTTCTTCTGGCCATCTACCTTTCTCCAATTGTCTACATTAATTGGAATACATTGTCTATCTAGTACCCCAAGTGCAGTACTAAACCCGACTGATGTCTTTCCAATAGGTTGTCCTACTTCATTACATTCAACAGTTTGACGTCGTTTTTCACCCACCGGAAGTATATCTAACCGCGTTACTCCTCTAACATTTTTCTTCTTATTTATCTCAGGTTGGTCAGTTTGCTCGTCTTTATTTGATTGACTCGAGTCTTCATCAGTATCTCTAGATTTTATGTTCCCCTATTTGTAGTCGAATCATTATTTCCATCATCTGCATTTGAGTCACTTATATCTTGTTCAACTAAGTTTTTTTTTTTTACTTTCCCTTTCCCTTTGCCCAGATCAGCTTTTTTCTTCCCCTTATTTGAAGCATTCCTAAAATTTTCTTGATTCTCCCTATCGTTTGGAATTGAACTTTCACGGATTCTTAAAGTTCCATCTCTGTTACTTGTAGCAGCAAATATAGCCGCTTGCAGTTGCTTTCTTTGTTTCTTTTTTCCCTTTTTAGAGGACTTCAAAACGGTTATATGTTAAAATAAATAATAGCATTAACATATATATAATTAAATGATCATGATGGAAAAAAAAAATTACACTACGAATAAGATTTTAATACTGTACCTCTGTCATAACAACAGTTGTGTATGATCACTTCCTTGATTATTGCTCGATTGTTGATAAAAATAAAATAAAATAATACTAGTAGAAAAATTTTGCCGAAAGCATTAATTAAAATTTATAAGAACGAAACCTGCAAGAATAAAAATGTTACACTGTTACCCAAGTTCCCCGTAATGAAGTCCAAAGAACTGAAGAAATGCAAATAAATGCAAACAAAGTTGTGTTCACGAGTCTACATCAGTTGCTGGTATTATTAGTCTGCATTGTTATGGTTAAGAAATGCAAATGAAGTATATGACTCTATGCTCTGCCGTATGATTGCATGATTTAGGTATCAGAGGCCACCGAGATGGATAGATTTTCTAGACCATCATCTTTCAAAGCAGTGACTGATTCCTGTTTTATGTATACATACATATACATACATATATATATATATATATATTTCTTTTGCTAAAAGTGAATTTCAATTAAAAGCCAGCCAGGCAAAACGCCGAACACAAAAAGCACGCAGCGAACGGCAAAAGACACACGAGGAAAACACAGAAAAAACTTTGACCGAAACAAAACAAAAAGACAGACAAAAAGCACCGAAACATGAAACGCCAAAGGGAAAAAACAAGGGAGGGACTAAGCGGCCAACGTACGACCACTAAACAGGGGTCCAATCCTTGTTGAAGAAATAGGATTTAAAGAAGAAGATGCTATATTGAAAGAAAGAATAAATGCAAAAAGGTATAATAAACATACCAAAATGATCCTTAAATTTTTGTCGGCAACACAATAAGGAGGCAATTGTTTTTCTCTCCTTTTCTTTGGCCGTTTGGCTTATGGTACTCGGTTGAAGATAATAAAAGAATGGGCGTGATTGTGAGGAAGAGAAAGTGAAGGTTGATAAATAAGACAGTGTTTTGGTGGGGATGGATGTAACTGTTTTTTGCGGTTAATGTGTTTACTTTATTTATTTTTATATTTATTTTCCTAAGAAGATGTTCGTGTAGTAAATCGTTGAGAAGTTTTTGGCCAATAAAAGCAAATGGAATAATAATTAAAAATATATATATATATGTGCAACGTGGGAGATCAACTGCAACTTACATGTTGCAATATTAATTAATATAAACATATTAAATCTGCATCAAGACATAGATCATTTTTTACAATTGGCATAGTTTGGAGAAGCTTTTGCAAGAAAATGCATGTTGATTTGCCAAAGGTTTTGGCGCGCTTATTTTGGCGGGTACCCAGACGTGCTGCTTTTGGCGGGTATATAGTTGATTTTTTTTTTTTTTTATTAAAAAAAAACCTAACTAAAGAAGGTAAAACACGTTGTTTAGACAAGTGGATGGAGATAATGGGATGGACGCGCGATTTTTTCGTTAAATAATAATACAAACAATGAAAGTTTTAAAAAAAATTTGTAGAAGAAAATAGATGTATAAAACTCTTTTTTCTGTTTCTTTTTTTTTTAATTATAAAACTCTTTTTTTCATGTAATCATGATCGGAGGAAAAAATATGCATACCTCTAGTAATTGGCGTGACCGACTTTTTTAATTAAACTTCTGATTTTGTGTGTCAAATAAATGGGGGGTGAAAAAAAAATAAAATAAATGCGGGGGTGCCAGATCAAAAAAATAAATAAAGGAAAATAAAGAGAGAATTGAGACAAGTAAAAAAAATAAATAAATAAAGGCTTACACCTATTTATAGAGAAGGGCATCCAAATTATAAATTATACTCCTTCGTGGAGTCAAAAAAGTTTAATCGTTTTGAATTCGTATATTTAAGACGAATATGTTAAGCCCTAACCAAATTAAATATCTCAAATCTTAAAGTATCCTAAAGTACTCAAACATAAACATCCTAAATAACAAAAATAAAATGCTAAATTTCAAATTCAAATTCAAATCTTCCGTTTCAACATGACTATCTTCATCAAATGTCTCAGATGTCCTAAAGAAAAGCTGCATAAGAAAGAAAAAACAATTAAAAGAATATCAACAAGAGTAAAAAAAAAAAAAAACGAATGTAGAGCAAACATGGTTGACATAAAAGAATCTGCAAAGGTTTTTTTTTTAATTTAACTTCAAGAAAGTTTTAAAAAACATGGTTGATAGAAGTAAATAGATGATAGGATAAAATCTTTTTTTTTAATTCATTTGTATTATTTTTAAAATACATTATATGAATTAGGATTATATCTTTTAAGATTTACTTAGGATTATCTTTATCTCTTAGTGTTATTTTAAATACTAAAAATTACATTTAGTTTAGGATTTTGAATTATAATTATTTTAAGATTTATCTCATATAAAGAAGATATTTACCTTTGTTATCTAGTCTATTTCAGTCTTCCGTCATATTTTAAGTGTAATTCATATCATAAAAAATGTCAATATTAGATCCGTTTTGGGGAAGCATCCAAATGAAAAATATTTGGGATGAAAACTTTTCAATGAAAAATTTTAAACATAAGTCTTTGAAATGTCATCCAAACCGACGTTTTGGATATTAACATTCTAAACATAACATTTGAACATAAACTTATGCATTGTTGGGAACTCAGATTCCAACTTAAAACTTCCAAGTCAATTTTGTCTTTTTTATTTATTTTTAAGTCAACAGATTTCTTACTAGTTTGTGAAAACTCAAGTAACTCAAAAATAAAAATTCCAACTCAAACCGGTATTCCGAAAATAAATATGCAGTTGGAAGTAGAAATCTAAAAAGACATAAACAATACACTAGAGTGGAGGTAAAATAATTTTGGGGGATAAATTTTTGCCATTTAAGAACAAAAATCCAAAAACTAGTTGGATGTTCTATTTCCAATAGTACCAACCAAACACATATTCGGATGGACCATTCAAATAGAATGGTCTAAATGTTGACAAATAGTTGTGTGCAATGGTGAGTTAATATTTATTTACTTTCATAGAAAAGTATATGGAAAGTGAAAACTTTTTAAAAAACACATTTGGTAACCCCGCGGTTGGAGCTTGGGATTTGCCATTAAAATATAATAGCAACAAAAAGAATCTGATAGATTAATTTGAACAACTTAGATGTTACATGCTCGGGAAGACTATAAATTGTTAGGATTGCAAATTGAACCGATGTACGGGAATGTAGGTCAAATACAGTAATTCTTGTTTAGTCAATTCCGATTGTTTGTTAAGTTCATATTCATTACATTACCAGGCAATTCAACAAAGGTAACCCATGTTTTCTTATTGTATATTATACATATGTTTTGCTTATGATGATTTGTAACCAAGTCGTTGAGAACCAGTAATCAGAAACTTATTCATAGTAAGTGTTAGTTGAACTAGTACCATCTACTAAACTTAGTTAAAATCTCAATCTACTACAAATATTACTATAAATCGAGATTGACCTTTTGGTCTAATCAGATATAGAAAATTCTTTGCAGATTGAACAAATTTATGGCAATGTCAATCAATATGGTCACTCATGTTTGTTTGATTTTGATGGTTTTAATGTGTATATTTATCCAATAATCGAATAGTTGAACAAAAGTAATCCACTAGTTTATTACTCTATTTTTCGCTTATTAGGCTTCGTAATCGAGCCATTGAATACCATAAATTGGAAAATTAATTGATAATATGTATTAGCTAAACTACTGCTACCTATTAAACTTAGTGTTACAATTTGGTGTACTATTATTTATTGCTACAAATCAAGATTGACATTTTGTTCTAATTAGATCTGCAAAATTCACTTTGTTGTAGTGGCATAAACAATTACGATATTCTTGTTGCTCATCCTTTGAGTGTCATCCAAATTTCAACATAAAATGGGAAAGATGATAGTAAGGACATTGTTATCGATGTAGAAGTTAACCGGTATAGTAGTTCGTATACATATCATATATTAACCTTTTCTTTTGATATTTACTTTTTCTGCTAAATTTTTGGTGTTTGATTAACTATTAATAAATATCTATAGAAATCATGTAATTTCTTTTAATTATTACTCAAGTTTGGAATAAAGTTAAAAAAAATATATCAAACTAATTAAAAATTTAGAATTTACCATCGTAATGTTTAAAAGAAAAAAAAAATCAAAAATAGACAATATCAGAATAATTTTTGTTTATTAGAGTTAATGAGAAATAAAATTATAAACTTGAAAAGACTACAATATATTTGTCAATTGTCAATGTTTAGTGATGTATACCTGAATCTTATCATTATTTTTGTGTCTCAACTCAAAGGAGTAACACGAACATCTTATACATTCCAATTAAACTAACACCTAATTATTTCCTTAAGATAAATTATTCAGTAGACCATGAGTTTCATGTCATCATGCTAATTTGACAGACCCATTCTATACTAAATGTTTGACATATGGAAGGTTAGTCCCTAAAAAAAAATTCTTCCGATCAATATTTCTTCGACTACTGTTTCTTTTATTACATGCATGGTCATAATAGATTGCTATAAATGTTTAACGTAAATTCTTTTTTTTTTTTTTTTTGAAATTTTTAAACCTAAATTCGTATCAATTACTTTTAATTTTTTAACAAAATAATTCTTAATTTTTAAAAAAGTAATATTTTCTCCCAAAAAAAAAAATTTCCTAACAAATTTAGGAAACTTGAACAAAATAACTTAATATTTAAAAACAATCTGTAACTGTTTTGTTTAGCTCCTTTAACTAGTGAATATTCATGTTCTTCTCGAGGTTGTTGATATCGTGAAGTAAATAAAGTTTTGTATAGATTAGCTATTTATCAATGTCGCCACTACACCGACCTTTTTTCCGCAAACTCTTTTGAACTATTAATATATATTTAAATAATTTGTATTATGCTAATGTATGTGATGTCTCAAGACTTCGGTTAAATGTAAGGGTTATCTATGACTTTATAATTTGTTAAACAAGTAATGTGCATGCATGATAAAGTTTACCTGTATCGATTAATCTATTTATGTTGTAAAAAAAATATTATCTAAAATTTTCAATAAGTTTAACTATTAAAAGTAAGATTTAATTTAAGTGTGCATGATAATGACCTATGTAGTCAGATCGTTGCAGAATTATTGCAGTTTGGATGTTAACCCGGTCACTTTCATTACTCCAAAGATATTGCAAGCATAAATCAGATAAAGATTGGTCAAATAGCAACCCCTAAACACTAAAACACACATTTTTAAATATTTTAAAATGAAAATTTTCAAACATATCACATGCTAAGAATCTTGTATCTAGGACAGGATAGTAGGATAGTGTATTTAATCTTTCCTTCAACGCACTATATGATTCTTTCCTTCTGATTACGTATAGGACCGATCTATGTTTCTAACGCAGTCTCTATGATAGAGCACAAACTGCAAAAAATTAAAATCAAGCTGGTTTTTATCTTGACCATTAAAATTAAAAACTGGTTCCTAAAAAGAAAAAAAAATAAATCACATAGTCAAAAGATGTACATCCAAAAATTGAAGTAAATGCTTATACGAAATCTTACTTTCTATCTTAGAACCAATACCATAAGAAGATATGTAAGCAGATATGTAAGCAGTAGTTATGATAAGATTAAGATCAGTAAGTACTCGAACAACTTCCAGAAGTATTCTATGTTAATTTGCACTGTCGACCAGCATCAAAGGAAATAACAAAGAACAAATTGTTTTCCAAAATGTTCAGAACGTATAAATCAAGAATAGAAAATGAAAAATGTCTCATACTTTTATCACTTGAAGAAACATATAAATTAAAGGTACATCTCAAAGAAGATGAGGCTAATACGGGGTGGGTTCATTCTTTGGGTTGATTTCTCGTAATCATTATCCATGTCATGCAAGAAGATGCATGTAGCTTATGTTAACCTATGAATGGGAAAATAAACAAGAAAAACAAACCTAAGGAAATATAAAAAAAATTACAAATTAATTAGTAACTTTTGGAATTCTAGAATTATTTTTGATAAATAAATAAGATCGAATACTGACCTCATCATTTTCAAGTTTTTCAGTCCAATAGATAGGAACACTCTTTAGGTATGGTAGAGTCAAGTTTTTTATACAAGTTTTTCTTAGTCATCTACCCGAGACCTACCATTTCATCATCAACCCAAACTTCAACAGTTGAAGTTGGAATGAGGCCTAAAAAGAATATAATGAGATTTGAACTCGGATGCACGAAGAGATGCCTAACAAAGGTGTCAAAAATCCTTTGTCATCTCATCCACACCTGTGGATGTTTTGGAATTCTAGAATTTGCTCGTTAGGTGTGCTTTACTGAATATTTAAATTTCCTTTCTGATCACATCTAAACCACTAATTTGTCTATTAGGCTCATCCGACATGATTTGAGCCAGAATCTTCCCTATCTTTTAATTTAACATATAAAAAAGGGAGAGCAATTATCAAAATGTTCCAGCACATCCCCGCCAAAATCAGTTAGCATGCCTATAAACATTCTCCCATGCAATGCCATCACCTAATTCATTGAGAATTTTGATTTAAAGAAGCAGTCATCTATATTACACCATCTTAAGCTATATATATATATATATATACACACACACACTTTCTTTCTTTTCTTTTCTTTTCTTTTTTTAAGCTAAAATAACCAAAAAAAAAAAAAAAAAGTTAGGACCGATCAATGTAGTTTTGGAGAGTGTAATCTTAATGAAAGAATATCCATTCAAATCCTAGATTTTCAAATTGAGATCAAGATTTCTCACTAGATTCAAGGACAATTAAATCAGGGGTATCTTTATTTACATTTTTTTTTTTCCCATTAAGGCCGTTTCATAAAACTCTTGGATTTCTGAATTTGAAAATTTTCAACTCTATTATTTATTTTCACTCCAATCTCTTAACTTTAAAATGTTCCTCTTTCAGTGACCAAGCCAGCAAAATTTTTCAACGGCAACACTATTCCATGGTTTTATATAAACTGGGGATATGATTATATATTTCAAATCTGAGTGGTGGTACCATTATAATTTTTACATTTTGGAACCAATAAGCATCTGAAAAAATGTTTCCTTAGTCAGTGAGGGACCTGGACCTGCTTAGGGGCCATGGGGGGCATGTGCCCACCTCAATTTTTTTGAATTTCAAATTTTGTCCCACATTTTTTTTAAATGTTTGTAATTTGCCCCCACTTAAAGTTTTCTTTTTTAAATGTGCCCCACATAATTTAGATTATTTTTATGTTTTAGTACAAAAACCGATATTAAGTACATTCTTTTTTTTTTTTTCCCTCCCAATTCCTTTATCTACATTTCTTTCTAATTATTTTTATTGCAACTTTAGTTTGTTTGGAAAATATTTTTTGACTGTAAAATGATCAACAATTAAAATAATATGTGCGGGTGATTTTTACATTTATTAGAAAAGGATTCATCTTCAAAAGTAAAACATGATGGTATAAAATAAGTACAACCGACACTTAATTTTAAGTTTAAAAAAATACAAACAACTTAAGTGGTGATGGCATTGAATATTTGACAAGGTCATGGACTAAAGGTTGTTTATAAGCTTACGTAATACGGTATATAATCAGGAGTGTAGTTTCAGATTTATAATGGTGTGACTCTAAAACTAATAATTATGTGATAAATTGATTCGGTTTAAAATATTTAATCAGATTATTGGAACCTGACTAGCAGATGGTAATTGACTAAATTACTAATGCGGTTTAAATTCTCGTCAGTGTTGTAATGACGCGCCCGGCACATTGGGATGACAGTGGGCATGTCCAACTAGTTAGAGAATAGATTTTGTGTTGTTTAATCTATTTGTAATAAGTATCCAGTTGGATAATTATTTATTTATTAAATAATTATCATGAGATTTATTTATTTATGATTTAAACTTTAAATTAATGATATTTATCTTTTGAGATAAATATGGAATTTAATTTAAATTAATGGATATGGATATATAAAATTATTTCAATTATTAACTTAAATATATTGACTAGATATGGATAATGTCTAAAAAAAAATTGGAACTAAAACAAAATCTTATCTAATCCCCTACATGTAGGCTTTTTTTTTTTTTTTTTTTTTTTGAGGATATAGATGAGATTATTCTCCTTCTTGATTTTTTGTATAGATAATTATAATATAATTATTTTTGAGTAATTGACCCAAATAGTCTCTGAATTTTTTAGAATGTGTAAATATGATTCCTATTTTATTTTTATTTTTGGCCGAGAACCATGAACTCCTATTTTTTTTTTGTTATTTTAGTCCTTTCCGTCTAAATCCATTAAATTTCTAACAGAATACATCATCTGCAATGCATATGATCTAACTTAGGAGTTGTATTTTAATAATCTAATAATAAAATTTAATATAACAAAAATTTAAAAAATAATAATAAAAAAACTCAAAAACAAAAGTAATAAACTAGTTAGTTGAAGCTCTTTACGATTTCTTGGATCATTCTTGGAGGTTCTTGACTCACAAAATACATATTTAAAAATAATTTAGACATCACGAGTTTGTTCGATCATAGAAAATTTTTAAAATTCCACCGCACAATATTTGTACAAGGTGTTGATTGGCAAATGGATCAAGATTGGAAAGTCTGAAACTTTTTTCTGTTCAAACTCGAATTTTAACTTCAAATGGGTGTTTGAAGAGGAAAAAAAATATGGATGTGGTTCAGATTTGGAAAAAGGGAATCTTACATGATAACCCCATTTAAACTGGATCATATGGATCCAGAGCCATTACCCAAACGGTGCCCCAGTTTTAGGTATTCTTTCGAGTATTTTTGCTGCTGTATTTTTTTTTTTTTTTGGTTATTATTTTTATTTATTATTATTTTTTTTTTTTTGGCAAATTGATACTACACATTAACTTTATTTTAACAAGGATGTAAAGTAGAAATACACATTGCAAATCCATGTACCTCATATTCAGGATAATCCTGTTGTCAATACAGCAATCACAAGTTTAAGAATTCCGATCCCACATTTTCATCAGCAAAGATAGCACTAGCCTCACGATCAAAAGTCTTGCAAAGAATTTCATAGCTTTTCTGATTCTGCACAATAAATTAAACCGATTCAAACAAAAACAACGGTTGTTTCGCACCATAAAAAAATAATTAAAAAAGAAGAAGAAGACGGAAAAAAAAAACTCATTCATTGCACGTGAATTTATTGCTCATCGATAATCCCTTACCGAAGGATCAACTCTTGATGGTGAGGTTGTTGATACAACATATCTGCAAATACATCAACTTTGAGTAAAAGAAACTTGAACGGAAACTAAAAACCTCCAAGTGATGAAGTAACAACATCTGATAAGGTTCAGTAAGGCACTAAAGGCCTACCAAACTGCAAAAGCAAGTAAACTTAGAGCCAGTCAACCAGAGGTTTTTTAGTTTTTTGCCCTCTTCTTTTCCAGGCTGGGTTGTGCAACTTAAAGGATGAAGTGAAGAAAATAGGAAAATGGCGCCACTAAAACATTGACACAGTGCAAAGCTTCTTGAAAAATAAAACTGCTGGATTAATGCCTACATGCCAGAAGCTAGAATATGCATACTCATGTAGAAAATAGCTAACATCGCACATTCAAACAAAGGATTTACCTCATCTTACTCATATAGAAATTTATGGCACCCAAGTTTGCTTTCTGAACCGTCAATAGCACAGCAGTCATGTGGTTCTGCAGAAGATGAAACTGCTCGATTAATGCCTAGATACCAGAAGCAAGAATATGCATACAAATCCTCACAAGTTAATGGAAAAATATTTACCATATGTGCAAGTAAAATGCAGATTATTGTTGTGATCTCATACAAATTCAGTGTGCATTATTAAGAATTAGATATTTTGAGCTATCGTAGGTGGATCATAATCATACCAAGCTTCTAAAGGTTGGCGCTCTTCTTACAATATAGTACCTACTTTCTATGAGGTAAAAACATAAAATAGATAAATAAGAGCACCTTTTGAGCAATAAGCTCGATTAATTGCATTAGAAACTTGCCCAGCCCCTTCCCTTGAACACGAGATTCTAGTTGCAACTCGTAAACATAAAGAACAGGTAACTCTTCCTCTATGACAAATCGATAATGTACAAATCCAACCAAGGGGCCCCTATCTGCCGGACAATTAGTAAAACCTCTTTCCACTTCAGAGGTTGTTGATGATTCACACGCATTTGCATTGAAAGCCTCATATGCAAATATATAGCGTGCTTCGCCTGCAACCATTTCCCTACGCTTTATCTTCTCTTCCACTGGCCACTCAGACCCATATGGCCCTTCCATGTTGATCTGCAGGCTTCCCAAGATTCAGCTAACTGTATATCCATACAAGGCATTCATCCAGTAAGATGGCAAAATCAAATTATCTTACAATACCTTAAGGAGGTTTTGGATGTATTTTTTAACAGAATGTGAGAGCTCGTCACCATGTCCGGATCCCAAACAAGCAGAGAAGTCTAGCAATCAGATTTAATTACAAGAATCAACTTAAAAGTGTAATCTTAAGATGACTAGAATGCGCATTACCAAAACATACATATTAACAATGAACAAAAAAAAAAAAAAAAAGAATATGATGCAAATCAATGAAGTATTGCCGAACTTAAAACCAGCAAACCTAAGAAGAATTTGGTCTCCAGACAGACTGAATGTCATAACAAACATGAGACATGGAATTTGGTCTCCACACTGACTGAATGTCATAACAAACATGAGACATGGTAATATGGCCTCATACAAAGATTATATGCCCATTTCACTATTCCATGTATGCATTCTAGTAGCTATGTCAATTAGAAGAATCAAATGATATTGTAAACATAAAATCCTAACAAAACATCAATGATAGAAAACTCAACCACAGGAGGGGGAAAAAAATAAGAAAGGGAAAACAATGCTAACGAATCAAGCACTCTACCAAATTTAAGAACTTCTAAAATTTCCTACAAAAGAGTTTGCTCTCATTGTTTAAATACAGACTTAGAAGACACCATAAGGTATGACACTCAAAATACAAAAATATACTTATTTAGCTCTATAGAAAATTATTTTCCCCTTCTCCAGAATTATGAATTAGTGATGACCATGGAAATTCACAGACAGCTAGATGCTTACCATCATGATGGTAACAGCAAAACGCAGGTAAAGAAGAAAGAGGGTCCTTCACTGCTAAAGCGGCCTTAATCACTGCATCAATAGCCTTCTTCTTCTCAAGAATCTGGCAAAGTGCATATCCACATTCATCATTGCCTCTAATATTTTTGCTAAAAAGGTTTATTTCTTAAATAATAACAAAGTTTATTTCAGAATTGTGTGTGGGAAGCAGCCCTTCTAATTCATTACTACCTCTTTGCGGCTAACCCTTCTTCTTTTGCTAGTGGGAAGCATCTCAAAACTAGGATCCGATGCACCCCCAATATCACACGCCGCAATCTTTTTGCCCCTCCAAGCTTTGTAGTCGGATACTGTTATACCACGGGTTTTCATCATGTCCATTATTGAACTCGGGGTTGGTGTATCAAGTTGGCCTGGGAACTCTTTCCAAAATAATACGTCATGCTCATTGTAATTATGGGTAGTCATCCCAAATGGTATACTCCTTGATTTTCCTTTGTGGGGGGTGTGATAAAAACAGAAAAATAAAACAGTGAGTGAAAGGCTCAGTAGGACTCAAAAAAATTAAAGCAGAAAAAAACTATGACAAAGATAAAATCTTGAATAAATTAAATGGCATAAATGAATAAGCAATAATAATTGGAACTCAAAAATAAATCAATTCAATCATGCACACCCGCAGTATATCATATACTGAAGATGAGCTCACACTATAATATCGTCCGTAGGCCAACCACCACAATTCCGGTTGGTCCTGATCGGATTTCGGGGTCTGTCCCCGAGGATATGATCTGCAAATCCCAATCTCTAACCTGGCCATCAGGTAATAATATCTATATGCCAAAAATCCATGTAAATCTCATAAATCCCTTTTGGAAGATATTCTATTTCCAAAATAGTTTTCAAATCCACAACAAATCAGTTAAGCTTTTTTTCCACAAATATGTACCAGTCTCCATAAGCATAATCATTCAAAGCCTTATATTTTCCAAAAATGCTTTTACCGGAAATCATTTGGAAATAAATTGTTTCCAAAAACAACTATCAATCACCATTTCTTAAATCCCATGATCTTATAAATCATCTCAAAACTCTTTTGGCCAAAACAATATTAAAACAGGCTATCAAAAATAGGGATATTGAATACTACCTCATGGTATAAATCTACTGAATTCTTCTCTAAAGCATTGGCATCTGCTATCGTTCTGCCATTCTCTTGAATAAGAATAACAATTCAACAATATAGTCCTCAGATCAGAATAATCAATACCATTTACAAACAAATACACAAATTGAGTATTCCTCAGTGTGCCATAGAGATATTTAACACGTTACTATAATCACAAAATTTCTAAACTAGCCTCTTAAATAAGGAGATATCTGTAAAGAAAGTAAAAAGATCAAGAGCTCCATTCAAAAAATAAATAAATATATAAAACTGGTAGAACAGTGTGAAAAGACATAACAGCAAAACTACAAAAATTGCTCTGTTTTGTATAGCTGGAATTTAAAAACGCTTAAATCGGCCAAAAACCAACCCAGGCCAGGACATTCTGAAACATTCAATATAATATTACACACACACACACAAACAAATAGTCCAGTTTCAAATCTCAAGTCCCAGATCAGTTTTAAATAAATTGATAAAACTTTCACACGAACAAGGGACCCAAAATAGAAAAGATGGAAAATTTGCAATTTAAACTTGAATTCCCAAAGGTTCAAATCCTGTCATCAGGCTCAAATCACAGGATTAGAATTCATACAATATGTTCAAATATGTTATGAATCCTAAATTAACCAAAACAACAAAATTACAGAAAAAGGAAGTCTAATTGGAGCTCAATTCCAATTTGTTTATTTATTATTATTATTATTATTTTTAACAATTCAAACTCTAAGAATTTCACAAGAACCATTAAGATTGAAACATAGTAGGCAAGTTTAGAAATAAATCCCCTTTCTTTTTTTCTTTTTTCTTTTTTTTTAAACATCACCACAATTTCACCCGAAATTCCAAAGATAGAAACAAAAAACTAATAGAAGTTTTTTTCAACCAAATTTCTTAATTGAAATCGGGGAAAAAATATATTAAAAAAGAAAAAAACACATAATTAGAAATAAGAACTCGGATCGAAACGAACTTCAAATTTCAGTTAGGGATAATCATACCATACCTCTCTCCCATATTTTGGTTGATTTTCGATTGAAATTATCAAAATTTTCTTCCCAAGCTCACACACAAAGCCCTTGTTCTCTTAGCTAGATTAATTTCTGAATCTCATGTACTGTTGTTTCTCTAATCCGTCCATCCATGGAAGTGAGGTCTTACTCTTCACTGGGTTGAGAATAAAAAAGATTAGTGATTACTATTATCAGTTTGAAATGCGAGTTTCGGTTTTTACTCGTGGGGTCAACCCGATCCGACCGGAATACATTACAAAAACGACACCATTTACTCGTCCTCTGCTTAGACGGCGGGGTCCGCTACCTCCGATCCAGTAATTTTTGGGTGCACAATATTTTTAGTTTAAAGTTGATTAATTTTTTAAAAATTAATTATAATTTTAGTGAATTAAAAAAAAAAAAAACAAAAAACAAAAAGGGAATATATGAGTTTGGATCGTTTAAACCAAACGAATTAGGTTTTTAATACATATTTATTTAAATTTGATTTTTCCTCTCAGTTCTGTTCAAGAGATAGGGAGGTGGTACCCTTAATCTAGGGAGGTAGTGTCGTCATTCTCTCAAGCAACTTCATCGTCCTCACAGGCGACAGCTAGGTGCCAATTTTGGGGATTTTTAAAAAACTTGTTTAGGTTATGTTACTAAATTTTGGAACCTAATATTAAAAAATATTTATTTCTAGGTAAATACATTTGTTTACGTTTTTTTTTATATTTGTTTTTCTTAAGTTAGATTTAGTATTTTTGTTTATCTTGCAATTATGTATTTACACCTGTAAATCCTAATATTTACCAATAAATAGTGCCATTTACCTTATTTGAAATAGTATACCTAATATTTATTTAGTAAATCAATTTTTTTTTATAAATAAATAGATCTATCAAGTGAAAATTTGATTTATTAAGTAAGACAAAAAAAAAATCAGTAACATGTAAAATCTTTTATATAATGGGATCTTTCTTTTTTTTTTTTTAGTTTCTTTGTCAAGTTTTATATTTATGAGATAAATCTGATTATTAATGCGGAAATTCCACTATACCATGTATTTACAATATTGTATTAATGTGGTATTTATATGTAAATCTGATGCTTATAATTGGTAAGTCCATTAATAGTGTTATTATTTGATTAAACATAAGTACATTATTTAGTATAATTTTAAAAGAAAAACCCTCAATTTTAAAAGTATTGAAAGAACACCCCAAAATCCCTAGATCCCCAATCTAGTCCCTAATCCTAAATCTAGGAGCACCAACAGTTGCCACCACAATAAACGTTGCCAGAGAATATGAAGAATCCACAGAGATATCCAAAACACGATGAGGATCACATTCTCCCACCGACGACGAACGAACGCAACATGACTATTAGGGTTGGGATTGCATGCATCGCGATTCTCCCGTTGGCAACAAGCGGCAATCTCCGAATGGTGAGGAACAAATGGGAGGCCGGAGATCCAGCACTCGCTACAATTCTTTGTTTTCTCGCGAGCTCTCAACTGTTGCAATTTTATTGACATCCTGTTCGCGACTTCCGATGATGGCAGGTTGGAGATCCAGCGCTCGTTGCAATTCTCTCAGTCCCAAGGCTGATGGGCATCGCGATGTTCTTTGTCGTGGCATGCCGGCGATGGCGATGGCGATGGCGACGGTGGACGTGAGAAAGAAAACAAAGAGGAAAAGAGAGAGAGAGTGAGGAGAGAGAAACAAGGGTAAAATTTGAAAATAGTAATTTATCTTAAAAGGCTAACTAAAATAAGTTATAATTTACTCTGTTTTATAAAAACTGCTATTTATTTTAATCGGATCTATCAAAGATGCTATACGGTATAATTTCTTTCTGTTTTTTTTTTTTTCTCAAATAAATATTCTAACTTAAAAATATTGAGATGTAAATAAAATCTCCCTTAACAAAATTAACAGATGCTTATAAACTAGTTTAAGGAAAGGTAGAGTAATACCTGTTTCTCTTTTATCAAAATATTGACACTAAAAACTACCACCGAAAGGCCAAGAAGTAAATGGCAAAGTTTAAACGGAAAACCGAAATGGCCTTTTTATAATCACAATTTTATTGGTCCCAGAATCCCAGAATTTCTTAACTTTCATCCACTTATATTAAATGCTTATCTTCTTTGTATGCTATTGAGGAAGAAAATGGCCAAGAGTTACAAATCTACGTACTTCTTAGTATTCACCCTTATCTTCTTTGTGGCCGTGGATCATTTTGGTAAGCTTTAAAGTAAAGTTTTTGATAATTTCCTTGCTCAAATGAACCTCATCATTTTGTTTCTTAATTTATAGGTTACCTTTACTTTTTATGCATACAATTTATGAATTCGGTATTTTCTTACGTTGTTGGGAAGACCCTTTTGTTATATATGTTTTAGTCTTGATCGATCATCATTTTTCTATAGATTGTAGTTATATTTTTGAAAGAGTCATATGTGTCTTTAAAAATTAGTGTGTCTTTTCATTTTCCAATGTTTGAATTCGGTGCACTTTTTATTGTCTTGTGCAATTCGGAAGAATTTATTTATAGAACCAATTTGTAACTGTGGTTAAGTTTCCGAATGTCATTATATTATTCAATATTGATATTTGTATTTTTTTGATTCAGAATACAATTATCCTTTAAAAAAAATTTGTGGATTCCTTAGCATTTCTTGAATAAAAAGCAGTATTAAACTGCTTTTTCCCTATCTTCTCTAATATAATTCCAAATTATAGTTACAACGTCCTAGGGTATATTACACAAATGCTAATTTGTGTATCTATTTTCATTTCATCTTGTGTGTTCCACAAGTAGGATCTACCCTCTATTTCATAAGGTAAGCTTCATAGATCCAATCCAGACAAGATATTTTACTAGCTTTCTTGTTAGAGCAAGGAAGGAACTAGCCTACAAAGTGCTAGTTCTGTCCCTACCAATCAACCAAAGTTGGGGACCTAGGTTAGAAAATGGAGATTTTATAGTAGGGCAGCTGTCCAAATTAGAGCTTCTCATAAACCAATTGTGTTTAGGATCTTAATCTAGCTCAAAAACTAACTATTGTTATTCCTTTTTTTATGCATAAAATTTATCTTGTCTTATCTTATCTAATTATACGAACCTTGGATGGTGTTTAAGGCACCTTTGTACTTTAGTTTTTTAATTTAAAATGAGAAAGGAATCTTTTATGTTGAATAAAAAGAAATTCTTTAAATATTAGAGACAACATAATTTTCTTCTTTTGAATTGTTAGGAAAAAATACTTGCCGATTTCTTTATATTTTATTGTATGTTGATAATGTTCTTATTTTCTTTACTTTAATAATAATCCGTCTAAGAATACGATACTTGGAATTGTGATAGAAGTTTTTCGTAATCAATTTTTTTATACCATAAGAAAAAAGAAAATTAGATACTTTAAATTCTTGGAATCATTTTTTCCATTACACATATGTTTGGGATTTTACTCAATGGATAGTTATATGAATTAAGTTTAATAAAAGGCTTTGCTTTTTTTTTTCTTTTTTTTTCCCATTATTTTTAATATGTGCTAAGAAAGACTTTGCTTCATTTGAAGGTAAGAAAAATAAGACTAAGGACCTGAAAGCCAAAGAAAAAAAAAGGTTAGTGACTCTTACAACTTATCCCTTTTCTCTTCCCTTTTTATCTGAAATTTACGGTTCGATTTATTAGTTGAAGAGTATAAATGGCTACTTGAAGTAATTTAATGAGAAGGTGAAGAGTTTTCTTGTAATGACTTCAAGTTCAAAAAAAATAATAATTATGAACACATTAGTCATCTTTCTTGTATTTTTAATGTGTTCATAAGATTTGCTTTTAAACTTGAAATCATTACATAATTTTTAACATAAATTTTTTTTTTTTTTTAAAGCAGAATCCAGAATAACGATTCGTTTGCTTGACATGCAACCATGTAAAAGTAATAGAGCATGTAAGAGGAGATGCAAAGACAGACAGATATCCGACAACAAAAGTTGGGGATTGTAAGAAGCAAATAATAAAAAAAGAAAGTTTAAGTTTTTGTTACATCGAATATTCACCATTTCAAATTTTTAACTATTAATTACGATGGAGATTATCTTCCAATTTTTTGATTTTTTTTTAATAAAAAAGTGGGATACTATCATTACGTAATATATCTTTGAAATGGCCAATGAATTGTAAGTTTAAAAGTTGAAACCCACATTAGGTTTTATTTAATCAAGAATTATTAATTTTCAAATAACCTTTAATCTCAAATTTTATTTACTAAATCCCGAAATTAACGAAAATATTTACGTTCCGGTGCAATACTTTGATGAATACAGCCTATAATTATTTCAGTGCATTCTTTAAATGAAACTCAATGAATAATTATGCTTTGTTTGGTGAGTTATCTTATCTCAAATTAAAATATATTTTTTTTATCTCAATTTTTGTCTTTTTCTGAAAAAAGTTTATCTTTTCTAAAAAGTCAATACAAATTTTCAACTCAAACTTAAAATTTTCAACTCAAACTCATTCACCAAACGGACCCTTGATCAACCGTGGATGGGGAAAAGATGTCGTCCCTCACCCTACATACCGTGTTTGCCTTATAAGGTAATTGATTTTTAAACAGCTCTCTCCCTGGAATTTAACCTACTACGTTGTTCATTTTATTCCCAAAAAAAAAAATAATAAAATTTAAATAAATTGAACAAAGGATTAAAAGAAACAACAAACAAACAAAATATGCTCCAATTGAATAATAGCAGAAGCATAGCATTCTTGTGAACGCTAAGCAATTAATACAAAAAAAACAAAAAACAAAAATACACTGCTAAACAGTATACAATGTCACTATTGGAACATTCTTAACAACATTCTCTAAATCAATAAATGTCTAGCTTTTATGTGACAGCCGAAACAAAGACCTAACATTAAAAAAATCACCGACTTCAATTGCGGATCCTACCGAAACAGAATAACACGTACGTTCATGAGATCAGTTTTTTCCACTGTAGAACCCAAAAAAAAAAAAAAAGAGTAAAAAATATTCTAGTTAGTAACAAGTCGAGGGAAATGGCAACACTCACAAAAGTCTTTTTTTCAGGTACGAATCTCTTTTATTTTATTTATTATTATTATTATTATTTTGACAATAAACTTTATTAAATAAGAAAATAAAGGGCCACTTCCCCTACTACTCTGTACAGAATCCACCAAGTTAAAGAGAATCTAAATTTTTAGGGTTTTTTTTTTTTTTTTTTTTTTTTTTTTTTTTTTTGCAATATTGCACCATGAACTATAGGTGTTTGGCATTGTTCTCCCCGAGCCATACAATTTTTGCAAACGACACACTAAATTCAAGTCAAAAAAAAAAAATGACAGTAAATTTGAAAATTTGTTGGAATTGTGCACAAATGAGCCCAAAACTTTTTTAATTGGTTAGCAAATTGGACCATAAACTTTTTATTTCGACAAGGACCCTAATCTCAATACCTTTATTGATGTCCGTCCTTTATTGGTTTTCATTATCAAAGAATAGTCATATTTAGGGTCCTAATTGCCAAAATTAAAAATTGACGTCCAATTTACAGATGACAAAAGTTCAGGGTGCATTGCTGTGAACTATCTAGAATTTTACTGCTAATATTTGCTAATTTTACTGCCAATTTGAACACTGGTCGACATAAAAGTTTTGGGTATTTAGCACTAATGTCCCCTAAACTTATTAATTACCCTTAGGCAACTTGCCTCCCAAAATTTTAATTTTGGCAATTTACCCCTTGAACTTACTAAATTATTGCAATGTACCCCTTTTGGTTAATTTTACACTAAATTAAAGATTTGAAATTATAATATTTGCATTCGGGTTTGTTTTATATTTGAAAATTTTTAATTGAAAATGGGTTTTTCCGGTCTTCACATGAGACGTACATGGGTTTTTCATGATCAATTTAACAAAAAATTAATTGATAGGGGGGTACATTGCTACAATTTAGCAAGCTAAAGAGGTAAATTGCCAAAATTAGAATTTTGGAGGGTAAGTTGCCAAAAAGTGACAAGTTTGGGGGGCATCAGTGCTAGATACCTGAAAAGTTTCCTTCAAATCCCCATTCATTTACTTACCTGACAATGGCCGATAACGTCATTGAGGTAATGGTATCCACTCCTCCTTTGACATGTCAAGAAATTCACTTTGTCCATTTTCAAACAGAATCTGCAACAACCAGAAAACGATCAACTCTTTTTTCCCACCCTCCCTTTTCAGTGCCGTGACAATACCACAGCAACCAGCCATGTCTAAAAGTTTTACTGTAAATTAGGAATCTTTAAATTAATCACGACTTGAGTGACATCTCTTACCCAGTGTTTTCTGGAATGCTTGTCAAACCGTTTAATAAGACCAAAGGACCTGGAACATATCAAGCATGGAGATCAAAAATTGATCAACTGAATTGTATAAATGAAAACACACACACACGCACACATATATAAGAATATACATGAGAACTGATTTTGATATTCTAAAGATTATGTTGCAAAAACGGAAAAAGGGATTCCACCCAAAATCTTGAAGGAAGAGAAACGAGGAAAGAATATTTGAAACACAGCTGGAGAAATTTGTAATGTATGAGGGTGTAGATAGGAGACGTGCGAGATATTCTGCACAGGGAATACCTAACATGCAGGCGACTTATCATAACCAATTGACCAACACAGCTACGCATGCAAATTCTTTTGTTATGGCCATCGCGAGAACTCCCTGAGAAAGACAATAAGATACATAAATAACAAGGAAAAACCTTGCTGGTTAAAATAGTTCTATATATATATAAATATATATTTATCACATAATTTGATCAATTAAAAAAAAATGTCAAGAGCATGACTCACCGATATGCAGATCTCCATTCTGGTAAACCTTGGACAGGGAAAAAAAATAAAATAAAATGAGAGACTGATAGTACTGAGGTCAGAATTCTACATTTACTGAGATAAACCAGCCAATGTTTCCCTCGAACCAAGTCTATTTCATCAACTTTCACCGAGTAAAGCTATAACGGATTTAACTAGAATAAACCTCGTTAAGTTGCAAGTAGATCAAGAGTGGAAAATAATATAGAAATAGGGGCTCCCTTGCAAAAATAACAATGATGACTGTTTCAAAGAAGAAGCGTCCAAAATGGACATTGATAAAAACATGACTTTTATGAAATACATGCAAATTTCATAAACTATTTCAAGAAGGGAAAAAACCAGAGGAAAACCAATACATACATCTTTTCTAGACAGATATGCTTTCAGTTTGGGAGAGGACAAAGCAACCTGGTATGCTACTAGCTTCAATGCTGCATCCGATGATATCTTGGGTTTGGTTGGCCTCACTCCCAGTTTTCTCCTGCAGCCTGCAGCGCCACAATGGCAATCTTGATCTGCACCAAACTGGACAAACCTACATACTTTATTAGACCAGACTAAGAAAAAGAAAACTTCAAATCTGCTTATTGCTACCTATGCTGTGGAAAAGATTCCATAAAATTGAATATCTAAAAGATACGATTCTTTTACAAAATAGAGAAGAAAATAGAACTAAAATGTCACAAGTGGCCATACTGGTAATCATAGGTTAGATGCTCGCCCTTTGAAATGTCACGTGTCGCAAATATGCCAATCCTCGTTTCACCATCAATTATCCTTTAAAAGAATGGGGGAAAAAAGGTGTAAGATACAAAAATTTTTGGTTGTGAAATCATATATTAGATTTAGGGGGTTAATATAGGACCATTTTTGCATCTCGGTATTCGGACAACAGCTATGATTTATGTATCTTGACTTGTTTCCCTTGTATGTTGCATCAATAACCATATCCCGGTTGATTTCACACAAGTAAAAGTTTGTTTCTCCACGGTGTTTCATGTTCCAAAGCCTTTCTTCACATGTTTTGTCATCAATAACTGTGTAAGGAAAAGAAAAAAAGAAAAAGGAACAAGCATGGGTTAATTCTTTTCTGATTAAACAGGTCATAGACTCCAATTGAGAAAAAGAAAAGCCTATTGTGTTGTCACCTTCTCCCACATATTCTACTACGAATTCTCCTTGCTTGATATCTTCATCCGCCACGATTCCAGAACCACATTTCTCAGTCTACAAGCAATACCTTAGACTTAAATATTTACTTCAACAGTTCAATAAGAACAATAAGACAGATTATGCACAAGAGTATAAAAAGATGTAATATGCTAAAAACGCACAGGACATTAGTTTGCGAAAGAAAAACACATTCGGTAAAACTGAGATTTTGATCATGACAGTATTAGGCTGTGCTTCTCAAAGAATGACTTACTACTTACTAGTTGATACCAATATTTCTCTCAATTTACAATACTTCATCTCTTAGCCTCATCTTAAAACTTAAGCAATGTCCTTGTCCTACTCATTCATTTCCCAAGCCACAAAATATTTCTCCTTTGCAGGAATTGATGGAAAAGAATAACTGAATCAGGTTTGACTATTTAACCCAACAATTAATAAACCCAATAGAAATGTAACAACATTAATAGTTAGAAAATAGATATTAGTACTAAAGGATGTGAAATAGAAAGAACCAAAAATAAAAAATAAAATAAATAAAATCTTCAAAAGCATCGAAGCCTAAAGTTCAGAAAGGAAAAACAAAATAGAGTGGAGTATCTCATCTATCAGGCAAGGCGAGTTAATATTGGCAGCATCAGCTGCTCAATAGATCGGCTTCCCATTATTGTAACCAATCCCTTAGAAGAGAGACAGAGAAAGAGAAAGATTCTGCAAATTAGACACTGCCAACAAAATTTTCGTGTATCAACTTTATATTTGCCTCTACACCTTACTAGTCTTTGGCTTCCATCGTCCTTACAATTACGATACCTTCCTAATCTATTCACCTAAACCTATAGAGAGCTGAGAGTATAGTTGAATCAAATTTGGAACACATTAATTAAGAACTACAAACGCATGTCACATGCTTATACCTGCACAAGTTTCATTTTCTTCACAGGTCGGTGCTGAAAAGCCTTGTTGAGGCATGAACTTCCACATTTACAACCAGAAGAACAGCTAGATAAAAGCATTCTGCAAAATGAACCAACAAATAATTATAGATTGAAATCTCTAGTTTAACAAACATAGGCCACCTGTTCCGGACAACCAAAATTCCATTACCCTTGATTCTTTATGATTAGTTGCCTTTTTTTTTAGAATAGGACGCCTTATCCTCTTCGTGTAACAAACAATAAGATATTTAACTTGGAAAATTCAACAAAAATAAGAAGATTACAACAGAGGAAAGCAAGTCCTCCAAAGGGAAACATACATTCAAAGCAGAAGTAAACCATTCTCTTAAGTTGTGTTTTGTAAGAGGGAAAAATAATAGTGAAAAAAGAAAGATATTTAGTGAAAAAAGAAAGATATTTAACCCAAGTGTCAAAATGGAGAGGAAGGAAAGGTTCTTTCTCTTATTGTGTTTGGTATTAATTTCCCTCCCGAATCTTTTTAACTTAGAAGGAACAAAATTAGAGACCAACGTAGGATTTTGAACCCCTACCAAGTTCATTTCCTCCTCTAATCCCACCTACCAAACAACCGTAAGTCTTGAAATCCATCCACTAATGCTCCCACCTATCCCGCACACCTTAGTAAACCGGAAAACATAAGAACACCACTAATTCTTCTTGTAACTTTTTTATTTTTTTTTAATTCATGCAACGATTTTTCGTTACATATCATTGATAAATTATTTGATCCTCATAAAAATAAGGATAAAAATGTGAAAAAAAAAAAAAAAAAAAAAAAGGAACTACATATACAATGTTCCATTTGAGAATTTTTCAACGAAGTCCCAAGTATCAAAAACAAGCAAATTAATTAAAAGGAGCATTAAGAAGAAAAAATAAAGCTTACCCACAATGACAATCCCTACCACATACCCCAGAAGACCCAGTGCAGGAGCAAAATATGCCATCATCTTCCAGTCGTTTTTTAATCTTCTTGGTCAGATATATATCTTAAAATTCGTCAAATCAACAAACCCAATAAAAAACAAGAAAAGGGTATTCTTCCAACAAACAAAAAAGAATGTAAATTACTATGAGGAAATAGTAGTTACGCCTAACGATAATTCCACATCTGACTCCACTATAAGGTGTAGATATCGAATCCGACCATCCCAAATTCAAAATATATGTGCATGTGTGTGTGTGTCTATATATATATATATATATGAGGAAACAGAAATGACAGTGAAAAAGGATACTGCGCTTTATGGAAGTGTAGGCCATGGGTGGCCTAGACTTGTTAACCCAGTCAGGGAGTTGAAAATCCACAGGGCTTCCAATGTGCTTTATCAGCTTGTTAAATACAACCCCAATGTGATTGCTTCCTGAATTCTGATAACCACCCAGATAACAAAACAAAATTCACGACAATTCATAAAGAAATTCGCCAAAAAAAAAAAAAAAAAAAAAACCACACAAAAAATATAGTAATAAAAATTAAAGAAAGAAAACCCATTTATTTTTCCCTTTCTTTGTTAAATTGTTTGTGAAAAAGTTACAGAACTAAACCTTTTTCATAGCGGGCATGGCGTCAGTGAGTGAGGACAAGTGGGAAAATTATGGGTTTTTGTTGTTATTATATCATCCTGAGAAAAAAAAGAGAAAAACAGAACGGAAAGGTTTCAAAGAAACGAAATTCGTACTATGTCATTTCAAAAAGAAAAGAAAAGAGAAGAAAGAGAGAGGAAAAAGAGAGAGTATGGAAGTGGGAAATTGAAAATCTGGAGAGAGAAGTTCAGAAATTGTTACGGACCGTGAATCAGAAGAACACGAAGCGCAATCTCTACTACTTTCTGAAAAAAAATTTAAAAGAAATGGCAAGAGAAGACGAACAATCAAGAGGAGAAGTTACTCTTACTGTGTAGTTGTAATGAGAGGAGAACGAGATCTGAAGAGGAAGAGAGAGAGAGAGAGAGGGGGAAGTTTCGATGGTAACCGCTAACTGGAATTTGGATCAGGACAGGCTCCAGATTCATATTCAAATCAACCCGAAAAACCTAAAAAAAAAAAAAAAAAAAAGTAAAAGTAAAAGTAAAAGAAAAAGAAAACAAAAAAGAGAGAGAGAGAGACCAAAAAAAAAAAGAAGGTGAAAACAGCCATTAAGTAGACAGATATATATGATTTCTATGTCATTGTGTTTGTTTAGATTTTTGACACTTTATTTTTATCTAATTGGAGATTAACAACTGGCACAATAATTTAAAAATGTACTATTTGAATTACAATCATACTATATAAAGAGGGTGTTTGGTTCACCCATTTGAGTGGGGAATTTTGAAGTTGAGTTTGAGTTAAGTTAAGTTGAGTTTAAAAGTTGAGTATTTGGTAAAAAGTTTGAGTTGAAAAATTTTAACTTGAGTTGAGTGTTTGGTAAAAAAATTTTGAGTTGAAAAGTTAAAAAAAAAAAAAAAACCAAGAGCCCTGTTTGGATGTTCAAAATTTGAGCTAAAATTTTTTTTTAGCTTTTTTAACATTCTATTATAGGTTTTAGTAAATAAAAATGAAAAAATTAAAATAAGTTCAATTAATAACACACATTAACTTGAGTATGCAAAAAGCTTTTGAATAATTTCTGAAATAGCCAAAAAAAAAAAAACAACAAAAAAAAATACATAGTCTGTCAGTAAAAATTATTAAAATAGATTAATAATTACAATACTTTTTACGCACTGGTTGATAAAACTGAACTTGATTTCACGTTGATTTATACCATGGAAATGATTGATATCTTTCCCACATATCATCAGCCATCATATCTCTCATCTGATTCATTGCACCCCTTGTCGAGTCATGTTGCTGTGTTCCTGTACTTGGGCCAATACCATCGATCCCGTCGTCAAACACGTAATCCGCGTTAACATCGACATGCACACCTACAGGCACACAATCTGCCACATACTCTTCAAGAAATGGATTCCCAATCTATACAATCCTTATGAAATTATGCACAACCGCACACGCCACGGGGATCATTTTTTGTTTGTCCATTGGATAGCTGTTGATGCCTTTAAGTATTTTAAATCTTGCCTTCCAGATACCAAATGTTTGCTCAATACAATTACGCAATGATGAGTGCGTGTAGTTGAAAACTTGATTGCTGTTGCCAAGGCCGACGCGACGTCTACGATATTTCGGTAAATGATACGTCTTTAGTCGATATGGGCTCAGGAAACAATCCTTATTGGCGTAGCCCGAATCTACTAAGTAATATTTTCCTACAAAATAAACATTGCAATATGAATTCGTGTCCAATAATTTATGACTAATTTATTATATGTAAATAATGATATAATTTGATAATAATGCTTACAGGGTAGAGGTATTGGGAAAGCATGGAATGATATTGCCTCCTCCAACATTCTGGCATCATGACAAGATCCCTCATAGCCGGCCAACATAAATGTGAATTTCATGTCAAACAAACAGACCGCTAATAAATTCTGCGAGTGAAATCCTTTACGATTAATCCAAGCGTCAGCATTTTCGCGCCGTGGGACACATGAGACGTGTATCCCATCTATAGCGTCAATACAACCCTGCATAAAATATCAGACTATTTAGTGGAAAAAGCAAAATTTTGATATAAGACATTTTCAGGAAAGCTCTTTAATACCATAATGTGCTTAGTTTATATCGATAACGTACATCAAATCATGGCCGGTATTTTTCCAAATGCTCCACAATCAAATGCTTGACCACTGTGTAGTCGGGTGGCCTGATGAATTCGTCCTTTAGCGCACAAATAACCTTCAACACTTTAAAGAACCAATGTGAGGTTGTTTCTTTTAGAATGCTGGAATAAATATGAAATGTGACGGTTTGTAGCGCCTTGTGCAATTATGGATAAAAATATGAACAACTGTTCGTTCATATTCATTTTATAAGTTGGCTTCAATAATTCCCGACTACCTAATAGGTTACTTAGTGCTCTGAATGTTCTTGTTTTCATGCTTATCATTCCTTGAATTATTTCTTCATGGCCATTTAAAATCTCTTCGACACGCATGCTGCCAATTAGTATTGAATTTTGCATGGGTTGTGGAGATCTTCGCCTGTTACGCCTACTGCCTGTCATGGCAACCACTGCCCTTACAAGCATATCGTTATCGTCATGCTGATCGTTATGTGATTCTAGGTGGTCCGCTTCATATTCGGGTGCCGAACCGGACTCGTTCATATTGAGATTGCAGAGCTATGGGATGAGTGCACTAGTTTACCTGTTATATATCACATTCCCCAAAACGTAATTTAACAACGGCGGCATAATTAAATAATGTAAAGTAAAAAATGCAAGTCATCACATACTGTAATTTAACAAACAATTTAGGCAAATGTTTGGTCACTTAAAATCCTAAAAACGAACCCATAATCCAATATAAAAAAATTATAAAATAGTTTCAATGTGATGGCAAAATCCGAAAGATAGGAAAAAAAAATTGAATAGAGAACATAAAACTCAATAGCCCGGTGGCGGCTGGGGGTTGACCACGGAAGTCAACAATGCCCTTCGATCGTCAATCGTCAAGGCTACAGAATGGACGCTGTAGGCGGGATGAGCATCAAGTAGTGCCACATAATCGTTCGTTGATTTTGTGGAATACCCATTTGCTTCATAATATTCATGCATTCTAGAATGTGATCCCTTTTGGCGTGTTTGGTCGCTACTTGTGGCCGATTGCGAGCAAACTTGAAAATGATTTGCGATTTCCTGCATTGCCGAGAAAGTCATCTCATTCGTTGCGTCTCTTTGTTTCCGCTTACCAGCATTCCCCTGGACCGTGAGGGACCAGCCTCGTTTGGCCCTCCTCTCGTGTTGCCCCGCCCCCTCCCAACGATGCTCGGACTCTCAAATCCTCCTCAAAAACCGGCTGTGTTCCAGAATGGTCCATGTATAAATCAAAGGTCGAAGGATGGAGTGCTGCCACCTCCCATCGTAACTAACCCGTACCCCGAGGCACTGGCTGCATGATTTTTATCGAAACGTTATAATACAATTCCTTGTTGCAAAGGCCCTCGTACCGGAGATGGTTGCACTCCTTGAAAACCTGAAAATTGCTATGGATTAACATATGCATGTACTAGTATCGTTGCTAAAATACACAATAATATAGGCTAGTATTAGAAAGTGCAATTACTTGGACGAAGCTCTGCCCCGCCTCATCCGAGCAAACAACTATATCCGTTGCCGGATCATATCCTAGACCGGTGTGTGAATGCAACGCCTTCCAACTCCTATAAATTTTTTTCATCCTCTCTTTTTTGGTATATAAGTGCTGGCATTAGCCGGAATACCACCAAATTGTGCGTTAAACTTATTGGTCCATAGATCAAGAATGCTGCTTGTTGGCAACTTACCGCTAGTAGTCCCCAAAATCTCGTCAAGTTTTTAAGGAATATTTTTTTCTTCGTGGCATTCCATACATACGTCTCACCGGAGGCCTTGCGAGGCATTTCCTTCATACATCGAAAATCATAATATAAAGATACACTAAAAAGAGGAACGATTGGGAGGTCAAGTTGGCTCAGTATGTTTTGTTTGACATATTGCATCTGAAACATGTCAATAACCCGATACAATGGCAGCTACCATGGCATGAAAACCGGTAACTACCAATATATATCGGGTTAATGACTCACCAGTCAGATGAATTCACAGTTCATGATAACAAGAATGATACATCACAGCCAAACGTAAGGGGAATATTGAAACAGAGACAAACAAAGGCATTTAAAAGGCGTCGAACACCTGAGACGACAATCCAATGAATGAACAAAATCGACATGAGTAAAAAATTCCCAAAACTAGAAATAGCTACTACAAACTGGATCTACCAACTGAAAGATAAACAAAACTCACAAACAGACGGTCTGGCCGAGTACAACATTTTAGAAGGGGGACAGAATATGAAATCCTAAAGAATCACAAAAAAACAGAATATGTGATTTAGGTAAAAACACATAAACGACGAATTGACCTTCTAACCGCATCAACCATCTAAAATCCGAAATAAAACCACAAAGTTGGGTAAACTGCAAAATTGAAACTGAGATATCGACCACTAAGATGCATCAGCAATGAAACGGATTAAACAAATAAACAGAACATATGGTTTAGGTCACTGAAAACAGATAACGACCCAAAATATGCATCAACCATTTCAAACGAATCAGTCAAGCTAAACCAACTCTAGACTGAGGGAAGCAATCAATTTTTTCTACCAAAAAACGGCATCACAGATACAGAGAATAAATTCAACCCACCCAACAATGGTTGAGTTCGGAAAAACATGAAGGAAGTTAAAAAAACACCATGGGTGAACCAAACAACAGCAAACATCAGAACGAAAAAAAACAACCACGATAGTAAAAGTACAAACAACATATATCCGGATTCATCATACAACATCAACACAAATGGGAGTGAATTCCGAGGGTGAACAAGATCGACATATATTCCGAAGCCGAGCGAAGCCCGGCATTCCAAACACTAGAATCCTTGGACAATGAAAAGCTTAAGTAAAAGGTTAAGAAAATATACTTGGGTTACGTAGTTCGAGCCGGAGGAGGAGTAAACGGTCGATGACGACGGATCAGGGCAGGAAGTAATAGGTTGGCGAGATGATTTCGTTGCTCGGAAGTAGTGAGTAATACGAAATCGTCGTCGCGATTGCTTCGCAGACCCTAGTCGGCACCAGCATTTGCCACCGGCGGTACCCAAGCCAGGAGTCCGATGTACAGACACGGCGGGGTGCCCGAGGTCGACGATAAGATTCGCAGCGATGCTGAGGGTGGAAGCAACCCTAGAAACGAAATTTGGGAATTAGGGAAGTCGAAATCGCGACAAATTTCAGGCGATTTCCAACAGCCCAAAACTCCGAATTAAACCCAAGGGAAGAGCTGGCCGTACGTTATTAGGGGTGAAAATGAGAGCACAGAACTCGGGGACTATGGAGGTACTACAATGGCAGGGGAACAGTGAATCGAATATATTCGATTCTAACACCCACAGAACCAATACCCTGCCTTCGACAGAGGAGAAAAGACTGAATGGACATAGGAAACAGAAACGACAAACGAAGGAGCAGCAGGGGAGGCGAAAAGGGAGGGAGACGAGGTGCTGTGGGGAAGAGAGCTGCAGCAAAGACTATCCATGCACTGGGCAAACTGTAATCTTACTAGGATTACTATGCAATGGTTCAGTGGAGCATTTAAGTTCGCCTCATATGCCAAACGCCGAGAGTTTGGTTTGAATTCCAAAATCCCCACTCAAATACCAAACACCCTCAAAATGTATATGAAAATTAGGTTGGGTAATATTTTTGTCACTTATTTAATAGATGACTTAATTTTTTGTTTAGTAAAATTGATGTTTGTCATTTTTCGGATTTGGCCAAAAACTGATTAACTATAAAACTTGATAATTGACTAATGTTCAATCAGTTATTGATTAATGGTCAATTAGTAATTGATTATCAAACTTGGTGATTGACTAATGTTAATCAGTGATTGATTAATTTTAATCAATGATTGACTAATGGTCAATCAGTAATTGACTATAAAATTTAGTAATTTACGTTATGGTAAATCAGTGTGACCGTAAGTTAGTAATCATGCGATCAATCACTAATTAACAATTTAAGACAATTGATAAACTATTTTTTTTTAAAAAAATTATTTTTAAAATAATTTTAAAAACTTCGATCATTTATTAAAAAACTTCTTAAAAAATTTTAAAAATTTTATATATTGTAACAATAAATAACCCCTCAAATAAATCTTTTGAGGACTTTTGCCTACATTTCTACAAATCAGTAATTTTGACCTTTAAATATATTTATTTCTTTTATTTTTTTTTATGTAATAAGATATTTTTTACCCTTTAACATTTATTAATTGAATGGTATTATTTTTTCCACCTATCTCTTTTCTCTTATGCTCTCTCTCTTTGTCAATTATCTCCTTTCCTCTCTTTCAGTTCTCGCACTCCTCTCTCTCTATTATGTTCTCTCTCCCCTCTCTCTTCTGTTCTCTCTCCATCGGACTGTTGGAGTCACCGTTGCCAGATCGAGAGGAGTGGAGATTGAGATCGCCGATCGTTTCAACGTTTCGCGAGTTCATTGTCGCTAGATTGCCGATTAGATTGGTGGGGAGGGGAGATAAGATTAAAATTAGGTTTTATTTTTAATAATCAAAATTTATTTTCTTTTTGTAATTAGATTTTTTATATCTCGTACAATAATTAATTAATATAACATTTTGGACAATTAATTTGGTAACATATTGTAAATAATCTGATAAAATGTAAAAAATAACCTAATAAAATATTAAATACCGATAGAATGTAATATATATATATATATATATTGGTAGAATATTAAAAATATCCTAATAAAATATTAAATAAAATTTGATAGAATGCAAAACATAGTCCGTGGAATATTAAAATAATTCAGATGAATGCCAAAAGTATGCCGGTAGACTGCCAAAAGTATTCTACCAGAATACTAACCGGCGTTGGTAATGGAGATCATGTTGAATACTAAAAGTATTCTAGTAAACTATCACAATTATTCTACCAGAATATACTACATATCTTATTTTACTAGAATACCTTTTGATTAATCGGGGATAAATTTGGAAGGATATATTACGTTGATATTTGACTTATCTTATTGAGATTCTGAAGCTATTATAAATGAAGTAATATTCCAAAATATGTTCTTTCTAAAGAATCCTTTTTAAAAAAAAAATAAAATGAAATGAAAAAAACCTATATCCACAGCCCAAGTACTTGCATATGGGCTTCCCACTCCGACTGGACCACCACTTATCCCGGATTTACAATAGAAATTATAATAAATAACATTTTTATAAAAATAGTAAGGTTTAAAAATATATGAAGTAAATAGTTATGAAAATAGATAATTCATTAGATAAATAAATAATTTATTAGGTAAATAGCATATTGATTTTTAATAAGTAGATTATTAATTTGTTACTATTTACTCCAATTTTTTTAAAACTTGGTATTTACTTTAATTATTTATTTAAAAATTATTATTTATTTCATACCTGAGTACTTCTAGAATTCAAATCTCCACCCAAATTTACAAAACTACTATTTATTTCTTTATCCTATTTACAGATTTGGGATAAGGAGGACAGTAGCTTGAAATTGATGGTTCTTTTATTCTTCTCCGAGAGAAAGCATAATTTTTTTATAAAATGATAGTAAACAGAGAAAAATTAGAGTAAAATGATAGTAAATAAAGAAAATTATAGAAAATTGTAGAAACAGCACTTAAATGTACATGTTTAAAAATTTTACCCGTTTATGTTTGTTTAAAATTTTGACCCTTTTTTTTTTTTTTTTTTTACTTTATGGTAAAAAGACAAATATATCCTACAAACCCTACTAGCGGTAGTGCGGCAGGTTACCCGCGATAGCCTGTCAAATTACTTGGTAATTCCTTGTGTTTTGAAAAATTAGATTAAAAATTATTTTTGTACTTGTTAATAATATAAAAAATTTATAGCTAAATTCATTGTTCCTAACTTAGTTCACATATATTTTCTTATGCAATGTCACGCCTAGAGAGGGATAATTATGTCCCATTTTGAAGGTGTCATCCTTATAAGGTTCTGTCACCTTTTGAGTATAAGAGCATTTATATAGAATAGTTGACAGCACATGTATGTGTAGACAAAAAAAAAAAAAAAAAAAAGCAATAATAATAATAATAAAAGATAAAAAAAAAAAAGTAGAAAAATAAGAAAATATTAAAAAATTTAATGCCACAAGCACGGCAAGTATTGGAGCTGCCATCATGGAGATTAGAAAAAAAAAGAGCGATTTTTTTCATAAATGCTAAAAAATATTTTATTCGTCTTTTAAATTAAGTTTGAAAGTTCACTCATTTTACCACAAACTTAAATTCTAACAAAATCAAAATCATTGTTTTGTCCAAAAAAAAAAAAAAAACACTCAAGTTTACTAAACTCCATTATTAAGATCTTACACACCAAACACAGCCTATACTTACAAAAGCAAAAAGTAGTAGAAGCAAATTAGGGGGTGGAATGTTGCAGTAGAGCCTAAATTTGACAACAATTAATTGTCTATGTACGCTCTTCTCAAATATTTTTTTTATTTACTAAAACTCGAATATTATCATTTGATAACAAGAAGTTCCAACTATTTGTCCTGGAACCTTGAAGAAAATGCTAAGAAATAATATTAACAAATGATTCTGACGTTATGAGATTTTTGCAAAAAAAAAAAAAAAAAAAAACTAAAAACAAATAAAATAGAATCATACCAAAAATATAAGGGACAGATTCAAAATTAAAGATCACTATACTATATGAAAAAGCGGGTGGGGACACTTGCAAACCAAATGTTAAGAGTTAAAAGCTCTAATTTTCTATAGTAATACGAAATATGAGAAGAAAGACGAAATAAACAACGTACATAAACAAAATTTGTAGTGATTTATTTCTAAGAGTAAATTGTGGGAACAAGTTTTATTTATTTATCTTTTTAAAGATCCTTAACCTCCAAATTTGAAAAATTCTCAGTTTGAGTAAATCTTAATTTGAAAAATTCACAGTGGAGATTGCCGCGACCAGCAACGATCACGGTGGCGGCGGAGTTTGCAAAGTCAAGATGCGGTGTAGTGGAGATAGCAGAGAGGGAGAGGGAGGGAGGGAAATGATGAAGACGCGACTTCGACGGAGAGAAAACATAAGATATAAAGAAAAGAGAGAAAATTAAGGGAGAGAAGAGATAGATCATCAAATTTGAAAAAATGAAAGAGAAAGAAAGTAAACGAAGGGAGAGAGAAAACGAGAGTAGGAAATATGTGACATCTAAGATTTGAGGGTAAATTTGTCTTTTTAAAATGTCTAGTCGAATTAAAAAGTGATCAATAATAAAAAATCCGAACCAACAATTAGTGGGCCAAAAATTCCTAAACTTTATTTGGTTGCATGCATAGCCTGACGGTAATATCGAACCTGACTCTACCTAAAGGTGTAGAGTTCGAAATCCCCCATCCCCAATTCAGAAAGAAAAAAAAAAAAAAGCTTTCTTTCTAATTTTTTTTTATGGAATAATTGTTATTTGAAGGAAGTGATATTATTACGTCATTATTTTTATTTTTGTATTTTTTGATAAATAAAAAAATAATATGACAAAACTAATATATATGAATTAATCATTCAAAATAACATATTTCAAAATAATTTTGATATTTAAAATCTAAGGTGGACAACAAAAAAATGTGGTATTTCATAATTCAGTAAAATACCAATGAGTGTTCTACCTGAATATGAAGAGTTTTCTACTAGAATACGAAGAGTACTCTCTTCCACGACAGGAGATTGGCGCCGGCTCTCAGTGATTATGTAACTAAACATATTTTGGTAGAATATTCAAAGGTATATATAATGGTAGAATGCTCAAAGATATCCAGAACACCTTTTTGATTTGCCGTGAAATTTTTAGAAAGACATATTAGATTGATCACTAACTTATCTTATAAGCGTATAAAAATCCTAAAACCATTATAAATGCGGTAATGTTTTAAAGATTTGCTCTTTTTGAAGCATTTCTCAAAATCATCCTATTTTTAAAGTAAGATTCATATTTTAATGTACCTTAACAACATAAGCTTATTACTTTATCATCTGTTCTCCATTCAGACAAACCAAGCTAATTGAAGGCTTGCAAATATGCTAAAAAGTAGGTTGGAAGGGAGCCCGTCTCTCTTGAATAAAGCCTGAGTTCAAGTCGCTCTCACTGCGTTGGATCAAGATATATGGCAAAAAATATATTGCATGTACCATGTGGAGCTGTCGTGGCTCTGGAGTTCTCTAAGCACTCAAACCTCTTCTTCTATTACTTATTATTTTTCAGAGAAAAAAGCTAACTGAATGCTCATGGAGTTCCACTTGGATGAATCTAATTGCTCATTTTTATCCTTTTAAAACCCTTTGTCTTGAAGTGGGTAACAAAGAATTTTGATATAAGCGACAGTACTCGTAATTTAATATGTTAAAAGGGAAATAAGAAAAGAGAAAAGGAAAAACGGAGAAAATAATTATTTATAAGATATTTGAGATTAGTTAGGCCCTAATCATAGATTGTAAGAAGTCCCTCTTACGTAATTAAGTTGTTGCGAAGTCGTTGTTTTAAAGTTTAAAGGATTAAAAATTTGACTACATGTTAAAGTCATGTAATCAAGAAGTTGGATTCTTTGAATGTCGGCATCAACTTAAATCTTTTGCTTAAAGTTATACTTTTTGATGTGGATTTAACTAATTGAATATTATATATATGTATATGTTCATATATCTATATATAATTTTTTCATTTCCTCTTCCAAGTGGAATACCATTATGTGCAACCAAGAGACACCTCGTATATGCTTTTTACTATAAAGTTTTCATGTAAAGTATGAAATATGCACTTCTTGTATTTGCAAGTATAGACTAACGGTAATTCATACTTGACTTCATCATAAGATGTACAGTTTGAATTTCTCATCCTTATTTATTTGAAAATAAAGTTTAACAAAATTTTCTCACTTCTACTAGATACAACCCTAAATTTGACCGTTAGGTCACGAATGATTTTGTTTTCTTTGGTTTTTTAGACCACGACGACGGAAAAAAAAAAAAAAAAAAAACATACTTAAGATTCTAAAATTAGAAGTTGATGTGATTAACGTCCAATTTGTACAATCTTCGACATAAAACTATTTGGATAAGTTCGCTAGAAATGGTAAATATAAATATGTATATATAGAAAAATAATAATAATAAATAAACACGCACACATCTTTACCGTGGATGCAAATTAATAAACTATTATGTTTCTTGACATAGAAGAAAGTCTAGCTAGCAGATTCCCCAACCCTATAAACGTTTCCCCAAATTTGAAAAGTTGATTTCACATTATCAATAATTTTGACATTATAAACCAACAAATCGTTGCTTCAATTTTTTTTTCTCCAATTTAATTGTTTAAGAATATAAATGGCAATCTTTAGTGTGATTTCGCTTTCTAAATGATTCTCAACTATAGCACTAACATTGCAATATGTAAGGCCAAATATTAACAAACAATATTTTTCCTTGTGTATGATCAAAAGATTACAAATTGGTAACTGTTCTGGAAATATTTTTATTATAACAATAATATTTAGAAATCGAGAAGAATGAACCTAATTGAATGCTGTCCCCATCCGATTCCTTTTTCTGGTTTGTATCACAAAATTTCACGTGCATTATGAGCTATATATATATATATATATATATATATAATACGTTTATATATTTTTATCTTATCCATAATTTATTTGAAATTAATTAGAAGCACTAATTATTGGTGAAAGAAATTCAATTATAAAAAAAAAAAGGAACTTGGTGCCAAAAGGAATAAGAAAACAGACGTGCCAACCAACAAATCTTAAGAATTTTGTTCTTATTTTTTGTCTTTTGTTCTCCTTTTAATAGAAACTTATTTTCAACTTAATTTGAATTTCGTAGTCAATTATTCCACAGAGGAATTGATATGAAGCCTTCTTTTTTTAAGGAAATAAAAAATTAAAAGGGACAACCATACAAGCAGCCCATAAGAGACCAATGTCTCCTCCGGATACCCCAATTTTCTTGTTACCCAATAGGAGTCTGCCAGTTTTATTTCTATTACTATTAACATAAGATGGGGCAATAGAATTCAAGACTTCAACTTTAAAAAAAGACGTGGATAAGCATTCCATCAACTCTGCAAATATATATATATATATAATATATGTATATTTCAAACAAAGATATTTATCAAACATATATATATATATATATATAATATCAAAAAAATATACATCTATAACTATATATAAAGAATTCAGAATAGCGATTGTGCCACGTCAAGGATTAGAAAATTAAAGAAAAGATTTTTTAGTAATTAGGGAATATTATGAATGCATTCTATATAAATACAAGTTTCAGTATATAAAATCAAATAAATTATCTAATATAATCTGAACATCTATAATTCAAGAGATTTCTTAAATTATAAAATAAATATAATTTTTACCTATAAGAATAATTATCATTAAAAAATTAACTCTTCTTGATAAAATAAAAAATTAACTCTTCTTGGTTCTTAATATCTATAACCCCATTGGTGTCCAGGGCCCTCATGATCCAATTTAATTGTTTACATCTGACTAGTGTTAATGTTTTTACCCTAAACTACCGCATTTACAACTGTAAACATATTAGTTAGTGTTAAGTGAAAAAAAAAAAATCTAATAATTGTAGAACTGCATCAAATACTTGTAGATCATTGCGAATTCAAGAATATAAGCCAACACGAATTTAAGGATCAACTAGCACGATATAAATGCATATTTTAACAGTAATTTCAGTTAGACTCTATTATAAGGTGCAGACTTTGAAATCCTCCGCTTCAATTCTTAAAAAATAAAACAATAAAAAATAAAAAAAAGCTAGAACTACATTAATAGTCGTGTCATATAAGACTCAAAAAAATATGCATAAATGAATTAAAGAATCACATAAAATAGAAAATAAAAAAAAATAATAATTGTACTAGTTGACAAGAGAACAGTAGGAATTAGGTTGCGTGCCAAGGAGCCAATTTTCTCACGAAATTAATGTCGTTGCATTTTGATAATCTATATTTAAGCTTCGAGATTAGAAAGAGAAAAGGAATCTTTTGTTTAGAAGCATGCTAATTATATCGAGCAAGAGGACAAATGTGACGTATAACGATAATTTTTGCTTCAAGATTGTTATAGATTGTTGTCATATATATCTACTCTTGTTTATAGAATAGCATATTGAAAGTACTGACATCAATATCAATTAACGATGGAGCGGTCTACCCCCAACGGATTAATGACCACTTGTCCTAAATTTGAATTCTGGAATACTACAAAAACATGTGCGCTTCCCATAAAAATTAAAAGAAAGAGAGAGAGAAACGACATTATTGGGCCGTCAAGCATTCTTCCTAAGCTAAAATCAAAACTAGAACCAAATGTTATTTAAAAAAAAAAAAAAAAAAAAGGAAAATTGGAACCAATATTCTTGAACGGCTAATAGCTATATGATAGAACAGAAAGAACACAGTAAGGGGCGGCAGAATAATTGTAGTTTGCATGGGAGCCACTCTTGACTTTTGACATATGAAAATTCAGAGGAGAGTTTTCAAGTAAATTGTAAAATAAATTGTTTGAGGAAATGTTCATGAAAGTATTGTGAAAATATAATGTGAAAATTTGAGGGAATTATATATTCTAAACACAAAGATAGAGAAATTTGTATGTGTGTAATTGAAAATAACTTACAGAAATTTCATACATGATTCAATCATAATATCCACAGTTAATCACACCCCTAAGTTTATATATATATATATATATATATATATATAAAAGGACTTACTAACTTTAGAGAGGATAATTAATATAGGGGCGAAGAAGGCCATTTGAAGCATTTAAAGTATTATATTCTCCTCAAATTTGTAGACAGTTAAGAGTGAAATATATTAATAAAGAAAACTTTATATGAATATTATTCCTTGATCTAATATGACATAAGTGGTCCTCATACTGATTGTGGTTTTAAAAGTGGTACAAAAGTTAAGAGACTGTAAGTTATATATTTTATCAAAATTTCAAAGGCTATAGAGATGAGCTTTGTATGGAAGTCTATATATGGATATTAAAATAACGCACTAATCTTTTTTAGGGATAATTTCCGGCCGACACTTTTGGCTACACTTTCGTAGAGTTGGTGATCACGATCAACTAGTCCTAATTATAATTTTCTTCGATAGTCACATACATGAACCAGAGACACATTTAGTCATATATTTAAACAGGAGTTCTTTTTTTTTTTTTTAATAATTTATTTATTATTTATTTATTTTGAGGAAGCAGTATTTCAAAGCATGTAAACACACTACAAATACCAATCCACACACACAACCTTTCTATCGGAGACACAGATGAACTTTTTTGGAAACATCGCTGTACCTTCTCGAGACTTCTTAATTAGTTCTCTTTCAGATAATCTTTCATGTATAGCTATGACTTTCTAGCTTTAAAGGTAAGAACTAGAAAACCCAAGATGGAGACTCAAAAGGATCTAAACCCTAGTAGATATCTATAAGGATTCATTTATAGAATTGGAATTTAATTGGGGTTTAGAAACTTCCCATATTTCCTTGTGCATTAAAAATCACCCAACTCCATGTGTAAGGAGTTGGTGTGTGGCGCATATCCCCTTGGGGGACTCCCATATCCATATGTCAGCTATTTTACCACGTAAGTTAAAACTCTTCAATCACAGTCTAACAATTGGATAATTATCACGATTTGATTTTCCAAAAAAAAAAAAAAAGATTTATATTTATCTTAATTTTTATCGAATAAATATCATTTTATACATATCATAATTATTTATTTCGACAATTAAAATAACTAATCATTGCAAGTATTTATCTAAATTTTATGTGCAACTGATTTTCATATTACACACAAAATAAGCGTCATAAATAATATTAACAGTGTTGTACGGAATTGCATCATCTATGTCCCATACCACCATCAGTTGGCGCCAACCTATATTAGGCAATTTTCGTACAGTCCCAAGAGACTTAAAAATGTCCATGAATTACTCTATTAATGCATCTTAGAGAATTATGAAGCTAATAAGAAGACCAAATGGACCTTCACAATTTAAGCTCTTGTAATAGTTATTTAATTTAATCAATCTCTAATTTAAACTAGGCTATCTTATACGGATACCTTCTAAACTTCTTAAATTTAACAATTTTGTCCGTTAATTATTTGTTTCTTTAGTATTCACCCCTAAAACATATTTTTTTTGTCATAATCAGTCCCTTTTGCTCATTTTCGTTAAAATTTGGACAGTTTTTTACACATGACTTGCATATGATAGCCCAAAAAAGGCATTGCTAATCTTTTTTATTTAATTTTAGTATAATTTCATTTGAAAACTTGACGTAATTTGATTATAACTCAAACTTAAACTTGAACTAAAAAAAAATTTATTTGGAATTAAGTAAAAATGACCTTCATCTATGTAACATCCCCATAAAATTAAGAAGCTAATGAGGAGACTAAATGGATTTTCTCAATTTAAGGTCTGATAATTATTATTTAATTTTGTTTATCTCTTAATTGAAGTTAGGTTTTTTGTATGGGCATCCTTTCTAACTTCTCGAATTCGACAATTTAGTCCGTTAACTTTTTTTGGCAATCAACTCTTAAATTATAACTTTTTTTAAGATGTTCATGTATCAGATTGCACATATTAGGCTTCAATCCATCCAATTTATTACCAATCTATTAGAGCCAGCTGTTCATAAAAATTGGATTTTGTGGATTCAATCCATGACCTTTGAAAATTAAAAGAACATACTAAAGGAAAAAATAATTTAACAAGCAAATTTGTCTCAACATGATCACATTCAAGTCTTCAATAGTAAACCAAATTATGACATTACAATCTTTCCTCCTAACAAACCTCAATGATTAAATTAAAAATCAAGTGTTCATTACTCATCAACATCACTTTATATAATTTTTACATTTATATGTATAATTATAGGTATGGTTTGGATTACATGCCAATATTAAATTTGCAGGAAATACTCAATCTGCAATCTAATTTGTAATATTAGGATAAAAAAAGCCTAATATTTAATCAATTTGTTAATCCCCTAATTCAATCCAATCCAATTTGTTGGATTGGATTCAATGGATTCACAAATTCAATCAACGCCCATTATAAATTCAGAGTTCCCACCAAGAAATGGTTTTTAGCATATTTTCATTGTTGTTGCTAGTCCTGATTTAAGAAAATTTGGTGTGTTGTGGTGAATTGATAATAACTATAAGGGTATGATTTATATATCAGGTGTAATAGCTAAGAGTAATATTAGAGATATCAATTAAAATTAGAGACGTAATTACTCAATAACTAGGGGGCTTAAACCTTCCCTCAACTTTTCTTTTTTCAAAATACTGTACAATTTTGAAGAAAATTTCATAATAGCCGTGCCCCCCCCCCCCCCCCAACAAAACCCCAACTAATGATAACTCTATAAAATAGAGTTATTTTTTCTATTTTTGTACATGTAAATTGACTATATTCTTTTTTAGGTTAATTTAGTTTAATTTTGCATAATTTTAATTTAGATTATTTTATTTGATTTTGTGTAATTTTATTTAATTTTGTTTAATTAGTTTAATATTAACTTCAATATATTGTTATTAATTTACCCCCCTCTAATTAATTAATTTTCCTCATTTGTGTATGATAATTAGGTGAAATGGACAAGTGAGAATTTTGGACTCAAACTGGAGGCAGAACAGTCATTAAAATGCCTTTAAACGGGACAAAAATTTGAAATTAAGCCGGGCTCATCCAGAGACTAACAGGTGTCCCATTACTAAAAGAAGCCGGATCTCCTGTAACACGTTCCACCATACTAGTGTGCACCAGCGGGCTTTAAGCTCGCAGCAGCCACATGTTGTCTGAAAGAAGGGGGGGGGGGGGGGGGGGGGTGGTTGGGGTTGCTGGACCCATCACCAAGAGAAAGAAAAGCGAAAAGTAAGGAAGAGGTCTTGGGGGGAGGCGTGGAACAGAGGCCAAAAACCGAGAAGAAGAAAGAAGAGAAGAAAAAGAAAAAGAAAGAAAAAAAAAAATGAAAAATAGAAAAAGCCAACATTTGGAAATCTATGATAATATATTATTTACAAGTTGACCTTGATATTAATGCCAATAACTCTAGCACTGCCAAGACCCAAACTGTAAATTAGAAAACAAATCTTCCAAAAATGATTTTAATTATGTGCAAGCTGTTAAATTAAAATTTTCAATCCACTTCTGGCTAATATTTTCGTTCAATCGTTCAATTTTTTTCAAAAGGGGAATATTGTATTCAACTAAACCAAACAAACAAACACCAGTGTAAAGAATTAACCTCTTCAAACACGAGACCCTTAACTCAGTGTTTGATAAAACCCAAGGAACATTAAGGACGTACACCGAGATCCGACAACGAAAAGTTTTCAGAACACCAATAGTCATGCACAAATGTAATCCCCACAATCTATTAAGAGTCAACAACTTATTTACACTAAGGTCAACAATTACACCTAAAGCAAAGAAAAAAAAATCTGTTGTATACTGACATTGACACCACCGAGAACAACTCAAACGGATTAGATACATGAACAAAATCGGAAGATTGAGAAATCACCTCTATTATTACAAAGTAAAACCGGAATACACCAACAACAAACAACACATACATGACTGAAATTATAACATCGTCTTATTAAAATTAAAACAACCATTGAAAGGAGATCCAACTCCAACATCCCGAAGAAGTAGCACCGTAATGGAACGGAGCCACCACCAGTAACGCACTACCACGTCAACACGGAAGAGTCACTCTCCTTCACCGGCCCAAATGAGGCAAGCAGCCCTCCTACTGCACCGTCAATTTATTCTAATTTAGAAATATTGTTCATGGCAAAATAATAAGAAGTTTTATGTCTATTGAATTTTTTCTTTTTGGGGTAGTTTTTATTTTATCATTTTTTAATGTTAAGGAAGAGACATGAAATACGCACCGCATTTGCAGCCATATATAACTCCCAGATCACAAGGGAAGTTTTTCATATTATTTCTTTTACGGATTATGTAGGGAAGGCCATATTGTTTGGTTAGTGGATCACAATTATAACAAGAATAACTTGACGGAAGATATGGATATAGCATGTGATTATATTCTATCTATTGGAATCGACGTTTGAACATAACTTCACCAAAATGTTGTTTTACTCAAAGAGAAAGAAAGAATTGGAAAAAATAAAATATTTTTGTGTAGATCTCAAGCCATCTGGCTTCTAATGATTTGACCAGCCCTGGATGAGGGGGAAAAAAAATATGCATATAATAATCTGCTAATTATAATATTAAAAGGAATATAAATAAAATGAGGAGGTACTAGAAGGTACGTGAAGTATTTGATCAAGTGAAACAAATTTCATAAAGTTTGAATATTGATCCAATCATAATTGACTAAGGTGTCATTATCGGAGCCATGCTTCCTCTACTTTTTTTTTTTTAAGTAATTTTGATTTATCAATTTTTCTAACGAAGTATCTTTTTCCAATCCATTTCAAATAAGTAAAGACTCGTTACTTGTAGGCCGCATACAGCCTATACTTAGCTAATTAGAACATATTGTTTTCTTATAAAAGTATGGTTTTTTTCCTTCTACATCACTTTTACGAAATCAACTAAATTATAAAGAAGGAACTGTTATTCCTTTCAAATTATATATAAAAGGGAGCTTTCTATAGAATTTTTGAGTTTTACGATTAGAACCTTTGTGAAGCATCTTAGCATATCGTACTCGTAATGTTGGTACAAATTATTATATATGTGGAGTGTACTGTCTTTTTTTTTTCTTTCAATTATTATTATTATTATTTTTTGGAACTTGGGGTATGTAGAGTATTGATCACAACGCATTTCCTTGAAATATTATTATTATTTTTTGGTTAGAAAAGAAATAAATATACATCTGGACAGCAATTGGGGATCAGGAAGAGTGTCAACGTTTTTTTTTTTTTTTTTGGATTTTTTGTTCTCTTTTGTCTCCCTATAATAATATCATGTCAAATATCATATAAATCATGTCATATATTACATAATTACAAAATTTAATTTGTATGATATGATATCACTAAGAAGCCCTTCCTCGGCTGGTTTTGGCTTTCCCCTTGTCTAGGTTGGAGCTATGAAGCTTAGAGTAACACGAAAGTGGAGAGAAATAAAAGGCATGTTGACCAAATCCATATTACTCCCTTACGATTTCTTTTTTTTCAAACAACGATGAACAACCAATGACGAGTAATGATACCACTTGTGAAGATATATTCAATAGCGTCACCGTTAAGTAAGTGGACATGCATACAATTTCAGCCAATCAAAATGCTCAAATTGATCCAATATTTTCTTTATTTTCTTCCATTATTATGATTAGCATTTTGCCGCCACTATCGCGATTTGGGGCACTAAAGAAATATACTGATCCAAAAAGAGGGAAAACCTTGTGGATTTTTCATGGGTAATCCAACATTTTGTTTGGTTTTTTGTTTTTTTTGTTTGTTTTTGTTTGTTTTTGTTTTTGTTTCTTTTCAGGCAAAATCATAAAGTGTGCCGTGCTCTATAAAATGACATTTTTGAAGTAGACCATATAAATATTTCTTCTCGACGGATTATATATCCGATCATGATTTAATTAATTCAAAAGTAATCGCTTGTCAATGTTTAATTATTTTTTCTTTTTTAAAGAGTAATTAGTCGAGATAGTCCCTGAATTCTTTAAAGGTGACGGTTTGGTCCCTATTTGTTTTTTTTTTTTTTTTTTTTTTTGCCGAGATGACCCTAAATTCTTATTTTTGGCTGTTATGGTCTTTTAGTTAAAATCCATTAATTTTAGTTAAAATCCAACAGAATAGAGGGGCATTTTAGTAATTTATTGATAATTAATTTTATTTTTATTTTTAAAAAATTAATCTCTCTTTCTCTCGAAACCAAAGCCCAGATCTGGGGGGGGGGGGGGGGGGGGGGGGGAGGGGGACCAAGATCGGAGTGCTCGGGCAGTGGTGGGCGTGGGACCTAGTTCAGTGTCTGAATTTTGAGTCGAGCTTGACTCGAAGACGGTGGGATGGGTGGGGGGAGGATGGGTGGACCCATATCAGTGATTTCGAGGGAGGGGGGGGGGGGGGGGCTTTGACGTGGCAAAGACGGAGGGAGGCAACTTTCGCCTGGCTTCGGAGGGGGGGGGGGGGGGACTCCGATTTGGGTTCCTCCTGGGGGGGGGGGGGGGGGGGGTGGGGGGGGCAAACCGAAGGAGGAGTGGGGGGAACCAAGTAGCGTGGTGGGGGTGAACAGCGGTGGGAGATGGGCGGCGAAACCTAGAGAGGGAGTGGGGGGGGGGGGGGGGGGGGGGGGGGGGGCGGCAACCCAATATGGGGTGTGGGGGCCAGACCAAAAGAGAGAGGGGAAGGGGGATGGGCAAAACAGAGAGACGGAGGCGGGAGGTATTTGTTATTTTATTTATAAAAATAATCATTTCAGTAAAATTCTATTAAAATTTAACGGATTTTAACAGAAAGACTATAATGGCCAAAAAAATAAGAGTTTAGGGTCATCTCGGCTTAAAAAAAAAAAAAAAAAAAAGAACAAAATCAAATCATCACATTTACAAGAGTTCATGGACTATTAGGTCAATTACTCTTTTTTGAAAATGGGGTAGGGAAATTAAACTCTTCACCTTTTGTTAGGGTTAACTGTTAAATTACCACTACAATATATTTGTAATCACTTTTTTACTTTGACAAATGCTTAGTGCTTGTTTTCTTTGACTAAAAAATTAGGAGGGTAAGAATATTGACGATATATTTTTAGCAGTCACTAAGTCACATAAAATTACTAAAATGTTTTCCTAAGGATATGCTTAATCTGCTTCTACAGTTAAAATTTGCTTAATTCTTGTTGACGCTTCTAGCTTCTTTTTATTTTGAAAAAAAAAAAAATTTGCTTGGACTTCCTAGCATTGTGTAATAATCATTAAAAATAAATATAATGGTTTGCCTCGTCAACTAAGTAAGATTTTATAATTAGAAGATTTTTTTTCCCGAAGCTTTTAGAAGTGTTAAACTAACACGAATAATATATTTCAAATCGTAAAAACTCTTATCACACATTAATTATTTGTTGAAAGTGGCAAACAAAGGTGTCACTTTTTGAAGCACAATCAGTGCTTCTTTGGATAATTGGTGTTTCTTTCTTTGTTTCTCTTTATTTTAGTAAGTGGTGTTAGACGTAACTTAGTTTTCATTCAACCATAAAGCCAACACACCTTAGACTAATAAGATAAGTATATAAATATAAATTATCAAAAGGTCCGACAATTATAATTTTTTTAATAATTATTTATAAAACTAGTTGATTTTATTTGTAATTTCATATAATATATGTAACATGATACTTTATTTAATAATTATTAGTGTAAAAAACAAGTATCACTGAAAAAAGTTACAATAAAATTAACTACAAAAAGTTAAAATAAATTAGGTAGTTGTGATAATAACACAATAAAAAGCTACAAGTCCGGCAACCAGATAAAAAAATGTCTATATACTATGTTATTGTTAATCTTCTTTTCTTTTACTCTCAGTGTAACTTACAATTTAAACATGTATTTGAATGTCAGTTGAGCATACACTAATTAAACATACCAACGAGCACACTGATGGTGATTGTAGGTATGGTCTATCAAATTTTTTCACTCTAGATTGAAAAAAAAAAAAACAAAAACAAAAAAACAAAAAACAAAAAACAAAACAAAACAAAAAAGTAAGGACAGAGTCAAGAATTGTTTTTGAGTAGGAATACCATGAAAAGAAACTAGAGATAGTAAATTTCAATTTTAAATATATTTTAAAAAAAATCTGAAAGATAAAATCAAAATTTTGAAGGGGGATTTGCAAGAATGTCCTAAATTTGACATCTCGTTATAATTTTGTCATTCATAAAAGTAAAGTTGATAATTTTGTCATTTTATAATATTTAATTAATTAATTAAATGAAAAAAATAGTAAATAGAAAAAAATACCCATATCCTCTTTTTATTTATAGGAATTTTTAAATATCTCCAACTCCGTTCATTGGCTGGTTGCCAGTCTGTCTTCAGTCGCCAGTCGGTCTCCGGTCATCGGAATTTTTTTTTTCATATTTCAACAAAGATGACTGGATGTATCTTGCTCCGCCACCAGTCACCGAAAATTTATTTATTTATTTTTTCATATTTCAACAAAAGATGACTGGAGTCGGATTCGGTCATCGGGTTGATGTTGGTCATCGGAGAGATTCTATTAGAATCCAAAATGGATTCTGACAGAATTATATATATATTTTGATTTCAACAAAGATGGCCGGACGTATACAGCTCCAATAGTCGAGAGAATCTGTTATAATCCAAAATGGATTCTACCAGAATCTGAGAAGGCAAAATGGATTCTGATAAAATGCAAAACAAGCAAACGGACTATGATAGAATGCAAAATGACCGGATTTTAATAGAATGCAAACGATTCTCATAATTTTTTTTTTGCACATCCGGTTGAAGTATAAAATTGTTAACGTTCTTTTTTTCACCCTACAATGCCAACATATTTCCCGGAAAACAAACGGAAGCAAGAAAACCAACAAACAAATCACCATAAAACAAACTAAACCAACAAAAAAATTTTCTCGGCAAAAAAACCATCGAAAACAAACAAATCATTTACAAAATAATATAATAATAATAATAATAATAATAATAATATAACACTACTTCCAATGGATTCTATCGAAATGTTCAAGTTCTTTTCTGAAGTTCACAACACTAAAATTATTAAATTCATTGTGCATGTTGTTACACTTGATTCTGTATCAAAGAGATGGTCTGCACTTAGTTGACGTCTTGATTTGATTGTGACCAATGATCCCAATGGAATCCTTCAAAAACTAGGATCCTCTTTCTCTTTAAATCTCTCTGACTTATGTATATATATAAATACATCATTGAATAGAGAACAAAGTTTGTCGAATTAAGCAAGCAAAGTGAAAAAAAAAAAAATTATATCAATTTTCAAAGCAGAAACTTCAAAATACTTTTATCTGTACATAAGTTTTACATTCTATTAGAATCCGTTTTGCATTTTATCAGAATCCATTTTGCCTTCTCAGATTCTGATACAACTGATACCATTTTGGATTCTGATAGAATTTATCAGTGACTGGCCGGTGACCAGTGACCTATCAGTGGCTGACGATCGGTGACTGGACACAGGCCGGCAATCGGCAACTAGTGACCTGCCAACGGCCAGCGACTAAAGACTGGTCGGCCAACTAGTTAGATATATATGAAAACTATTCTAATAAATAAAAGAGAAGAAAATAAAGAGATAAGGGTATTTTTATCTATTTACTATTTTTATTTAATTATTTAATTAAATATTTATGAAACGAAAATTATCAACTTTACTCTTATAGAGGGCAAAATTATAAGGAGGTGCCAAATTTATGGCTATTTCCCTAATTTTCTCAATTTTTAAAAGATGATACAAGTGGCTTCACCACTGTAGTTAAGCATTAACTTTTAATATTAAATTAGAGATACCCAGAACTCATGTTACCGACAATTTTATGATAAAGTAGGAATATATATATATATATATTATATAGAATTACACACAAAGTCTCTTATCCAATACCGTATGGTATCTAACATGTGAACTTCAGTTGCTCTGAATGTGAGCTTCAATTACTAAAATGTGAATTCATGCAGAAGAAAATCTAACTAAAGTGAATGGAAATTCCCTCATCTTAGATTTTCTTCTACATGAATTCACATTCTCAATTACTGAAGTACACATTCTCAGTAATGAAGTTTATATTTTCCGGATATTACCCGGTACCGAACAGGAGACCAAATTATATATATATTATATATATATATCTTACTGCTTACAAGTTACAACCCATCGGTTTACATTACAAGAAACAATGCGTACAACTCTACAAAATTTAACGGATGAGAATCATATATACTACTGGTAGGATAGTGGTAATATCTTTAGCAAAAGTGAAATAAAATAAAATTACTAAAAGACTCTGGCCGAAAAAGTTTTATTAAAAAAGACAGATAGGATTCACTGCCACTAGTATGGTGGCAAAATTAAAAATTGAAGTTTCTTACATTTGCTTAATATAATATAATATATAATATATCGTTTTTTTTTAAATACAATTTAATTCCTTAAAAAAAATACAATTTAATTTTATCTATTTTTTTTAATGATTTCTCAGTTTCGTCCTCATTAAAAATTAATTTTCTCGATTTTGGACCTCACAACTGTATATGTGCTATCCACTTTTACAATATATATCGATATATATATATACATACATACATACATACATACATATATATATATATATATCTATAGATAACTGATCTCTAAACATAGAGAGTGATGTATGCATGGTTTTCACTTTTCACTAAATCCTGTCTATATGTGTTGAAGGTTTAGCCAGCCATTAAATAATATTTGTCCATTTTTGTGAAATCATCTCTCACTTTTCTTTAAAAATAAATAAATTATTTCTCATAATTTCAGAAATTCTTTGTTAGGGTATGAAAAATGCTCTACCAATGTTATATTGTTTCTATTCTGGCTAGTCATTAGATTTTTACGTTGGAAACTTCATGATTTCGAGCTGGGCTCGATGATCATTGCCATGACGCCTCAAACAAGTCAGCGGGTTTAATGGTATATCTGCTCCTGGTTAAATCTTATGTTTTTGGTAAATTTTTAGTTGAATTGATCAAAATTGTCCTCCAAATTTTTAAATTTTAAGAAATTATTTTATATAATTTGATAAAGTATTGGAAGGTGACCTTTAAATCGGTTAGTGATGTTTTAAATTAGAGAAAGTACACCCTCATGCTCCTAATAGTACAATCCAACTATATAGATCTGTCATCATCCAATATTCATCTCTACTTTCAAACAAGCTAAAGTGACTTGTTGATATATATTTCTATATTTGAATAGGAATTTGTCAACGATTTGAAGGCGCTTTGCAACACTATTATATTTAAGAAATAATTTATATTAGGAAGTGATTTTCCAAATCAGAAAAAGATCAACAGAGGATAAAACACGAAATACTTAAATTAATTCTTTCTCTAATGTCATCATTTTTCTCTTTCTTGTTCCTACGAACTTAAAGTTCTTTAGATTTTCTCACCATCAGTATGTTTTTACGTAGTATGTAAAGCTGCCACGATAAACTAAAAACACTAAAAATGATTTAGGTAAATCAGCTAATCAATTATAGCCAGGTTACCTAGCAATTTTTATATTATTTTTCTGAATAAAGAAAAGGATCAGTGGTGTCCTCACACTCTTGCTCACCATTTATTTGGAAATCTAATGGTGTTCCATATCAATTCTTTCTCTATGGTTCAGCATGTAGTTACCCATCCCGCTATAATCCATTATTCTCATAAAATACGTTGCGATTCGAAGGTGTTGAGATTTTTTTTTTTTTTTTTTTAATAACAATATATTGTGTAGATTTAAACTATCTAGATTTTATTAGGCATATCTTAGCTTGCTCGCGAAATGAATAATTGAAAAAAGGTGAAAAAAAAAAAACCAACAATGTACAGTAAATTTATAGTAATTAATTTCACTAAATAGAACTTTTATCCAGTGACGTTAAAGTTTTGTCTTTCTTTTTCCTCTTTAGTTAATTTTTGTAAAATGATTACAAATATAAACTAACAGTGATTTTACACCCGACTTCATCATAAGATACATAGTTTGAATTCTTCCATCCCAATTTTTAAATTTATTTTATACGTTCTCTTAGGGCCTGTTTGGGGGAACATTTGGAGATGATGTTTTGGAAATTGAGTTAGAAATGCGTATTTGGAGGGAAAACTCTTGGAAAAGTTATGTGATATGAAAAGTAATGCAAAAATTTGAGATGTGTTTGGAAAAAAAAAAAAAGCAAAATAAAATGGATCATGTCTTGTTCGGCTTGTCGTTACGAGCATTTTGACATATAAAAATCATCTTATTTCGATTTGAAATGAGAAAACTCCATGACTTTTAAAGTTTGAGTTTTTTTAAAATAAAAGAGAGAGAAAATTTAATATAAAGTTAATATTTTGAAATCCAGATGATGTTTTGTCATCTGAACATGACGACCCAAACAAACCTTTAAAAAAAAATTATTTAATATCGCCCCACCGAAAATTCTTTCTAAATAATCCAGTTCAAGTTAGCTATATCACATGCACTGATGTCAGATGATGAAGACCTCTCCCTTGAAAAAGAATAATTTTAATTTTAATTTTAAATACTATTATAAATGAGCTGAAAAAAGTTCCAATACAAAGAACTAAAAAATAGCCTAAATCCCTCATTCTTAGAACTTATTTTTGATTGTGAGGCTGTCTACAGCTGTTATAGCTTTTGCCTTTTGGTTTTTGATGACATACAAATAAAACTAATGGGAATTGTCATTTCTTCCATCACCCAAAAAAAAAAAAAAAATTAATAATGATGTAGTTAGTATCCTCTGATTATGATTTACTTTGAATAATTACTTAATTAGGGATTCATGGGGTTTGAATCAGAATTTCTCGAAACAAATTCAATTGTTTTTTTTTTTTTTAAAAACGGTAAATGTTTTTTTTCACTTGGATATTTCATAAAAAAAAATTAATGTGGGATATCTCATTGTTCCGATTGAGAATATTCGACAGGGAAATCATATAGAAATAGAACTACGATGCTGAAAAATAGAGCTGCATCCATCTTCTATTTTGTTTTTGAATGTTTGACTTTTATAAACACGTCATGTGCCGTGAATATATAAATAAAAGATTGCATCTTTTTTTTTTTTTTTTGCTTTTCGATTTTTCTCTCTGACTAAGCATATTGACGTACGGAGTGTAAACGAATTTATTTTATTTAGTGGGTTGCAAAAAAAAAAAGTATTATATTTTCGTATATACTGGCCATATGGTTATGATAATCCAGTGCAAAAATTATAAGACAAAAATACGACAGAAGTGTTGGCCTAAGAACATAAATGATCAGCAATATAAATGATAGGAAATTTCCATTTAGGAAAAAAAAAAAAAAAAAGAAGCAATTTGGTTCAAAGAGAAGATCTGATCAAACAATTTTTTCTTTTTAAAAAAATCTGATTTAAGAATAATATAGATTTAAATATGCACATGAGTAGCTTTTAATGAAGCAGTATTATAAAATTAATATTTCTCTGATTTTCATGTGCCCAAGTTGTAGAGATAATTATTATAGGCTCCGCATATATAAACCATAATTAATTAACTAATCATTATTGATCACCTCTTAATTACTGAACTACTTTTTTATTCACCGCCAGCTCATCCCTCCACACGTTTTACACATCACACACACACACACACACACACACATATATGTACATATTCACACATTTACACATTTATATATATAACGAATCTAATTAATGATAATAGGTATATTTTGACAAGTTTACCATCATCAAATATATTAAACACTTGCATATAGAATATGCAGTTTTGATTATAAACAAACCTATCATAGTTTTGCTTATCAAATAGAGGGGTAGAGTCCTCTCACTTCAGTTTTCTTTTCATATAAATCTCTCTTATAAAAAAATGGTAACTAAGATATATAGTCAGTAGACATAAACTAACACCATAATATAAAATTGATAGAATGCATTCAATGTTATTTGTATATATGCACTTTAAAACGAAAACGCACTTTGAATATAGTCAATGAAAATGCTATACATTATAACTAATAGAAAGTAGATTATTTACATAAATCTCATACTGCGAGCCTAATTTTTACTAGTATGTAGTGTTAGATACTAGTAATATCTCTCAATCATTCTATAAATATATAACACACATACATATGTAAGTGCACAACAGCAAATTACCACATATGTCATGAAAGACAAAAAGTTAAATAAAAAAAGAAAAGAAAATTATATACATTAAATCACCACTCTATGTAATCAAATTAGTATTCTAATCTACACGAAACAACATATGTTATCTGTTTCAGAGCCTTTTGAATTTTACCCTTATTGGTCAAATATTTAACTAATATTCTACCATAAATTTTCATAAATAAAATTAAAAACACTTCTTTGTGTCCCGAAAGAGTTTTAGCCACTGTTTGGTGTATTAAAGGTTTAATAGGTTAAAACATTTTTCTAACATTTTCTTAATAACAACTGAGATCCAGCCAGGTATGCACGTATACGCGTATGTGATGAACAAAAGTTTTTTCTTTTACATAAATGTTCATATCTACATTATAAATATAGTTTTTTTTTAGTAGAAACATTACAAATTAACATTTGTTACAAGACCGTGTTGTCATCGATCACTTCCAAACATTATAGGTATGGAGTCTATAATTTTCGCTTATTAAAAAAAAAAAAAAAAAAAAAAACTCTCAAGTATCAAATCTGAAAGTTCCTATATAAGTCCATCTCTCCTCCCTAAACTAGCTCCAATGAGACATGATATATTATGATAGTTGTTCAAAATAATAATAATAATAATAAAGTTTCGATTTTCATTTTTAACCCTGGTAGAAGGTTCAAAAGATTTGCCTAGCGAGCACTCAGATATATATATATATATATATATATATTTTCAAATTGACTTTCTTGCATAGTACTTATACAAACTAGACCATGTAGCGTAGTACTACACAATACTACTTTCCTTTTCATTTATTTTTTTATTTTTAACCTTCTTTGGAGGGAAAGATATATATTTTTGCCGAACTCGGAGGGAAAGAGATTGAATGAACGTGTGTGGTCCATAATTTATTCCCTTTACATGATTAGCTACTCGAAGTTTCCATTAATCCTTTCATAAAATATACAAAAAAAAAGTTATTTATTTATTTATTTATTTATAATATGGTTTTCACTACACACACATATACATGTATGTATATTATACATTACTGCTGTCATTATTCACATTTCGAAACACCACCAAATCAACAGCTCTCAAAACGTGCCACGCATATATATTAAACATGTCTTGATCATCTCGATAAATATAGTAAAATACTAAAAGAATATCAATGCAAACTATACAATTAGATTAGCCCTTCGCTGGCCTCAACAACTCACCCCTAGTTCTATATTACTTTTTTTAACTACAAATAATTAGTTTTAATTGGACCAAATTCCTTCTTTTTCTTTACAAGTACTTTGTCATGGCACGGCACTACTTCCTTTAAGAGATATACCCATTTAGTTAAAAAAAATACTTTTTTTGTTTTCAGACTTTTACTTTTTAAAATGTGCCTAATTCTAATTGGTGAAGTTTTTTTTTTTTTTTTTTTTTTTTTTTTCACATTTTCAGAGTTTTAGCAATATAGTAACTAATCATAACTTTTGACCTATAAAAGTTAACCAATTCTTGTACTTTTGATTGAAACATTTTACCAGCAAAAGTGGAACGCTACTCAATTTATGTAATACATTCACGTTTCTAGCTCTTTTTTTTTTTTTTTTTTTTTTTCAATTTCTTCTTCTTTTTTATTTTTTTAATTTATTAGATCCATTTCATAACTTATTAATTTTCAAATACATTTATTAAATAATTCCTTTTTTAACTAGTGCTACAAAAATGTATCTGACTTTTCTAAGGCGAAAATATGGGAATTGAAAGTTGTCCATGTGCACATGTGATAGGTTCATCTCCAATTGATAATACATACAAAACAAGGATTTACATTTCTAGCTAAAATACTATTCTTCATGTTCCCCATAATATAGATGAAAGAGAAATGCACATAAAAAAAAAGAGAATTAATTATGAGTTTCATCAAAAGAGAGAAAAGGAAAGAGCACATACCGAGTACTAAGAATGGGGAATTTTTGGATTCAAGTAGGAGAAACCACTGCAATTTGGAACAAGGAAATTAAAGAAATATAGGTAGTTTTGAGTGATGAGAGCGGTCCAGGCTATACATCTTATTATTTGTCGTTTTCAAAATTTCAAAATTCCAGATATTTTTCCACGTTGCAAAAGTGACTGAATCTTTTTTTGAATTATTATTTGTTTCTTATTTGCAAGCAATAAAAAGAAATTAAATTGCTTTCAAAATTTACCATATACTTCGAGTAGTATAGAATCACTTTTACATATATTTTCTTTTCTTTCTCTTTTCTTGTTTCTTCTTCTATTCCAATTGTGTACCACAATTTACCTGCAAAAGCTGCAAAGCCATTTGATTGACTTTCACATGCCCATTTCCTTTACTCTCATCATATTTTTATAATTCTCGCTCGAAAACTATAAACTATATATAGATAAAGAAATGGAAATTCAACTCATTATATTTCATTATTCTAGACCTTATAAGAGTGAAATTTCAAAAGCAAAAGTAAAAGTATAAATTTCTACATGTACATAATATACCGACATGCATGGGCATTGCACTTTTACTAGACGTGATTATTTTCTCTATAGTACACCAAAAGTCCAATTAACTATTATTCATGTGATTTATACATGTCACAGAAAACATATCTAGGGGAGGGTCTTCTACCCGTCATCCCTCCAAAACGCCAGTTGTAACTTTCTATGACATATTGTAATAATTATGTGATTTTAATATAACATTTTTCTTAATTATGTTTGTCTTTTACACGAATATTTAAAATAATATCATGTACAAAGATTCTAAATAAGAAATTACAAATAAATCAACTAATTGTTATAAATTTCTTAATAAAAAGTTATAAGTAATGAATGTATCGAGTGTGTTATACAAGACTACTCCAACACACGCACATATATATAGATATAAAATGAATTAAGCAAATTAATCATATAGCTAGCTAGCTAGTAGTTTGTAGCCAGTCATTATATATATACATAAATATATTTCTAACCCTAAATGAAATTAATAATATATAGCACGCATGGTTGTCTTCATTATATGTGGTGTACCAGACTAACAGGTTCAAAGGAAGCTTCACATCACATTAGCCATTGGATGCTAATTTGCTTTAAAAAGAGACAATCTCGTCTTTTAGTTTTCAGCAGCCTGCAGATTTCATCCAACGGCTAACAAATTTTCCACTGCAAACTCAAAAAGTCATATCATCACATTTTTAGTTTGATGTTTCTCCTTTCAATTAATTTTTTTTTTCAATTTTTATTTTGTATCATTTTTGTTCCGTCAGCTAAGATTCTTTTTCTACAGATATAGCCATTTGAAATATGGCAGAGAGTTGGGAATTGTTTTAAAAACAACATTTAATCATAAAATAATGTTTATAATAAATGAGAGAGCAGTTGAAGACTGGTTCTTGGTTAACTGAGGGAATCCAAATTTGATGGTACAAATGGTGACTAAATATTGGTTAATGCCAGCTATAGAGTGACCCCATTTTGTAAACGTTAATCAAAAATTTTTTTTTTTTTATTTGCTGAGGAAAAAAAAATCAAAAGTGGTGCTTATAGAATTGGTCCCTTTTGACAGCTCTCCTTCAACGACTCTCTCTCACTATAAAAACATGCACTACACTTTCTTTTCCCAACACAATACCAAATAAGCCTCTCTCCACCCATAGAACTTTCCGGCGACCCATGAGGAATCGGGGAGGCCGCGGCGGCCCTCCTAAGGGCCGTCTTTGGCCTCGAATGGCCTTGGCTCTAGCCATGCTTGTTGTTGCTAGCAATGTAGGTTCAACCTCTGCTGACCCTTACGTTTATAATTCTCCCACCGCCACCTTATGTCTACAGGTCTCCTCCTCCTCCATCCCCTTCTCCGCCACCTCCTTACGAGTACAAGTCTCCACCACCGCCATCTCCTTCTCCACCTCCCCCTTATGAATACAACTCCCCGCGCCACTTCACCCTCACCACCGCCACACCATACCACTACTCATCCCCCACCACACTACCAAAACACGAAGAAAAGCCCACCGTACTACTACAAGTCTCCGCCTCCACCAGTCTCCTCGCCTCCTCCGCCGTTACCACTACTCATCCCCACCACCACCAAAACACGAAGAAAAGCCACCAGTACTACTACAAGTCTCCGCCGCCGCGTCTCCTTCGCCTCCTCCGCCGTACCACTACTCATCGCCACCACCACCAAAACACGAAGAAAAGCACCGTACTACTACAAGTCTCCGCTCCACCATCGCCTTCCCCTCCTCCACCATACCACTACACATCTCCACCACCACCAAAGCACGTAAGAAAAAAGCCCCCGCGTACTACTACAAGTCTCCACCGCCACCATCACCTTCGCCTCCTCCGCTTACCACTACTCATCGCCACCACCACCAAAACACGAAGAAAGCCACCGTACTACTACAAGTCTCCGCCGCCGCCGTCTCCTTCGCCTCCTCCGCCGTACCACTACTCATCGCCACCACCACCAAAACACGAAGAGAAAAGCCACCGTACTACTACAAGTCTCCGCCTCCCCATCGCCTTCCCCCTCCTCCACCATACCACTACACATCTCCACCACCACCAAAGCAAGTAGAAAAGCCACCGTATTACTACAAGTCCTCCACCACCACCATCACCGTCTCCTCCCCCACCTTACTACTACCACTCTCCACCACCACCAGTAAAGTCTCCTCCACCAGTTTACTATTATAAATCTCCACCACCACCGGCAAAGTCGCCACCTTACTACTACCACTCTCCACCGCCACCGGCGAAGTCCCCGCCTTACTACTACCAACTCTCCACCTCCCACCGGCAAAGTCCCCGCCTTACTACTATCACTCTCCGCCGCCACCAACCCCGTACTACCCCCACCCACACCCGCATCCGCACCCCCCACCCCCACCCTCTGGTGGTAAAGGTCGTCGGAAAAGTCTACTGCTACAGATGCTATGATTGGGCATACCCGAAAAAGTCTCACGACAAGAAGCACCTCAAAGGTACACTTTTTACCAGTAACGCATTGAAAGCTTTGCTATATTTTCCATTTTCTTTTTGCTTTTTGGCTTTTATTTAATGTAGGATTTATTTTTCCCATCCAATAAGGCTCCATAATTCAGTCCCATAGTTTTATTTTCTTTGCTTTTGCTAAGTTAGTTAATTTTTACGTGGTCCCATTTGTTTTCATAATTAGAAAAAGACAATGGAACCTTATTAACCGGTCGTTGAAAAGTATAGTAAATATGCTTTTGTTTTTTTTAAAGGATCGTACGAATATAGATGTTTTAATAGGGATAAGGTGGTCATTGAGTACTTCCAATATGATATTATTAGATTTCGCTAAAACACAAGTATTGGTCGTATAAAGCAAACTATATATTTTAATGAGAAGATTTAGTGGAGTTTAATATTTCCTTCATTAACTTATATATGTATATTTTAATTTAAAGTATGAAAAATTTGAACTCTTGATTAAATCAGATTGTAAAATTACCAGACCACATCTAAAACTTTTATTATTTTTCACTTTAAAAAAAAAAAAAAGCTAGCAATTTACCGTGTCTGACTTTGGTAACGTGATAATGATAAATGCCAATATATAATATTGTCGTGTAATAATTGATTAATGATTGTCCCACATGGAGCAGGTGCTGTGGTGGAGGTGACTTGCAAGGCAGGTGAGAAGGAGATCAAGGCCTACGGCGAGACAAAGATCAACGGCAAATACAGCATCACCGTTGAGGGTTTCGACTACCTCAATATGGCGGCAAAAGCCTGCACTGCCAAGCTCCACGCTGCCCCCAAGGGCTCTCCTTGCAACATCCCTACCAAGCTCCACAACGGCAACGAGGGTGCCAAGCTCAAGGTCAAGTCCAAGGACAAGTACGAGGTTGTCCTCTCCGCCAGTCTTTTGCCTATGCTCCCAAGACCCCCTACGAGGAGTGCCACAAGCACATTAAGCCCGTGCACCCGCCTTACGTCTACAAGTCCCCGCCTCCACCGGCCCCCCACTTACGTCTACAAGTCTCCACCTCCACCAACTCCTAAATACTTTTACACGTCCCACCACCACCAAAGCATGTAGAAAAGCCTCCCTACTACTACAAGTCTCCACCTCCACCACCTCCAAAGTATGTTACAAGTCTCCTCCACCGCCGCTTACTACTACAAGTCACCACCTCCACCTCCTCCTACCTATGTCTACAAGTCCCCACCACCGCCGCCATATGTGTACAAATCACCACCTCCACCACCTCCAAAGTACATTTACAAGTCTCCACCTCCGCCAACTCCTAAATACGTTTACACGTCCCCACCACCACCAAAGCATGTAGAAAAGCCTCCCTACTACTACAAGTCACCACCTCCACCCCCTCCAAAGTATGTTTACAAGTCTCCTCCACCGCCCGCTTACTACTACAAGTCACCACCTCCACCTCCTCCTACCTATGTTTACAAATCCCCACCACCGCCCGCCTTATGTGTACAAATCACCCACCTCCACCACCTCCAAAGTACATTTACAAGTCTCCACCACCGCCCCTTTACTACTATAAGTCACCACCTCCACCATCTCCAAAGTACGTTTACAAGTCACCCCCACCGCCAACTCCTAAATATGTTTACAAGTCTCCAACCACCACCGCCTTATGTCTACAAGTCACCACCTCCACCCCCTCCAAAATACGTATACAAGTCTCCACCACCACCCCGCTTACTACTACAAGTCACCACCTCCGCCAACTCCTGAATATGTTTACAAGTCTCCACCACCACCACCTTATGTCTACAAGTCACCGCCTCCACCACCACCAAAATACATTTACAAGTCTCCACCACCACCCGCTTACTACTACAAGTCACCACCTCCGCCAACTCCTGAATATGTTTACAAGTCTCCACCCACCACACCTTATGTCTACAAGTCACCACCTCCACACCACCAAAATACATTTACAAGTCTCCACCACCACCCGCTCTTACTACTATAAATCCCCCCTCCTCCATCGCCGTCCCCTCCTCCCTCCATACCACTACACATCTCCTCCACCACCTAAACATGAAGAAAAGCCTCCATACTACTACAAATCTCCACCCCCCTCCATCACCCTCTCCTCCACCACCATACCACTACACGTCCCCACCACCACCAAAGCATGTAGAAAAGCCTCCGTACTACTACAAGTCTCCACCCCCCTCCTTCACCTTCTCCTCCTCCACCATACCACTACACGTCCCCACCCACCACCAAAGCACGAAGAAAAGCCTCCCTACTACTACAAGTCTCCACCCCCCTCCCTCGCCCTCTCCTCCTCCACCATACCAGTACAGCTCCCCGCGCCGCCTGTACACCTCCCCACCACCACCATACCATTACACATCCCCCACCACCACCAAAGCACGAAGAAAAGCCTCCCTACTACTACAAGTCTCCACCCCCTCCGTCGCCCTCTCCTCCTCCGCCATACCAATACATATCACCCCCCTCCACCGGTGAAATCACCACCTCCCTCCCGCCTACATTTACGCATCGCCGCCACCTCCAACACACTATTAGGGTCAAGCATTCCATTCCAATACGAATACCGTTCTTGTAAGTGAAAATCTAAATATTTTTGCCTAATTTGAAGAATCCTCTTATGCAATGAGACAATTAACTAAATTTTTGCCATTGTGTGGCATATAATTGCAGGTTTTAGTTTGAAAAGTGGAATAAAAGAAGTCTCCATTAGTGCACACCAAGCTTTCAATCCAAGTCCATTCAGTGAGGGTCTAGCAACAACTTCAGTGGTGACAGCATTGCAAATACTTTTATTGTTTGGTTTAATTGGCAAAAGAAAAAGCTAGAAAAAAAAAAAATGGTTATGGGAGGTTAAAAGCTAGGATATGGACGTACCTTTGCTTGGTTGTATCTGTGGCCGTCTGATGATGAGTTTCTGATGATCAAAATTATTGCTTTTGTGTAGGGCTTAATTTCACAGTTATTTATCATTTGTATAAAGCTAGAGTGTGGCCATGTAACTGTACCGTATACCATATTTGCACTTCTATTTATTTTGTGTTAAAAAGCTTCTTCGTATTGTCTGCCTTTTTAGGCTCCGAGATTGTTGGTAATAAAAGTAAGACATTTCTGTCTCTCAAAAACTTCTACTGTTTGATCCTAATTCTTTCCAGCATTTTAACTTCTCAAATTGTTCTCTTTGTCGAATAAATCAACATTCTTGAGCGCTGAATTTTGACCATGCTATTTGTTCATATATATATATATATATATGTATATATGCGTGCGTTCATTATGTAAAATATAAGTTTTGTCTCAGACACATTTGTAAAACGATACTTATAATTTTTTTTACAAATCTATGTAACAATGGAGTTAATTCTTATGTAACATTTTTCAATCATCGATACAATTATTTACATTAATGCTATGTTTGGTAGGATAGAACAGAGAAGAAAGAGAAAGGAAGGAAGCGAGATGAGAGAAAAGTTTAGGGAAAATACTAGACTAGCTTGTTTTGTTGGAAGGAAAAGAAGAGTAAAGGAAAATTGAGTGGAAAAAAAGAGTAGTGAGACCCACAAATTTAATCTCTCCAAAAGTGAGGAAAATTCACTCAATAACTACAAAAATTACTTTTTTTATCCTTTCTTTTGAAGTAAAATAATATATATAAATGAAATAGTAATTATATAATTTTTTATTTTCTTTCCTTTCATGATACTAAATAATATAAAAGAAAAATAAAATCTTTTCTCTTTCTTATTTTCTCTCACTTCCATTTTTCTTTTCCTGTTATTTTCTTTCCCTCTTATCAAACATAAACTAATAGTTACATAAAACTCGTAATTAATTATATATATATGAATAAAAGTTAGATATAAAAGGCTTCTACTACTGCCATCTATATAAATGACATATTTCTCACGTATTTATTTTTTTAATTAATATTTCTTTGGTTAATTTGTTGTTTTGTTTTTTTTGGCCATATTGCAACGATAGTGGTGGTCTCAGCTTTTTTTCCTTCTAGTGCGATCTATACCTCTTAATATGTATCATTTCTGCCCCTTAAAATGGAAAGAAACAAACAACCATAAAGATTAATTTGCAGAGACTTGAAGAAAGATAAATATATATTACCAAACGGTCCATATGTAAATGTAAAAGGTTATTGGGAGACAGCGTATCTACACCTGAATATATATAATTTATTGAGTTAGTGGATTGTGGGCCCTTCTCATTCATCTCTATATTTTTTTTTCAAGATTTTCATTCATTTTTTTTCCCCTTAAATACTATTCTTTAAGTTTGAAAAGTATAAATAAATATATAAAAGAAAAACCTTATCTATACATAACTAATTTTAACCCTTACTTCTTTATCAAGTTTTATAAAGTTAATACACTTACTATGATATTATCTTACAATTTACAAGTTTATAACCATGTATTATTGATAAGTTATTTTTCGTACTCTATCATAGAATTTTCTTTCTTTTCTTTTTTACACAAGTGTTTTTTTATTTCTGTTTTTTTAAAATATGCTAATTAATTCTGTGTGCCAAAATTTGAGTCCAGAATAAGGGAATATACCCTTTTTAGAATAATTGAGATCAATGTGTACCAACTTGATGGGAAATTTGAAATTAAAAAAAAAACGTGTAATAAGTAACTTCAATCCATTTAAAAATTAAAAATACAATGTATCTCAAAAAATAATAATAAAGAAAATTAAATATACAACTCACTGTTTAATTATTATTACATAATGAGTAGAATTTTATGTGTGGATACATTATATTTTTCCATTATATATGCCTGCAGTTTAATGGCGAAAATTTTATTTTCAACACACTGTAACCTTATCGGTATAAATATAGATATTGTTAGTCAATGTCATAATTGTCATTTTTTTTTTGGGTGGAAAATAGGTTATGCTTTTCTAGATTCTACAAGGAAACCAATCATATAGTGATGGGAGCAGGTGAACACACAGCTGGAAATCCTGTAACTCCAAATTATATTGCCCGTTCTTTTCTATGAGTAATGCTGGAAAAATTAATTTTAATCCTAATTTTTAAATATCAACACATGTAATGATAAATTATCGATCTTTTTAATGATTGATATTTTATGTTAATATAATCATCATATCAATAAAAAAATGATAACTCACATATCATATAAGTCAGTATTTAAAAATTAAAATTAAAAATTTTATCTCCAATTTTTTTTTTCTTTTTTTTTTTTCTCGGCTCATAATTCTTCATTGAAATATCACAAATGCGCACACAGATTGCAAGTTAACAAGTCAAAAGTTAGAGAGTTGTGGCCCACACTTGAAATTTTTCATGGACAAATATGCTAGCTAACTTATTGTTGGTTTCTTTTGGCCTCATCTCTCCATGTGCATCTCTCTCTCGTATACGCTTTTTTAGTTTGAAAGACTCCATCAATTAGTTTGGTTTTATGCGTGGGAGATAAATATTCTGTCCACGTTTGGTGTGTGCTTAATTTAGAAGAAACACTTCTCTATTTTAAAAATATTCTATTAATGTAAATATTTCAGAAGAAACACACAAAAGAGAAAACAGGGCAGCCGCCTCCAAAGCAAACAAAATGGTGAGGTTCATTGTTTACGTGATTTTATTAATTATCTAGGGCCCATTTGGGGTCACGTTTGGAGACGGTGTTTTGGAGGTTAAAGATGGTTTGAATTTTAGAAATATGATTTTGGTAAAAATGAATTGTTTGTAGTGAAAAAATATAAAAACTTGAAACATGTTCAGAAAAAATTAGCAACATAGATCTTGTTTCATTTCTCTCAAAATTCTATGCAATTTGAAAAAAAAAATCATCTCATTTCGATTTAAAATGATTACATTATGTATTTTTAAAGTTTAAGTTTTTTGAAAATATTTAGAAAAGTAAATAGTAAAATTGAAGGAAAATGACAAAAAAAAAAATGTTTGGCAAAGTTGTTTCCAACATTGATCCCTAAACAGGGCCTTAGTTAGTTCATATTTTACCTTTAATTATTTGACACAAGACTTTGGTTAAATTATTGCACTCCTTTCCTGAACTTATCACAGAGTTATAATTTACAATCTAAATTTTTAATTTAACAATTTATACTATGAACTTATACATTTATAACAATCCACCCCCTTTGAAAATAATATTATTTTTTATATAAAAATTGACACTTAACTTGGACATAGATCATTAGTTAAGACTACAATGTAACTTTTTTTTTTTTTTAATATGTATTCAATGTTAACCTAAATTTATGTTTAAAACAAAGTTAAATTGAAATTTTTTATTTCGACAAAACATAACTAAATATCTAAAACTTAATAAAATTGGATTAAAACAGATAAAAAATGAGCATTTTTATCATTAATTAATAACTCATGTACCACATGTCAATTTCATTTAAAAGATTAATATTGTTATTAATGGATAAATTGTTGCTAATTTATTAATTTAAATGTAAATTATCAAAAATTAAAATTTAAGATGTAAATTGTAATTGTGTTACAAGTTAAGGGATATGGATAAATAAATATTAAAAAAGGGACCAAGACTTTTAATCAATTTAGAGACTGCTGTACACATAAAAAATATGTGTATGTATCTATCACTCATTAATAATCAATAATCAATAACTATATTATAAAGGATGATCCACTTGATTCCTCTTTATAACGGCCCTTGTCGATCTGTTCCGTGATAAATTTTATGTATGCGTTTAATGTGTATATCAAAAAAAAAAACAAAAAACAAAAACTATATATAAAGGAGAGTCACCTATTTGACACTAATAATAAATTTGATCTCTCTATTTTGTCTTTTTGTGCGAATTTTTTTGTTTTTTTATGTTGTCTACTTCTTCTTTATTTTATTTTTGTTTTTACTTTGTCCCAAAATTTTGCATATTTATAGTTTGCTCATTTAAAAGACTTTTCATTTTTCAATATATCCATATGTAAAATAAAAATTTTCAAATATGTCTCAACAATATTTTTTTTTCCTTACAATTCTTCAAATTATTATGTTCTCTTTTAATCACTGGTTACTTGATTCTGTTAAACTCTTTAGAAGATAATAAATAAATTAAAAAATATATATTGATTTCTTCAAAAATTTAACATCGACTAATTCTTTAATTAAAAAATTAACATTTATATTTTAATTAAAAAATCAAAACATTTAATTCACACATGTGCTGAAAACTAGTATACATATAATTCTCGTCTCATTACATGTTTCCTCATGGTTTTCGGAGGCCCTGTTTGGGGTAGCGTTGGAAAAGTGTTTTTCCAAATTTTTTTTTTGGTCATTTTCCTCCAATTTTACTATTCATTTTTTCCAAATATTTTATATTTTCAAAAAAATAAACTTTAAAAGTCCATAATTTATCATTTTAAGTTGAAATGAGATGATTTTTTCTTTTTTCAAATTATATAGAATTTTAAAAGGAACAAAACAAGATCCATATTGTTAACTTTTCTTCGAATACGTTTTAAGTTTTTATACTTTTTCACTGCAAACAGTTCATTTTCACCAAATACATATTTTCAAAACTCAAATCATCTCCAACTTCAAAAACACCAAACATTCAAACATGACCCTAAACGGGCCCTTAATTATGGTTGGATCATCACATGTTTAAAAAGTGCCTAAAACACGTTTAAAAATTCATATTTTACCCCCAACTGTATATATATATTTTTTAACAAAATTACTTTCTTTTATATCTTTATTATTACATGAAAGGTTTATTTAATTTAACTAATTTAATTATATCATTATGTTAACATTTATAAAATGAAATAAAACTTACATATAATATGTCATACAAAAAATTAAAACTTTAAAATTGAGATAATTAAAACCATTGCAGACATTAACGAGAATTAATATTTTCATAAATTCGCATCACATCAAATAACATTAATATCAATACACTATAGAACATTAGCGAAAAACAAGGATTTAATAATCCGGAAGATCAGTTCCGGATCCTCCAAGATCTCGAAAAAATTGTCCAAACGTATTAGAGGTATTATCAGATCTTAGGTGTACTTTTGAGCTATTTCTGCAAAATTCTGGACTGTTCATTTTCGGAAAGACTCACATAGGTTGGTATCAGTTATGGAGTTCAAATCTTTTTGTAAAATTTTGTTTTATTCTTGAAGTTCAATCAAGACCAGCTTTTTAACTCATTTTGAGCTCGTAGCATTTGGATTTGATAATTTTGTTGCCTATCTGAGGTCCCATGTTTTAACATTTCAAGAAGTTGTCAATTTTCTTCTTTGATCGTGTCAATAACCGTTAAAATGTGTTAATCTTTTTTCCGCTTTAATTTTGCTGTCTTCACCCCAAACTGGTTATTGAGATGAACTACCACCAACATTCTCATCAGTTAAGTTGAGAGAAAATGAAGACAATCCAGAAGATGTCGATGCGGGAGACTCTAACGTTGCCGTATCTGAATGTAACGAAGCAAAATTATTGATTTACCTTTGAGTTGTTGTGGATGCAGTATTGACGTTAGCTGTTAATTTTTTCGATATCCTTAAGGACTGGCCACACATGATCAAACTTGAATCCTTTCTTGTCATTGTTATCTTGTTATAGACTTTATTAAAATTGAAAGAAATATAATAGTTCTAACATAGCTGTAACAAATACTCACAATGTCTTGTTCTGAAGCACCACTTGGATTAAGATTTTCAATTTTTCGGATGCATCCCCTCAATTCACCAACTGCTTGGAGGATAACCAGCAGACCACACTGCAAAGATCTTTGTTCCATTCCTGTGTTATGGTAGGCGGTTTTGAGGTGTTGTAACTTTCCTCAACTCGAGACCAGAATTGATCTTTCAACTTGTTTATACCTATAATTGGGTTTTGAGATATATCAAGATATACATGACATAGGTGCAAGTCTTCTTTAGAAGTGTAAGAAGAACTTTGGGAATTTGAAGCCATTGGGTTTTTCACGTGTAGTTGATTTGATAACAGAAAAAGGACAGGGAAAAAGCAGAATATCGGATTTGAATAGTACTTCAGGAGTGAATTATTTAATCATGCTGTGAGCTGCTATTTATAGAATGGATAAAGGTCAGATAAGATTGCGAAGGAAAAAAAAAAAAAAAAAGGAAGAAAAATCGACGGTTGAGATGGTGATGAAATCCATCAAATGGATCTAACAAGATCTTCAACATTGAAAGACGTGAAGATTATATAAGATTCTAATTAAAAAAGTAAAAACAAAAAAAAATATGACGGTTGAAATCGAAATATAATCCATCAAATGGTCAAGATCTCACCAGCCCAAATATCGGATATTGACATTGAAAGACGTGAAGTTCAAATTGTATTCTGATTAAAAAAGCGAGAAAAAAAATCCGACTGTTGTAATTGAAATGTAATCCATCAAACGGTCAAGATCTCACCATTCCAGGTTTCTGATATCTTATAACATACTGAACAATGGGTATTGCTATGTTAAGAGGATGGATGGGGCACTTCATCAGTCCAAGGGATTAGTTCAAGAGGTTGCTTCTTCCAACTCTCTTACCGGAGGTTTTTTGTAAAGTGGGAAGGACTCTGGGATGCTTTGGAGCTATTTTGTAAGATGCAAGATTGCGGGCAGTTAGAAAATATGCAAACGTATTGCGACGCCTTAGAAATTCATTAACTTGATTCATGAATTATTATCATGGATTTCCTTTATTAATATACTTCTAATGAATTATTTTGATAAATATCAAATTTCAAATTATGAACGATTGTATATGTATCATCAGTATGATGATGTCGATGATCTAACAATGTTGAGTTTCCCTATTTAGATGAGAAATTATAGCTACATAGAAGATGAGTTGAACGACATATAAATTTATACAAAAATTTATTATGTCATATTAGAGGAATAAATGTTAATTTTTGGGAAAGAACCACAATTTTTATTAGTAGGTCAATTTGATGACCTTAGTATTTATTTTGGTCATATCAATATATAAGTTTTGAGAGTATAATTTGGAAAATTAATGTGTCACATAGATAGAAGATGAATAATTAGGATTTTTTCTTAGAAATCAAAAGGTGGAAGATTGATCAAGAATTATTCTTAGGTTTAAAATCAATGGTGTAGATTTTATATTAAAGAATCCTAGGCAAATCAATAGCTAAGCTTTGGATGATAAGTGACCAATGAGAGTTTAAGGTAAGGATTGGTGTGATGGAAGATCCAAAGGATGAGAATAAGGATGACAACCTTTGATCAATGGTAGAAAAATTGGAAGAAAGAAAAACAAAATAAAATGAGAAAACCAAAGAGGAGATTTGGATTTTGTGGTCAAAAGCAAGAAGAAATTTGAACAAATGAGAAAAACAAGAAAGTGATGCATGCATGCAACCTTATGTAAGAGATGGCATGACTTGTTTTGGCAATATGTCACAAAGAAAGGACAAGTGAAAGTGACCCCTTGTGTCAACTTTGTTGAGCAAAATTTTCAACCCAACTCCCTCCCTTAAGTGGCGGCAATGCAAGGGGAGAATCAGCCAAAAAATTTCCATTTTTACCCCTCAAATACAGCTCCTTTAAAGCAAATGTTGACTAAAAACAAGCCCCAAAATCTCATTTTATTCTCCCACAAGTTAAGCTCAAAAAAAAAAAAAAAAAAAAAAAAAAAAAACCCTAGCTTCTCTAGCCACCTCTAACACAATTATCCATCTCCCAACACCCCTCTAGCACCATCCTCCCTCCATTTTCAAGCTCCAAGCAACCCCGTTACCAAGTTCGAAAAATTGTGAAGCGGAATTAGATGATGTGTTACTAGAGGTAACATAACGGTATTCTTTATGTTTTAGTCATTTTTGGAGAACTAAAGCATGATGTTTAGTTAGAATCTTAATGTTAGACTTCTTCTTACCTAGGAAAAGGTTTTGAGAAGAACTTTGGAGGTATGAGATCTTAACGGATCCATGAAGCATTTCGATAAGATCAACGAACTTTGTTAGAGCTTGTGGATGTTGTGGTAATATGGCATGCATTAGAAACTATGGTATGAAAAATAAATTATATGATAAGATTCTAAAGAGGATAAGCTTCATTTTAGGCTTTGGAATCACTGGGTTTTCTTTTGTATGTCTAAAGTTATGTGCATTTGAATTTGTGACATAAAACTAGAGAGAAAATGAACCTCTGGGGTACAGTCTAGCCATGGGTTTTATGTACTCGAACCCTTTAGTCTCAAAATTTTGGATTATAAGTTTTAGATCCAAAATTAAATTCTTTAAGCTTTCCAACAAGGTATCATGCGCCCCCAAACAGATAAATGTACAGTTTTTGGTGAATTTTACAAATTTGAACTACAAACCGAGAGTTTTTACTGGAACCCTATACTAGCCATGAGTTTTGTATATTTTGGTTTAGTAAACCATAATTTTTTATAAAACTATTCTTATTATACGAACTAGACACTGTAAGCTTTCCAATGGCATATGTTTCCTTATTTGAACTTGTAAGTAAATTGTTATGATTTTTCTAATTTTATCCACAAATCTAGACATATGGTAAATACATGGGACCAACAGTAACAAAACCTAAGTTTATGGTATGAAACACTCAAACACTAAAGGAAATACTTTATGACTATAGTGTAGACATCTCAAGCTTCGAAATTAGTTATCATGTGTTTAAAACGGATATGTACATAAATTTTAATAAATCACATAATAATATATTGCAATCTGGTAAACTGAGATTTTACCATAAGACATTTAGAAAAACATCCACATTAATATTTGAAACGCTTAAAATCTTGGAAAACAAATTATGAAGCCAAAACTAGATACTTGAAGCTTTCCAATGAGTTATCAAGTGTCCAAAACGGGATAATAATCAAATTTAAACAAATCTTACAAGTTAAAATCCCATACCGACAAAATAATTAAACATTAAAAGGTGACATAAGGGTAAGCCATAACATATGAACATATTTATTTATTAAATGAGTTCGTATTAAGTAAATGATCAAATAATATGAAAAACCCTAACTTTATAAAGTTGAATCACAAGTTTTAAATGAACTAAGATAAAATACACTAGAAGATTACTGAGCATATATCAAGAGACTACCTTAGCCCAACTAAATGATCCTAACTAATGGGATTGGGCCTTACAAGCACAATACTAAATGGAAGGTAAACACTTAGATAACTCATTTTCACCTTAATTAATTAATTAATTAAGGAATAAACAAATAAAATAAACTAAAAAATACATAACAAAATATAATTATGTTAAGAAAGTTAATTAGTAATTAATAGAATAATTAATTAATTAATTAATAATCAATTAATTATAAGAGTTAATAAGTGATAATTAGATGTGTAAGTAAGATTGTTATGTTGAGTAACTACATAATTATAATACATGAGTAATTAGAGATTAATTGATCATTAATCATTGATATAATTGTTAATTTAACTATGGATGATTAATTAGAGATTAATCAAATATTAATTATTAGATTAATCAAATTATTAATTATTAATATGAGAATTAATAATTGATAATTATTATATGAGAAAGAACATTTAGTAACATAATTAAATTATTAACGATATAATTATTAATTAGTCAATTAAAATTATGTAATTTAATTATAATTACTCAATTAAATAAAGTAGTAATTAACTACTACCTAATTAATTAGTTAATTGATTAATTAATCATTAAACTAAATTAAATTAAATTAAGTAAAATAAATTAATTAAATAATAATTAGAAGAAATTTATTTAATAATTAATAATAAATTTGAATTAATTGTTAAGGTTAATTATGATATAAGTAAATTAAACTCACTTTAATTTATAAAGTAAATTAATAAAGTAATATATCTATAATTCCATCTAATAATGAGATATTATTAAATCAAGACAATTTCTCAAACTTGCGTAGTAGGAGGTACAACTCTGGAAGTTTAAGCACATAAGACAAGTAAGTACAAACCTCACCTACAATATAAAACAAAATATTTTTCTTTGTTGATAATCTATGTTTGCTATGATTTGTCTTGATGATGTGATATGTATATTAGCTATATGTATTGCTTTGATTAAGCATTTGACGTGCATAATTTTCTCTTGCACTGACATGATCAACGTGCTTCACAGATATTTATGTCATAATGATAGATGCATAGTGACATGTAAATCTATACATTGTCACAATTAATAAGAATGAGGCTAACGAAAGATAGGATCAAGTGTCATACCAACCTCCAATTAGTGAGAGGATATGATAAGAACGAAAGTTATAAGTAATGACCTTGAAGGTTATTGGAGGGTCGCTTCCCGAACTCCCCATTGATTGAGCGCATATGGGTACGACATAGGGGCCCTTAAGTAGACAAGACATGTACATAATAAAGCATAATTGAACACACATAGATCACATGCATTTTTGAATATTCGTGATGTTAAGTGTGATGATATGATTTTATGAAATGTTTTGTGAGATATTATTTGTACTTGCTGAGCGAAAGCTCCTACGTGTGTGTTCGTGCTGTAGGTAACTCGGGTAAGTAGCCCACCACTTAGATGTTTTCTGGACTGGCGAAACTGTGCGGAGGCGATGAAGGAAGAGAGTGAGATATCACCATGAATTTAATTTCCGCAGTTAGACTTAAATTATTTTGTATCGACTATATTTATAAGTATGTTTTCAATATTTTGGTACTACTAAACAAGTAGGAGTACTTTACGAGAAAAAGCTTTAGGGTCTTTTGTTTTAACTCACATGACGTTTATAATTTTTTAAATATTATTCAAGTACGAATTTGAATAGAATATTTATTATCTAGAGATTTTCAATTTCCTCAGTTAAAAATTTTAGTTTATTAAACACTTCAAGTACAAGTATAATCTGTATGTAAAAAAAAAAATCTGTATTTTTGGAACCTAACATAAATAAGTGTTAAGATTAAATGAATTAAAAATAAGTAAGTTAGTTAACTGTCTGAAAAGTCGGGTCGTTACATGTATGCACTTGATGACTTATGCAAAAATGGAGAACTCGAAGAGGCGACGATATTATTTTAATATCTAGATATGGAGGAGAAGAAGTTACCGCTTCATATCGAGATATACAATATCCTCATTGGAGGAATGTGTAAAGCTATAATTAATCTGGAAGCGTCAAAGGATCTCTTTTCCCGGCCAATTATCATCTAATTTGAGAACATACAACATAATGATCGATGGACTTCTTGGCGGAGGCCTTACTGATGAAGCTACAAACTTACACAGATAAATGGAAGAGAATAGATACCCACCAGACAGTTGCACATGGAATTTAATGATCCGAGAGTTTATTATTATATCGTGAGATATCGAAAGCACTGCAACTCAAGGACGATGAAATGCTTAAAAGGAGTTTCTCTACAGATGCTTCAACTGTAGAGTTGTTTGGTGTCTAACGGTGAATTGGATTTTTCTTTGCAGGCACTAATACAGAAGGATGTATATATATACATATATAAGGAATTAGCCATTTTCAAAAATGTTTTTAGTTAGGTGAGGTTGCTGATTGTAGGGAGAGAAACTAACAGGTTATGTTCAGTTTTTCTAAACATTTCCTTTTGATAAGACTTTGTTGAAGAATTTTTAGTTGCTATGAACGTCTAAAATGTTGCTCTAGTCTGTTAGAGAACTCCATGAATCCCACATCTTAATGCAAATCAGCTCTAATTTTTGAATATTCTTGAATCTGTCTTGGCCTTTGCACACGCAAGTGATTAAAGAATCTATGAGATTTTCATGCAGAAATCATTTTTTTTCCCCTCTGAATGTTCAAGAATGTGCATGAATTCAGTGTGTCCTTAAAAACAAAAATTTAGTGAAAGGGGGTGGGAAATTTGAGATATTTGAATTTCAAACATTAACAAAGAAATAACTTTATCAACTTACATGTATCATATACATAATTTGTTACATTTAATTTTTAATCCTTTGTTAGTAAATAAAGATTTGGTAGCCAAAAAAAAAAACAGAAAAAGAAAAGTTGGGGGTCAATTCGTAATTTTGTCAAAAAATTATGGATCAAATTTGTAATTTATCCTTAAAAAAACCACTTATAAAATTATATATAATTAGATAAGATGTTAGAATTTTGTAAAAGAAAATTAGAAAGAAATAATTTTTGACAGAGACAATATAGAAGAAAAATAACTTAATAAAACACATTAAAAAAAAGGATTTAAGAGTGTAAGAGCAAACAAAAAAACAAAAAAACAAAAAAACAAAAACACAAAAACAGAAAAGAGCAAAAGGAAGTAAAGAAAAAAAGAATGTCAGTTGCTGACCGAAGAAGGTTACGGAAAAAAATTAATAAAAGGCCAGAGAAAGGCACGAAAAAAAAAAAAAGAAAAGAAAAGAAAAAAAGAAAAATAGAAAGAAAGAAAGAAGCAAATGACACTAAAAGACAAATAACTTGATGAAGTTTTAAACAGTGCAATTTGAGGTAGGGAATGTAGGGAAAAGCTTTCCATAGATGTGATAGATATAGATATAGATATGAGACAAAAGTATTCATTTTGCAGATAACAAAAGGCGAAACGAGCTCTCGTGGATGATAGGGGCAAGAAGCGGGTTTGTGCAGCTTTTATAACCTGAAATGAAAATCAATATAGAATAAATTAGATTTTTTTTTTTTTTTTTATAGAATAAATTAGAATTGAGTGGCGATGATGGGATTTTTTTAAATGCTAATAAGAAGAACAACTTGGAGCAAGATCCATTCATCTATTTCGAAAGAACTAGGATAGTGTATTTCTTAAATGACGACAAATCTATCAACAACATTTATATATATCGCTTTTCATTTGTATGTATCAAGAATCTTATCGTTTTTAAACCTATTATAATCTTGATCATTGACATTAACCAATTCTAAAGATAAATCCACTATAGTATATTTAATGGGTAAATACATATATATATTTATACAAGATAATAGAACATGAAGGAGCAAATTTATATATATAAATTTGTATTAATTGAACTTCAAGACTGAATAACAAGAACGTTATTGACCCTTATCATTTATTTTTCAAAAATAGTTTAAAAAATGCTATTGACTTTTGTGTCATTTTGAATTATGACATGTAACAAAATTGGAGTCGAATAGGCCAAGCAAAACTAAGATATCACTAACACACTAATAAAAAATGAATCTCATAATCTTCGACTGATTTGTAATTAATTCATGTAGTACTCAGTATAAATGGTTCAAAATTTATTTATTTATTTTTTTTTTTTTTTTGTTAAGTAAGCTTCATATGAGAACCAAAATCTAGGGATGTTTATTCTTTCCAAAATTTGTCGTACAAGTGAATTTATCGTACAAGTGAAAACACATTTGATAATAATATTAATGGACACACATGTCAACAATTTGTTCTTAATCTTCGTCGAGCACTTGAATGGAGAGGGGAATGAGCTTGGCAGTTGAGAAAATCAAGATTCACGTACTTGCCCGATTTGTCAAGATCAATAATTAACTACTCACATCCAAAATCAGAAAAAATAAGCTTTTGTTTTTTCCTCTTCCTCCAAACATTAATTACAACTATATAAAGTAGAAGTCTCACGTATTGAAAACTTCACTCAATCACAATTCTCTGATAAATATTTCATGACAAAATCTCAACATAACAATAGATATGATTTATCAAAAATTGGAAACGCAGATCAATGTAAATTGTATTATATATATTTAGTATGAAGGAGGGTATGATTTCACGCATGTTGTTCTTTTGACTTAATGGAGCATTTGGTCGAGTTTATCTTCTTTTAGTTCTTGAACAGAAATCTATTTGGAAAGGAGTTTTTTTGGCTTCCATTTGGCATCTTGTATGTGATTGAGTTTTGACTTTTGTATAGAAGTGACATTACTTTTCGTAGTTCTTTTGGTTATCTAACAGGATTTACGGTTTTTTTTTTTTTTTTTTGGTTGCTTCTATTTCCTATAGCAAAACAAAGATTAGAAAACCAAACAAAAAACAACCAAGATCACAATATATTCTCCTGCTTTATTTTTCAGCTCTGCTTTCTTTCTTTTCCTTTCCTTCCCTTTTCTTTTCTTTTCTCTCTGTTTCTTTTCTTTTTTCTCTGAGTAAGATAGATTTCGGAGAAAAATAACAAAAGGTGGAAGATTCGTATTGTAAGGAGAGAAAAGTAAATAAATATACAGCCTAAAATACGGACTAAACACTGCCTACAGTTCTATTACTCTCTTTTTTCCTTAGGAGCGGAAAGAGATATGATGTGATAACAACTTATATATGGACTGAAATCAATTACAGTATACGGAGTTTTATTTTATTTATTTATTCTTTTTTGTTTTGTTGTAGTTGCTGACACTGCCATGTTGCCATGGTTTGCCGAAAAGATTGTCCAAATGTATTCCATATTGTTCGGTTGAAATAAAAGGAAATAAATAAAGAGTTTCTAGAGTTTGCATAGGATCCCCGGACTGTAGCATTCAAACAATTTTAAAAAACAAAAAAATATGAGCAAGCAAAATAAGGGTATCGCATAGGGTAGGAAATCTTTAGACAGTTTTGAAAATCGTACGATTTTACACGTCTGTGTTATTTTTGGCCTAATAGAGCATCTCAATAGAGTCGATGTTCTTTTAGTTCTTGAACAGAATTCTACTTGGAAAGGAGTTTTTTTTCTAGCTTTGATGTGGCTTGTCGTCTGGTATTGAGGGTGATTTTTGTTTTGCAGTGACAGTAACAAATTTGAAAATAAATGTTGAGGTGCGCTTTCAGTTCTTTAACAGCCCCAATCCACATCTGGTACGTTATACGAAAACAATAGCTAAGGCTCCGTTTGGTTCGTAGGTTTGGTTCCAACTTTTCAACTTAAATTTTATCTTTTTCCTCAAAAGTCTTTGTCTTTTTCCCAAAAAGTTTTTTGTCTTTTCTGAAAAGTCAACAAAATTTACTATTTCAATTTTCAAAATATCAACTCAAACCTGCGAACCAAACGGACCCTAAATGTGGGCACGGTTAACCCAGAAAGTTGAGCCTTTTTGGGTTTAGGAGCATTTTTGTGTAGTGGCCAATAAAAAAAATAACAATAAAAAAATAAGAAAGGAACAAAAAACCTTAGGTGTAACGACCCGATTTTTTTGGACCGTTAACCAACTTATTTATTCTTAATTTATTTATTATTAATACTTATTTATATTAGGTTCCAAAAATACGGATTATTTTTATTATTATTATTTTACATACAGATTATACTTAAACTTGAAGAGTTTAATAAACTAAAATTTTTAATTGAGGAAATTGAAAATCATTAAATAATAAATATTATTTTCAAATTCATACTTAGAGGACATTTAAAAAGCTATAACTTCATGTAAGTTAAAAGAAAAGATTCTAAAGCATTTTTTCTCGTAAAATACTCTTACTAGTTTAGTAGTACCAAAATATTATAAACATAATTATAAATATAGCCGATACAAAATAATTTAAGAAATCTAAATACAAAAATTAAATTCGTGATGGTATGTCACTCCCTTCCTTCATCGCCTCCGCACAGTTTCGTCAGTCTAGAAAATATCTAGGTAGCGGGCTGCTTACTCATGTTATCTACAGCACAAACACACATGTATGAGCTTTCACTCACCAAGTACAAACAATATCTCATAAAACATTTTCATAAAATCATATCATCACACGTAACATCTAGAATGTTCAAAAATACATGTGATCTATGTGTGTTTCAATTATGCTTCATTATATACATGTCTTGTCTACTTAAGGCCCCCTATGTCGTACTCACATGTGCGCAACCAATAGGGGGAGCGACCCTCCAACAACCTTCAAGGTCATAACTTATAACTTTCATTCTTATCATATCCTCTCACTAATTGGATGTTAGTACGACACTTAATCCTATCTTTCGTTAGCCTCATTCTTATTATTTGTGATAATGTGTAGATTTATATGTCACTATGCATCTATAATTACGGCCTATATATCTGTGAGGCATGTCGATCATATCAGTACAAGAAAAATTATGCACGTCACATGTTTAATCAACGCAATATATATGGCTCATATACTCATCACCTTCATCAAGGCAAATTATAGAAGACATAGAACATCAACAGCGAAAAATATTTTGTTCCATGCTGTAGGCAAGGTTTTGTACTTACTTGTCTTATGTGCTTTAAACTTCCGAGTTATACCTCCTACTACTCAAGTTTGAGAAATTGTCCTGATTTAACAATATCTCATTATTATATAGAATCATAGTTATATAACTTTATTCATTTATTTATTTATTTTATAAATTAAAGTGAGCTTAATTTACTTATATCATAATTAACCTTAACACTTAATTCAAATTAATTATTATGGGTTAAATAAATTTCTACTATTATTATTTAATTAATTAATTTTACTTAATTTAATTAATTTAATTGATTAATTAATTAATTAACTAATTAATTAGTTAGTAGTTAATTATTACTTTATTTAATTGAGTAATTATAATTAAATTACATAATTTTAATTGACTTATTAATAATTATATTGTTAATAATTTAATTATGTTACTTAAATATTCTCTCATATAATAATTAATAATTATTAATTCTCATATTAATAATTTAATTAATCTAATAATTAATGTTTGATTAATCTCTAATTAATCATTCATAGTTATTTTCATAATTATATCAATGATTAATAATTAATTAATCAATTAATCTCTAGTTAATCATGTATTATAGTTATGTAGTTACTCAACATAATAATCTTACTTTCACAACTAATTATCACCTACTAACTCTTATAATTAATAAATTAATTATTAATTATTAATTAATTAATTACTTTATTAATTACTAATTAACTTTCTTAGCATAATTACATTTAGTTATGTATTTATTATTTTATTTATTTATTTATTTCTTAATTAATTAATCAATCAAGGTGACAAGGAGTCACCTAAGTGTATACCTCACATCTATTATTGGGCTTGTTAGGCCCATCCCTTTAATTATGATTATTTAGTTGGGCTAAGGTAGTCTCCTAGTATATACCCAGTAATCGTCTAGTGTACTTTATCTTAGTCCATTTAAAAACTTGTGATTCAACTTTATAAAGTTATGGTCTTTCACATTATTTGATCATACACTTAATACCAACTCATTTCATAACTAAATATGTTCATATGTTATGACTTACCCTTATGTCACATTTTAATGTTTAATCGTTTCGTAGGTGTAGGATTTTAATTTGTAAGATTTATTTAGATTTGAGTATAATCCTGTTTTGGACATTTGATGACTCGTTGGAAAGCTTGAAGTATCTGGTTTCTGTCTTTATAATTTATTTTCCAAGATTTCAAGCATTTCAAACATTAATATGGACGTTTGCCTAAGTGTCTTATGGTAAAATCTCAGTTTACCAGATTATAATATAATATTATGTGATTTATTAAAATTTATGTACATATCCGTTTTAAACGTATGATATCTCATTTTGAAACTTGAGATGTCTACTTTATAGCGATAAAGTTATTTCCTTTAGTGTTTGAGTGTTTCATATAGTAAACTTAGGTTTTGTTATTATTGGTCCCACCTATGTAGCACAAGTCCAGATTTATAGGTAAACTTAGAAAAATCATAACAATTCACTTACAAGTCCAAATAAAGCAAAAGATATGTCATTGAAAAGCTTATGTTGTCTAGTTCATACGCTAAAACGGTTTTGTAAAACAATATGATTTACTGATCCAAAATATACAAAACCCGTGGCTAGTATAGGGTTCCAATTAAAACTTTCAGTTCATAGTTCAAATTTATAAAATTCACCAAAAACTACACATTTATCTGTTTGAGACGCATGATACCTTGTTGGAAAGATTAAAGAATCTAGTTTTCAAATATTATAATCTAAATGTTTGAGACTAAAGGGTTCGGAGTACATAAAACCCATGGCTACACTGTAGCCCAGAGGTTCGTTTTCTCTCTAGTTTTGGGTCATAAATTCAAATGCTCATAACTTTAGACATATAAAGTAAACCAAGTGACTACAAAGCCTAAAATGAAGTTTATCCTCTGTAGAATCATATCTTATAATTTATTTTTCATACCAAAGTTTCTAATGCATGCCATATTACCACAACAACTACAAGCTCTAATGAAGTTTGTAGATCTTACCGAAATGCTCTGTGGATCCTTTAAGATCTTGGACCTCCAAAGTTTTTCCCAAGACCTTTTCCTAGGTAAGAAGAAGTCTAACATTAAGATTCTAGCTGAACATCAAGCTTTAGTTATCCAAAAATGACTAAAACACAAATAATACCACTAGGTTACCTCTAGTAGCACGTCCTCTAACTCCACTTCACACTTCTTCGAACTTAGTACCGGGGTTGCTCGGAGCTTGAAAAATGGAGGGAGGAGAGTGTTAGAGGGGCATTGGAGATGGAGAATAGTGTTGGTGGTTCTTTTATTATTTATTTATTTATTTATTTTTTGAGCTTGGTGGTGGCTAGAGGAGCAAGAGTTTTTGAGCTTAACTTGTGTGAGAATAAATTGAGGTGTTAGGGGCTTATTTTCAACCAACATTAACTTTAAAGGAGCTGTATTTTAAAGGGTAAAATGAAAAAATTTTGGCTGAATCTCCTATTGCATTGCCACCACTTATGGGAGAGAGTTGGTGTGAAAATTTTGTTCAACAAAGTGGAGATAATGGGTCACTTTCACTTGTCTCTTCTTTAGGTCAACTTGCCAAAATAAACCATGTCATCTCTTACATAAGGTTGCATGCATGCACCACTTTCCCTTTTTTTTTTTTTTTCATTTATTCAAATCTCCTCTTGCTTTTGACCACAAAGAATCCGGATCCCCCCTTTGCTTTCTCATTTTTATTTTGTTTTTCTTTCTTCCAACTTTCCACCATTGATCCAAGGTTGTCATCCTTATTCTCATCCATTGGATCGACCATTATACCATTCCTTACCTTAAGCTCTCATTGGTCACTTATCATCCAAAGCTTGGCCATTGATTTGCCTAGGATTCTTTAACATAAAATCTACACCATTAATTTCAAACTTAAGTACAATTCTTGATCAATCTTCCACCTTTGGATTTTCTAACAATAAATCATAATTATACATCTTCTATCTATGTGGCACGTTAATTTCTCAATCATACTCTCAAAACTTAAATATGGATATGACCAAAATAAATATTAAGATCATTAAATTGACCTACTAATAAAAATCAGGGTTTTTCCTAAAATTAACATTTATCCCTATAATACGACATAATAAAAAAATTGTATAAATTTATATGTCGTTCAACTCATCTTCTATGTATTTAAAATTTATCATGTAAATAGAGAAACTCAACATTGCTAGATCATCAATATCATCATACTGATGATATATAAACAATCATTTATGATTTTGAAATTTGATATTCATCAAATAATTCATTAGAAGTATATTAATAAAAGAAATCTGTGATAATAATTCATGAATCAAGTTTATGAATTTCTAGGGCGTCACATTGGGTAGCAACCAACATCAAGGCAACAAAAGAACATCCCAAATTCCAACAAATTGACATCCGAATAATGAAACATGATAGTCTTTAATTATAATATTATTTTAAAACAATGTAACTAAAAAAGAATAAAGAAAAAGAAAAAAGCTAGGATATCAACTTTAATAATATGTTTTGTACCAACAAGCAACCAGACTAATGTCAACATGATATTTGATCATTACAACTCAGTCAACTAAGATTAATGTCGCATTTCGTGAACTCAATCAGCAATTAGTTTTGGTTAACCTGGGGGTTGGTCTTCACTCAAACTGACCATAACCAACGGACAAGAACATTTAATATGCAAATGTGTGATAGAAAAACTTTAATTCCCAATTTACTTATACAACATATATAGCTTGTACTCAAAGAAAAAGAAGGAGAAATGTCCCTAATATCAATATCATCATCGCCATTATCAGTCTTCTCTCTCTCTCTCTCTCTCTCACTCACTCTCTCGTCTACTGAGCTTAGTACAATATCTATTCGAATAGTTCTCTATAAAGAATAAAATAATGCGCTTATAAATTGTGAGTTCATTTATAAGAATATGCACTGAGCAATTGCATAGAGTGCTGAATAAAAAGAAGCGCAAACAAAATCTTATGTTTTTGTTTTGTATGCATGTGTGTGTCAAACAAATCTCTAATGACATTTATACTTATGAATTATAAGTTCATTTATAGGAACAAGCACAAAGCAATTGCAAAGAGAGCAGAAAAAACAAATAAGGCAAGTTTGTTGCAAACAAGTAAGGTAAAATATATATATATATATATATATATATTCTCAAAGATTGGTTTTTTATTTGATTTTGTTTAACCAAAGCTTCAGCATTTAAAAAAAAAAAAAAAAATGAGTAAAAGCAAGAAAACCTAACAATGCTAACAAAGAAAATAAAATCACAAAAGCTTGGATTCGGTATTCGGCATTTAGAGAGACGAAAGGCTTCACGCTTCAGTGGAGGGGAAAAAAAAAAAAAGAGATTGCATGAGAAAATAGATAAAAGTCGACATATAATCAAGGGGTTTATACTTAAATGATCTTTTTTTAATAAGTTCTTTTAATAAATGATCTAAGTTTTTAAAAATTAGTTAAAAAGCCAAAGTTTTTAAAAATAAGTAAAAAGACCTTTTTTTGTTTTTCTCATAATGGTTAATCAATTTTGTAAATGGTCTATATTGTATAGTTAATTACTGATGGACCGATGGTTAATCACTGATTGACTATCGATCAATTACTGAGTGACTATATTATATAGTTAGTTACTAATTGACCACTGGTCAATCACTGATGGACATCGGTCAATCACTGATTATGATTTACCATAATATAACTCACAAATTATTATTGTGAAGACAAATTATTGTTGTCAATACCGATTGACTCATAGTCAGTCACTGATTGACCATAAACAACATCACAAATTTTCCTGTTAATCAGTGATTAACTAGTAATTAATAACAGATTTACCATTAAAAAAATTAAAAAAAAAAAAAAACCAACCTACTCTCTCCCTCTCTCTCGCTGCCTCTCTCTCTACTATTCCCACACACGATCTTAGCTCCCTTGCATTGTGGCTTTGTCACTGTGGAGAAGATGACGGTGGAGGTGGCAGGAGCGCAGGCGACAAGCTGGGAGTTCGTGTGGATCTGATCAGACTCCCCCTCTCTCTTTCTTTCCCATTCTCTCTCTCTCCCCTCTCCCTACCCAGTACCACTAGTATAGAATGTGGATACCACGACGGTTTTTAACCGTCGTGGTAACATTTCCCCGACGGTTTTCTAACCGTCGTGGAATCCAGGGTCGTGGAATCTTTTCATATTCCATGATGGTTTTTTTACCCGTCGTAAAATAGGCAAAAAAAATAGGGCCTAAATGTGGACATTTAAGAACATACCACGATGGTTTTTGAAAAAAACCGTCGTGGTAGGGTCCGCCGAAAAAAAAATTTACGAATTCATTTCATTTCCCACGGGTGGCAAATCCGGAAAATTTAATTTACAAAATCAACATTTTTTCTGGAAAATTCCCAAATCCGTGTCTTACCCAATCAATTTTAAAACAATCTAAATCACAACAACAATCAACAATCACCGAAAGGAAAACAATCAACCAAATCAACATTTTGGAAGGAATATTGTGGATTTTTGACATTTTGGACGGAAATTTCACAATCAACAAAATCAACATTTTGGACAGAAAATTCCCAAATCCGTGCCTTACCCAAGCAAGATACTTTTCAACTTACCGGATTGTCAAGCGTGGGTACGGGCGGAGTGGTAGAGAATGTAGGGGACGGAAGAATGGCGGCGAGAGGGAGAGGGAAAAAGGCTCGGAGTTAGAGAGAGAGGGAGGAATGGCAGCTAGAGAGAGTGGGAAAAAAGCTCGGAGTTCGAGAGAGAGAGAGGAATGAGCCATAATTTCGGTGGAATTTGTGAAACCAGGTCCAAACTCTCGTCTGATTTTCAGAGCCCAACCCTAACACAATGAAGCTCTAATCAGTAAGAGAACCAAAAAGAAAGAAAAAGGAAAGGAAAAAAAATGGAGAAAATAAATTAAAAGCATTTTGGTAAAGAAAGAGATAGATGTTTATTGTGAAGAAGAAAGCAGATAGAACAGAAGAGAGGAGAGGAACGAAAGAAGAAAGAAAGCAAGAAAAGAAGCGACATAAAGAAAATGAATTCGGTAGAAAAAGAAAACAGGATAATTAAAAAAATAAAAGAGAGAGAGAGACGGAAAGGGAACAGCTCGTGGAAGCACATGGGAGAAGACGAAAAACATACATGCTCTTTTAAATAAGGGTAAAGAAGATTTCACTTTTGTTTGGTTTGTCGGTTGGAGATAAAATTTTTAAGTTTGAGTTTGTTGACTTTTCAAAAACTAGTTATAATTTTAGATATTTAAAAAAAAATACAAAAACTGATATAAAAAAGTACAATTTGATAAGAATTAAGTTGACAAACTAAACAAACCTTTCAATATCTAGTTGTTTGTTGGGCAAAGAATGTATTCCTATTTTTGAGAGCTGTTTCCTAGATTTTATACCTCTTATTGATGTTCTTTTTTATTCTTTCCATTTACTTCCTTATTCTTCTAAAACTTTCTAGGTTTTTTAATGTTATTGTAAATCCAAATGAATACTTTCTTTCTGCTTGAGTTGAGTTGAGTTGCAGTAGTAGAATTACAAGATTTATGCTTGTTATTCCAATTCGTGTGATGAGGGCATTGCATATTAACTTATCAAAAAGTATTAGAAAATAATGGAGCATAAACAACAAACAAGTGAACAAGTATAATATAAAGAAAAATTGTTACAATTGAAATTCAACCTTAACCTGAATGAAACAACACAAAGAAGAAGATCATCAAGGCATGTGAGACACGTTTTTCTTAAAACAGATTCACCCCCTCTGGTAAGTGCACGAAGTTTGAACGGATGTCTGTCTCATTAAGAGCTATAGCCATTTCATTCCTTTTCGTTGTTATGATGTTCCATATTCAAATAGCGGAGATTCACAAAGAAGTATAGCACTATTTACCAGTGAGTGGTATTATTGGACTGATCTTTTGGTGGGAAATGTTCTTTATTTTAACAACGAACAATGGTAGTCTAGCTCAATCGAAAACCGCTTCCGGTGAACTTGAAACCAAAGCCTTCCTTCTATCACCAAAAACTACAAGAACCGACTTCAAGAGAAAATGCCCAAGAACAGAGAAAACAAGAAATAACATATAACTTGTGTTGTGTGTTCTGTGTGTGTTTATCATGCTTGTGGAGGCCTCCTTTTTTAGGCTTCAAGATGAGATGTAACAAAATCAAAATCAATATGTTTTTAATCTGGATTAATGAGAGACAATGCAATCCATTAATCTTTTGATTAATTATGGATTAATCATGCACTAATGCTCATATTAAAATGCACACTAAAGCCATGAAATATTAACAAATAGCTATTGATATTCTGGAGAAAAAAATCCGAATATATGTTGAGAAGAGCAAAAAAAAAAGAAATTGCAAAACGAAGCCCGTGCGAGGGCAAGGTCGACAGACTGACATTCGCGTCGCCCATGTCGTGCGGGCGCATACATTGGGCTCCTAACCCACTAGGGCGGTGATCTGGAACCCCCCCCCCCCCCCCCCCCCCCCCGCGTGTAGAGAGCCTCTTGGGTACAATTCATCTTACCCAAGTCTACAAGTGCAAATTCTTATAAAGTCCATCAAGCCTGTTATGCCTAAGCAATTGTGTGACTCTACATTTATAAGAAATTTTTCAACAAAAATTCTATTCCATTTGGCATACTTTGAGCATCAATTTCTCATTCACACCCGAATACCATTTTGAGCGTATGAATAAATGATTTCGATCTTCCTCGCGGACGGAGAACGCAATCCACCGACCCAACCCGGTACTTTTACTAAGTAAGTCCAGATCAAAATTTGGACCTCAAAGATGGTTGTAAAACCATTTTTCCAACAATCCCCATGTGAATGAAATTGACCAACGACGAGGGAAAACAAAAGACACTACATGGTGATAGAGTTCTACGGTTAATATCTGCATAGGATAGGTAGGCATTAACCCTTGAACCTTCCCTTGTGAAAGTGTATTCACTTTACTGGCTAATTAGTAAACATGTTGTCCTTGAACTGTTCTACCATTTGTGTAAATGATAGTATACCTCACACAGATATTTTCCTGACATAGTTTCAGTTCTCATGGTTATGTCTATTTTGACCATGAACATCATCCTAGTTCTGTAAGAGTTTTTAAAGAATTAAGCCCTAGCAATTCTCCTTTGAAGCGGCCCCACTTCTCTCTCACATAGGTGATTTCTTAATCAAGAGTATCCCGCATTACTCTGCTCGGATTTCTGATGCTTAAGAATCATTAAAAGCATAGTTTAACATATCTCATACGGGTATCACTGTTTTCATCACAGGAATTGACTGGAGGGTAACTCCCACAGTGATTCTACTCAGTCTATATAGTTTAGTTATCCCATTGAACCTAGATCTTGGAATCTCCAGTCAACTAGATTGGGTTTCCACTGTTCGACCTATTATATCATGGGTCTCATTCCCCTTCATGATTTCTCAACTAGATCTCTATTCAACCCTTTGGTTAATGGATCCGCAATATTTTCTTTTGACTTTACATAGTCAATTGTTATGACTCTAGTTGAGATTAATTATCTAACGGTCATATGTCGACGACGAATGTGTCCTGACTTACCGTTATACATGACATTTTGTACCCTACCAATAACAGATTGACTATCACTATGTATGCATATTGCAGGCACAGATTTCAGCCATTCTGGAATATCTTTTAAGAACTGTCGTAGCCATTCAGCTTCCTCGCCGCTTTTATCTAAAGCTACAAACTCAGATTCCATCGTGGATCTGGTTATTACCATCTGCTTAGAAGATTTCCAGGATACTACTGCACCTCCCAGAGTAAACAAATATCTAATGGTGGCCTTAGAATCTTGTATATCAGATATCCAGGTTGTATCTGAATATCCTTTTAGAACAGCAGGAAATCTGGTATAGTGCAGCCCATAGTCACGAGTATATCATAAGTACCTAAGTACTCTAAAAATTACTCGTGAACCTACTCAAACTACTCACAGCGAAAGCAATGTCTGGTCCTATACAACTCATTAAGTACATTAGACTTCCTATAACTCTAGCATACTCCACTTGAGATATACTTTCTCCTCTATTATTGGAAGATGTTGATTTAAATCAATTGGAGTTCTGGCCAAACCAGAGTCATCTTGATTGAATTTATCAAGTATTTTGTCCACATAGTGTGACTAACTCAACATAAGACCATTAGGTGACGTTTTGATTTTAATTCCCAATATTACATCAGCTGGTCTCATGTCTTTCACGTCAAATCTTGAATTCAACATATTCTTAGTAGATTTGATCATTCGATCATTGCTACCTGTGATTAGCATGTTATTTACATATAGATAGAGTATGATATATCTGTCTTCTGTAATCTTAACATAAACACACTTGTCACACTCATTGATTTTGAACCCATTTGTCATCATAACACTGTCAAATTTCTCGGGCCATTGTTTTGGGGCTTGCTTAAGTCCGTACAAGGACTTCACTAGTTTGCAGACTTTCTTTTCTTGTCCTAGAGCTAGACAACCCTCAGTTGTTCCATATAAAATTTCTTCAAGATCTCCATTAAGAAAAGCTGTCTTTACGTCCATCTAATGGACTTCAAGATTTTGCAATGCGGAAACCATCAAAATCATTCTTATAGAGGTTATTCTCGTCACGGGAGAATAGGTGTCAAATTAATCAAGGCCTTCTCATTTGTCTATATCCTTTTATTACAAGCCTGGCCTTATACTTATCAATTGTTCCATCTGCCTTCATTTTCCATCTAAAAATCCGCTTGGAACCTAATGGTTTACTTCTTAGAAGAAGATCTAGTAACTCCCAAATATGATTTTGCATAATGGAATCAATTTCACTCTTTATTGTTTCTTTCCATAAAGGACCCTCGGTGGAGCTTATAGCTTCTTTATAAGTTTAATGTTCAGACTCTAGCATATAGGTCAGAAAATCTGGTCCAAATGATTTTCTTGTCCTTACCCTTTTACTTCGTCTAGGCTCTTCTTCCTCTTTTTTAGTTTCATAGTTTTGCTCTTGGTGCTGACTATTCTCTTCAATAGTCTCATACGTTCATTTAGACGAACTTGGACCATCTTCCTTGGAATTATAAGGAAACACATGTTCAAAGAACGATGTGTTCCTAGATTCCATTATCGTGTTTGTGTGTATGTCAAGGTTTTTAGATTCATGCACAAGGAACCGATATACGCTATTGTTGTAGGCATAACCAATGAAGATGCAATTAACCGTTTTAGAACCTATTCTCATATTCTTTGGCGCGGGTACTAACAATTTGGCAAGACATCCCCATAGTCTCAAGTATTTATAAGAAGGCTTCCTTCCTTTCTATAATTCGTATGGGATTTTATCTTCTTTCTTCCAGGGAACCTTATTTAAAAGGCAGTTAGCCAACAAAATGGCTTCCCCCCACATGTTCTGTGTCAACCCAGAACTTAACAACATTGCATTCATCATATCTTTTAAGATACGATTTTTGCGTTCAGCCATACCATTTGATTGAGGAGAATAAGGTGGCGTGATCCCATGAATAATACCATATTGTGTACAAAATTCACTAAATGGTTCCACATATTCAACACCACGGTCACTTCTTACCATCTTAATTTTCTTATTAGGTTGGTTCTTAACTTCTTGCTTATAAATAATAAATTTCTCTATAGCCTCATCCTTGCTTTTAAGCAAATACACATAACAATATTTTATGATATCATCGATGAAAGTGATAAAATACATGTTACCACCCTCGTTTGAACAAACTTTAACTCATAAACATCGCTATGAATTAATTCAAGTGGTTCAATATTCCTTTCAATTGTTTGATATGATGACCTTGTTTGTTTTGCCTCTACACAAGTTTCACACTTATGTTTTGCATCAATTTCAAATGCGAGTATGTGATCCAAGTTAATTAATCTATGCAATGTATCAAAATTAACATGTCATAGTCTACCATGCCATAAGTTAGAAGACTCAAGCATATAAGCACAAAACTTTTTATTCTTATTGATGGATTTGGGCTTAACAGCAATTACATTCATTTTTCACATCTTATCTTTCACATTACCCTTCCCCACATACATTTTATATTCGGACAAAACTATTTTCTAGGCCTCAAAAACCATCTTGAAGCCTTGTAAGCTCATCATTGTTCCGGAAATAAGATTTTTCCAAATATCAAGCATATACAACACGTTGTGTAGTTTCACTTCCTTCCCGGATGTCATCTTCAGGAATATAGTCCCTTGACCCTTGATCTCAGAAGTTGTAGAATTGCTCATGAACAGCTTCTCCCCAGTTTCCACAAGTACTAGGTCAGCAAATGCAGCTCTATCAGAACAGATATGACAGGTGGCACTAGTATCTAGCCACCACTCCTTTAGGTTGGAGTCCATCACGTTGACTTTAGAAACCACTGCTAAAAGACTAATATCAGACACCTCTTGGGCGATGTCGTCCACCATGTTGGCCTCTTTCTTCTTGTTTCCTTTTGGCAATCTACAATCCGCCGACTTGTAATCCATTTTGTCACAATTGAAACACTTTCCTTGGAATTTCTGTTTCTTAGAAACTCCACCTTTAGGCCCCAGTTTGGACTCCGTCTTGTTGAACTTATTGTTCTTCAAGCTTTGAACATGCTCCACCATATTAGCCTTAGCGGAATTGGCAACAACATCATTGGAGAGCTTCTTCTCTGAGCTCCTATTATCCTCTTCGATGCAAAGTCTCACAATGAGGTCTTCCACATTCATTTCCTTTCTCTTGTGCTTCAAATAGTTCTTGAAGTCTTTCCACACGGGGGGTAGCTTATCTATAATTGCCACTACCTGAAAAGACTCACTAATAACCATTCCTTCAACATGAATCCCGTGCATGATTAATTGAAGCTCTTGAATTTGACTGATGATAGTCTTGGAATCCACCATTTTAAAGTTCATGAACTGTCCCACCAAGAACTTTTTAGCTTTAATATCTTCAGACTTGTACTTATGATCCAATGACTCCCACAGTTCCATGTTTGATTTCTTTATGCTATACATATTATAGAGTGAATCAGACAAGCCATTCAGAACATAATTCCGACACAGGAAATCAGAATACTTCTAAGCATCAAAAGCATGCAACACTTAAGCATCTGTCTCATCCTCTCTAATAGTAGGAGGATCCTCTTTTAGAAATCTCGCAAGATTAGAGTGGTCAGATAAAACAACATCTTTTGTTGTCAAGTCTTAAAGTTCAGTCCGGTGAATTTCTCTGGTTTCTCATTATGATTCAAAGGAATTGAGACCGCCAAAGGCTGTGTCGAAGACGAGGCTACCCGGGGTGATGGCTCAGGTGTCACAGATGGATTCTCGGTTGGTACAATGTTCATGTTTCCGGCCATTTCTGAAAACAAGCAATTATTAGAACCAAACTAATTACCAATATATATAACAAATAAATACTATAACACCAAGGCCTATAATATAAAGAAAAAAGTATTACAACCGAAATTCAACCTTAACCTGAATGAAACAACACAAAGAAGAAGATTGTCGAAGCACGTGAAATACGTTTTCCTTAAAACATATTTGTCCCCTCCAGTAAGTGCATGATATTTGAACGGACATCTATATCCCATGATACAACGACGAGCAACGGTAGTCTAGCACGATCGAAAACCGCTTCCGGTGAACTTGAAACAAAAGCCTTCCTTCTATCACCAAAAAATACAAGAATCAACCACAAGAGAAAACACACAAGAACAGAAAAAACAAGAAAAAACAGAGAACTTGTGTTGTGTGTTCTGTGTGTGTTTATCATGCTTGTGGAGGCCTCCCTTTATAGTCTTCAAGAGGAGATGTTACAAAAAAAAAAAAAACAATAGATTTTTAATCCAAATTAATGAGAGATAATGCAAACCATTAATGTTTTGATTAATTATGGATTAATCATGCACTAATTGTAACGACCCGACTTTTCGAACCGTTAACTAACTTACTTATTCTTATTTAACTTAATTTTGACACTTATTTATATTTGGTTCTAAAAAAAATACAGAATTGTTTTTTTAAATCATATTCGTACTACAAAATTTGAATTACTAAAATTTCTTTAACTGAGGAAATTGAAAACATCTAATAAATAATTATCTTATTTAAATTCATATTTAGATAATATTTCTAAAAGCTATAACTTTATGTAAATTAAAAGGAAATAGTCTAAAGTCTTTTTCTCGTAAGATACTCATACTAGTTTCGTAGTACCAAGACATAGGAACATAGTTATAATTTAGTCGATACAAAATTATTTGAGAAATCTAAATGCGGAAATTTAATTCGTGATGGTATCTCACTCCCGTCCTTCATCGCCTCCGCACAGCTTTGCCCGCCCATAAAACATTTAAGTAGTGGGTTGCTTACCCGCATTACCTACAGCATGAACACACAATGATGAGCTTTCGCTCAGCAAGTACAAACAATATCTCACAAATCATTTCCATAAAATCATATCATCACATGTAATATCACGAATGTTCAAAAATGCAAGTGAACTATGTGCGTTCAATTATGATTTATTATTTACATATCTTGTCTACTTAAGTGCCCTTATGTCGTACCCATATGCGCGCAACCAATGGGGAGTTAGGGGAGCGACCCTCCAACAACCTCCAAGGTCATATCTTATAACTTTCGTTCTTATCATATCCTCTCACTAATTGGAGGTTGATACGACACTTAATCCTATCTTTCGTTAGCCTCATTCTTATTATGTGTGACAATGTGTAGATTTACATGTCACTATGCATCTATCATTATTGCATACATATTTGTGAGGCATATCAATCATACAAGTGCAAGAGAAATTATGCATGTTAAATGCTTAATTAACGCAATACATATGAATCATAGGCTCATCACTTCATCAAGACAAATCATAGAAACGTAGAACATCAACAACGAAAAACATTTTGTTCCATGCTGTAGGTGAGGTTTGTACTTACAGAAAATCGCGTAACTGTGTACTCACGTTGATTGTTTCCGGCTCTACTCTCAAGTTGATGTGATGTCCTAATTTTAAATTGACATCCGATAGTTAGAGTAAGGTTTTTAAATCATTATCGATTATGGACATATGCTCTCTTAATTAATAATTAATTTCAATTTAATTATTAATTTATTTCTAAGCTTTTTTTTTTTTACATCCTTAATTACATGATTATCATAAATTAATTTCTTAATTAATAATTAATTAATTTTAAATATTAAAATAATTAATTATTAATCAATTGGTGAGTTAATTATTTAACACTTAATTTCTTATCCATTATTTTACTTAATTCCCCTTTATTCACAATCGGGTCCATTAGGTAAACATGGGTTACCATGGTCTTCTAACATCATATTAGGTTATCTTTGTGGGTTATTGGTTTATTAGGTCGATTATAGCACATTTACTTATAATTGGGTCTTATTATTGTACTAAACCCGTTAAAGCCCATTACAGTTTTCTTTATTAAGTTTTAGTTAACAATTACATGGCATCACAACAAGTCTAGTGGCAGGTTCATTTCTCGTCACCGAAACCATCGGGTACTAATTTACCAATTTGCCCCTATTTCAGTTATTCAAGCACATTTACGCTTAAACTTGTTAAATCTTTTGACCATAGCTTTTAGTAATCTCTCTTATAGTTTTATATGTCCAGAAAACCTCTATCTATGGTCCAAAACATTCCCCTCATCAAATTACCATTTTGCCTCTTAGTTTGACAAAATTACAATTTTGCCATTAGACATATCCTTTTTAATCTAGACTTATTGAACGGCTTTTCAAAGTTTGTCCCAGCCTTAGAATAACTTTTACAGTGACTTTAAGCTCTTAAAAAAATGGCTTTCGTAAATTAAATAAAAGTTTAACATTTATGCCCCTTTATGTGTTTTAAGGTCGTATATTTAACTATAATATAAACCACATTATTTTTTTATATTTATTAAGCTTAATATAATGTTTTAAGGGTGACTAGTATGCTGTCAAATTATAGTCTAAGCAGATTTTATAATTTGACTCATAATTTATTTATTTTTGCATTTTAGTCCTTATTTAGCCCCAATAAGTTCCCAATACCCTTTGGTTCACGTTTTCTATACTTAATGTCCTTATAAAGTACTCTTACAGGATCAGTACTCATTTTTATAAAGTTTTTATTATTTACGTTTTTTACCATAAACTTTTATATATTTACGTTTTGACCCCAAATGGTGTTTTGGTCATTTCTTATCCGTTTATCACCAAATTTGACACATAGACTATTTTAAGTCTCTAGTCAAGAATGCAAAGTTTCGGACTCAAAAAAAGTATTTAGGCTAGTGAAATTACGATTTTACCCCTTGAGGGCAAAATCGTCATTTTTGACATATATTATTTCTGATCAAACTTGAGCTCTTCTTATGGCTTATGTCGAGTGTATCAATCTGTCCTTCTATAAGGTTATGAAAATCCCACTCAAAATACCATTTTCCAAATTATTAACATTTATGCTAAAAATGTTTTTTTTTTATACTTTATGGTCATTAATTCTTATTCTAACTTATTTATGATGTTAAAATATTTCCTCATTATTCAAGCTTCCATTAAACAGAGGACATTTCATAACAACATACCATAATCTCTTATTCTCATACATCAATACTCATTCATGTTATATAACCATAAAATCATATAAACACATTTTTCATCATATTCCATACACCAATCATGTTTTCTAGCTACCTTAAATCATGGCCAGCACATATATATATCATCTCATTAGGTAGCAAAACCACATTTTAACCATTTATCATGCCAAGATTTTCCTATTTGTAAGAACACATTTTGAAAGGAAAGTTATTAAGAACTAGGTAAACTACTAGTTTACAAACCATTTACCTCTTAGAAAAGTAGTGGGTTCTTAGCTCCTCTTGAAGACTTTGAACCACTCTTGGATCCTTGAGGTAGGGGGCTAAAATAGAGATAAAACATCACTTTAAAAATATTTTTTAAACATCATTTTCCTTTCTAGAAAACTAGTGGAAAAAGTATAGGTTTTACCTTGGAAAACAATTGTAATTGCTCTTCCTCCTTGTAAAAATAATCTTGGGAGTGGGTGAAAGAGGATGAAGTATATTTTTGGCTTCCCTTAGCTGAAAATTTCTTCCACAATGAAGAGAGGAAGAGAGAAAACTTTTCTTTGCTTGTGTGGTTTTTATGAAAGAGAAAAAAAAAGTGGTTTTTGGTTTACCTAAAACCATTTTATAACCAAGTCTCATTGTGGGTTAATAAAATTGAATTTTTTTGGATTTGAAACTCTCCAAAAACGTGCTCAGCTGAAGAAGACAAGTTGGGGAGTTGTTTTGGTGGGTTTTCATGCATTTCTAAGTGGTTTTAGTGAGTAGTCCATCATCTTACATTGTAGTCAATTTTTCTTTCTTGTCTTGTCATTTTTGTTTGGCTTGTTTAGGAATTAAATTTTGAATTCTCAAAAACCCCCTCTCCTAATCATTCTATTTTCAGAAGAAAAAAAAAATTTATAATTTTTTTTTATACCTGATTACTTGCTGCAGGAAGTCAGCTTACTGCCTTGCTGCATTGCTCAGTGGGCCGCTGCCCACTGAGCCCACTGAACAAAGGGAGGGGTGCACGGCACCCCTTCCCTAACCTTTTTTTTTTCTTGCAGTGGGCTCAGGCCCACTGCCTTACCCAGTGGGTAATTACCCACTGGGAGGGGGGTGCACGGCACTCCCCTTAATTGTTTTTTTTTTATTATTATTTTTATATTAGGATTATTAAATTTCATTGTTGGATAAATCTTGACATAGTATAAAATTAATTCCTTTAATGTACAAAATTATGATTATTTATTCATTATATTTATATAATGAATTTTCACACATAGCATTTTCACAAAACTTCAATAAAAAGAAATAGGGGTAATTATATATATATATATATTCTCTTTTTAAAAAAAGGAACTTAACATTGTTAAATCATCGACATCATTACAATGATGATACATATCATTCATGATCGTTTATAAATTTCTAGGGCATTACACTAATGCTCATATTAAAATTCACACTAAAGCCATGGAATATCAATAGGGCAAGCTCGACGGACCGAAATTCGCATCGCCCACGTCGTGCAGGAGCACACATTGGGCCCTTAACCCACTAGGGCAGTGATCTGCACCCACCTATACGTGAGAAAGCCTCTTGGGTACACCATCTTACCCAAGTCCACAAGTGCAAATTCTTGTAAATTCCATCAAGCCTTTATGCCTAAGCAATGTGGGACTCCACATTTATAAGGAATTTTTCAACAAAATTTTATTCCATTGGGCATACTTTGATCATCAATTTCTCATTCACCTGAATACCATTTTGAGCATATGAATATATGATTTTGATCTCATCGCAATGGAGAACGCAAATCCACCAAGACCCAAGACCCGTTACTTTTACTAAGTAGGTCCCACTTAAATTTGGACCTCAAAATGGTATAAAACCATTTTCCCAACAAAAAGTATATGCTATTTTGATGAAGAGTACAACTTAGAGAAATAGAACCAAGTAAACAATTTATTCAGATTCCGAATCCTCATTCTGAATCATGTCATTCTGAATCCTACTCACTCCGATTCATACGCACTCCGATTACGCGTAAATAAACACACCCCTATTCCCATGTGCTAAGATAGTCTTAACCAGTCATATGAATATAAATTTATTCTGTTAAACTCCCATAACTAACTCCATGATTCAACGGAGAAACTTAACGATTCGTAATTGGAATCACTACGAATTAATGTAGGTTGTTATTAGTTTTAATATAATATTTTGCAAATAAACTAAGGATAAAATTGTAATTTAATGCTAATATTAGGATTGAGAGTCACAATCCGGAGGGGGGCATGAGATTGCCAATCTCTTTCCTCAATCCCAAATTGATGTGCGACATACCATTCTCATTCCCATTTCAGGTATAAAAAAAAAAAAAAGAAAAAAAAAAGGAGAAGAAGTAAGTAAGTAAACAAGGGATAAACTCTCATTCCCAACTCATGATAAGTAAACATGCCATAGGAGTTAGAATCCTAGGTCTCAGGTTTAATAATTTTGACAAAGTCATTGGTTAATCTTTAGTCTTTTTTGGGATGTTTTGTCAGATCCATTTAACAGAATTTTTGCTTTTGCTTTTCGTTAGTATAAGAAGATATGCAAAAGCTGTAACTTTTCAATAAGTGTTTGATAAATGTATTTTTAAAAAAGTTTTTGAAATCAAAATAACTTTAAAGTTTTTTAATAAGTTAAATTGAAGGTTATAATATTTAATATAAACTCTTATATAAACCTTAAAGTCTATTCAGAAGAGTTTTTTTTTAAGGTCACATTTTTTTTTTCTTTGACAGGAAGTTCTTTTGGATACCAAAAAAGCAATTTTTAAGAAGTTCAGCCAAACATGTCGATTGTGTGTTCTCGTTTTGTTAATTGTGCTGTAGGTGTGACCAATATCCGTGAGGATCTCGTTCAATTTGTCAATAGATAAGGTTTTTGAAGCACGAAAAAAAAAATCCATTATTCTCTGTCATAATTTCCGAAATATAAGGGAGTTGCAAATATTTTCACTCCTGTCTTTTAAGCAAAAATCATGTTTGAAGTGGTACGAAAAAAAAAGAGCATATCTGGTTGTTTCGTAGATTTAAAAACAAAATAATAGCGTGGTTACAAGCATAACCTAACAGTAATACCATACTCGATTTCACCTAAAGATACAGAATTCGAATCCCTAACTCCAAGGTCCAAAAAAAAAAAAACTAACTAATAGCTCAAAAAACACCAAAATAAAAAGAAATAAAATAATAATCGTGAAACTCAAACAGTGATGGTCAATTAATTGACAGGAAAGAAGTAAGATAGAAAAATATAACCTAAAGTGGTTTTTTTATATTGGATTTACCTAAAAGACTTTAGTAAATAAAAGATTTACAATTTTATTTATCAATTTATCGTAATTGATAAAAACATTAATTGGATTTTTAACTTAGTAAATAGATGTTAACTATAAACTAGATAACCCCATTAAAATCCTAAATCCCCTTATTAATAGTTTTTTTTTTAGATCTCTTTATTAATAATTTGAGTACAAGAAAAAATAAAATTATGTTTAGTTATATTTCTAAAAATATTTATTAGATATATAAGCCCTGGAAAATGAAAATGGAAATGGAAAACAAGGACCCATTTGGAGCATTTTGAAAATGATTTTGTTTTGACTATGAAATAGAAATGAGAATGTTTTTGAAATAATATCGAGACATTTGGTGACAATGAGATTTATTGTGTTTCTAGAAAGACTGACTTTAGTATAGAAAAAGTGAAAATGTGTTTTAATGTGTTACTGAATATATTTGTTGGATGTTTTCTAAAAATATTTGTTGGGAATATAACTCTTAGAGAATGAAAACGAAAATGAAAAAATAATTTTTTTGTATTTTCTCATTTCTTACAAAAAAAATGAAAGAGAATTCCCCCGTTTGGTATCTTTTCCAAAATGTTTTTCATGTTTTTCGATAAAGTTATATAAGCAAATGATTCTAAAATAACGTTTTTTTTTTTTTTTAAAACCAAATCAGAAACAAAAATTTAAAAAAAAAATCCTTTCACATTTTGTTAAAAATAAGAAAGCGAAAAAAAGTTGGGCATGTTTGTGAACAACTGGGGAATTGATTTTTTTTTTTTTTAATAACTGATTTTGTTTTGGGCATAAACAAGAATAAGAATCTTTTGAAAATAATTTTAAGATATTTTTTCCCTAAATTGTGCTTGATAGTGTTTATAGAGAGATTGATTTGAGTATAAGAAAAAATAAAAACTATGTTTTAGTATGTTACTAAAAATATTTGTTGGTGTAGAAATCTTAGAAAATAAAAATGGAAACGAAAATAACTGTATTTTATTTTCTCATTCCTTAACAAAATATAAAAATGATTTTTTTTTTCATTTATGTTTTCTCATAGGAATGCAAGAGTGAAAAGCCACAGGTGTAGGAAATTGAGAATTTTTCTTGAAGTTTTGGTTATTTTTACTGCATGCGTCTGGTTCAACCACTCAACCTATTAAACTCCAAATTTTTTTTTGTCTTTATCTGAAAAAGTCAATTCAGTTACACAATTTGCAAATCAAACTCTAACTTTAAAACTCAAATTTTAAAAGTTAAAACTTTGTCATTTCAAATCCAACTGAGATGAATTTTTTTAAAATTATATAGAATTTTCAAACGAATAAAACAATATTTAAATAAATATTTTCTTCCAAATACATTTTAAGTTTTTACATTTTTAACTCTAGTCAACAAAAAGCACAATTTCAAAACTCAATTCAACTCTGATAAAAATAACTCAAATATTTCAACTCTGACAAACCAACCAAACACCCTCAAAAGCAGATAAATCTTTTTAGCTCCCTAACCTTAAAAAATATAAGTTAGATATACAACCCTTTCGGTAGTAAATTTTGTTTTGTAGTCCAGAACCCTTTCACAAATAATAACAAAATTATAAATGCTGAATTAAAATAAAAAATAATAATAATAACAATAAATAAAAGCTAACATACAAGGAGACCCCCTCCCCCAAATGTACGTACAGCAAAACCAATAGGAGAGAGGGGCAGAAATCAAAAATTGAGAGGAGAAGAAGCTTGGGTGTGAAATCTTGACCATTTTTCTGCATTATCGGTTAGTCTATTAACAAAAATTGGTCTAATTTCGTCTGATTTTTCCTTTCTTTTTCTAAAATTTCAAGTGAAAAACAAGGTTTTCAAGACTAGAGATTTGAAGTTAATTGATATATTATCATACGTTTTTGCTTCTAAATATTGTATAAAAGTCAGGTTATTTGGTTAATAGTATTTTAGTTTAAATAAATACACATATTTGTGAGTTTTGGAGATGGATTTATGATTTTTGACCAAATATTCGTAGGTTGAAGAAGATGAACAGTGTGCTAGACTGCGTAGGCAGTCGAGCTAAAATGGAGCAGTCTAGCCATATGTAAACAGATTAGCTTCCTAGAATTTTTTTTTTTTTAAATCATCAAACAAATATTATTAAAGATGTTAGATTTATTAATTAATAAAATATTTAACAAAGTTATGGGTGTTAACATTTCTATTAGGGATATTTAGTATTTTGTATTATTTTAAATTTTTTCTAAAAACAAAAATTTTGAGCTAGCTAGACTAGTTAGTCAAAACAAGTAGGACATAAGTGCTGCTATATATTGTTCTCATTTTTAAAAATATTTTTTGATCGCATAGTCTCTGTAAATTTTTAATAACAGTACTTAATTGTTTTCTTTTATCTTAGGAATGGCTTCGATAATAATCACATTAAATACGAAGTGAGGAAGAAGGAAGGCTCGAACAATTTGCATGAGGATGATAACAGTTTTATTTCAATACATATTGATTCGGATTACATTAGCAGAGATGGTTAATATACTATACATAAAGTTTAAAGTAGATCAAAACTTGACAGATACGAAACTAAACTTCTGTTTGGAATATAAGTTTGAGATAAAATTTTTAAGTTGAAATTAATTAATTTTTCAAAAACTTGTTTAATTTTGTTGACTTTTTAAAAAAACACAAAAACTAAAATGAAAACCTTAGGTTCACATCTGAGAACTAAACGAAGCATAAGTTACTAAGCCTTCTAGTCGAGACAAAGTGTGTTCTGTTTATCTAAGAGAAGATGATTGTATTTGTGCTTTCTGAATGGACAGTGATGAGAAGAGTCGTCTAGCAACATTACAAGTACAACTTATTACCAATGACAGAAGTGGCGAAGATGTGTGTGCAAATGACCTAGGTCTAAATGATTTAGAAAAAGGATTGCATGACAATCATGGTGGTGATGACAACAATGAAAATGAAAGATGTGGCATGCAAATCAGACGGAGCAATTTTTATAACCCGTTTTTTGATTGTATCTTCATGGAGAGTAATGATTGTGATGCGGCTTTCGCACCAAGTGTAGATGGGACGAATCCAATGGAGGTAGAGGGGCCCGACTTTGATCACCATGAAACTATGCCAATCAAAATACATTTTTTAAAATGAGAACAATATAGAGTAGCACTTATGTCCTACTTGTTTCGACTAAATAGTCTAGTTAGGTCAAAATTTTTGTTTTTAGAAAAAATCTAAAATACTACATATCCCCAGTAGAAATGTTAACATCTATAACTTTGTTTTGTTAAATATTTTATTATTTAATAAATCTAACATCATTAATAATATTTGTTTGATGATTTTTTTTTTTTAAAAGGTCTAGAAAGCTAGACTGTTTACATATAGCTAGACTGCTTTATTTTAGCTCGACGTCCTCAGCAGTCTAGCACATTGTTCATCTTCTTCTACCTACAAATTTTTTATTGGAAATCATAAATCCATCTCCAAAACTCATAAATCTATATATTTATTAAACTAAAATACTATACCAACTAACCCAACTTTTATACAACATTTAGAAGCAAAAACTTCTGATAATAGATCGATTAACTTCAAATCCCTAATCTTGAGAGCCTTGTTTTCAGTTGAAATTTCAGGGAAACAAAAAAACAAAAAAGAGGGGTGGGGGGGGGGGGGGGGGGGGGGGGGTGGGAATCTAACAAAATTGGACCATTTCTAGAAAGGGGAAGAAAGAGAAGGGGGGTCACCGGCCGGCCGGTGGTGGGAGGCCGGAGATGAGACGCCGGCGTCGGGGATGAGTCGCCGGCATCCGTCGCCGGCGGCGGGAAGATCGCCGGCGACGGAGAATACTTAAAGGTGAGAAAGATTATATGAGGTAAGGTGTATAATAAATATGATACACCAACAACATTTTAACTGTTCGATTTAAATCTCAACAGTTTAAAAAGTGACTCTACCGATAGAGTCATTTGGGAGAGGCTCTAGCACTGCCTCTCCCTATTTTATTATAGTTAAGATTAAGATAAAATTTGTAAATGGATGTTTAGAGGGACTACAATGATAAAATAAAAAAAATAAAAAAATAAAAAAATAAAAAAAAATAAAAAAGCTTTAGAGCCTGTGCATTTAAGGGTACGGAAGTAATTTCGCATGAAACGAAATTACGAAAAAGCCCAAACGCCCTACCCACCTGCATTCTCGGTCATCCCCGGCCTCTCTCTCTTCTCCTTGGCGGTTGGCTCTTCCCGAGAGTGAGTTTTATAATCCACACCAATACAAACCCTAGATTTCCCAAATTGATCCCAAAATACAAACCCTAATTTAATATAGTTCTTCCGTTATTCAGCTATGGTACGTCTACCGTTCATCTTCCCTATCCCATTTTTTCTTTCTTTCTTTTTTTTTTTTTTTTTAATGCTTTTCGGTTTATATGTTTCTTTCTTTTTCCTGTTTGGTTGCCGAGAAACCGGGGACGGGAAATTGTTGCTTAAGTTATGTTAGTTTGAAGCTAGGGCTCTTGTTTTTTCAATTTGTAAATGTTTTGAGGGTTTGTGTAATGGCTGCCATATAATCTTGAGACCATTTCTTCAAATGCTTCCGTGCTGGTGAATTTTCCGATTAATAAAAGTACAGTACTTATTAATCAAGAATAATTTGTTGTGATGTTTAAGTTTGATCTAGGGCTTGTTTTGGATGCCAATTGCTTCTCTTGATAAATAGAAAAAGCTAAGCGAAAGTCATAACTTTTGATAATTGGCAATTGACAAATTTTTGGTAAAATTTTTTGTATTCAACACAATATTTAAACGGGCTAGTTCCGTGTTATGGAGGCTTCACAAAATTTTCAGCTGCATGTTGTTCTCATGTTGGCTGTGATTTACATGTTTTAGTTTAAATTCAGACGCCATGGGAATATTAATGGTAACAAATCAGCTGAATATCTTCCCCTGTACATTTATGTGAAAAATGTTGGAGATCATCGTTCATCTGTTGATCTCCATCTGTTCATCATTCGGTTAACTTAAGTTCACTCGTGCAAAATTGTTTCTTCGCTCATCATTCAGTTGAATCTAGTGAACTTGTATATGCATGTGAGTTAGATTGACACTAGGTATAACCGAAACGGAAACAAATGCGTAGTATATTCGTGTTTTTGTTGTGAGGCAGTGTGGTGGTACAGAAAAATTTTCTTTTTTATTATTCCTAACCTTCTTTCACTGAATAGGCTTGTTTAATTTATACATTGGTCTGTCTACACAGGCTGCGAAGATTCTTGCAAACCTCATAGTTATGGGATCTGGTATATTGGCCAGGGCTTTTGTTCAGGCATACCGTCAAGCACTAGCGAGTAAGTTTTTTTCATTCATGGATCATTGTGTTATGCTGCTTAGTGTTCTACCTTGGCATAATCTTTGTACCAAAATATGCTGGTTTGTGTCTTCTGTTGACATAGTGCTTCTTCTGCAAAAGATTTATTGAAGCTTATATTTCTGAAAGGTTTATGCAACATATAGATTCAGACCAGAGCAAAGTATATAATTACTTTTTGTCAGGAAATGGATGCATTTATATCGCTATTTCGTTTTGTATAATGAGATTTACATGCAATCCATCTAGCAGATATAGATAGAATGGAAGCTTTCTGAGATTGATCGCTTAGCTTCTCTATTGACTTCTAAATTGGGGTTTCCCTATAATTTCTGAATTTTGTGTTGAATTTTATTGCCTGATATCTGTTAGTGTTGTTTTGGTTCTATATTTTACCAGAAAATGGTTTCATGATGTTTTTGTCTTCATTTTCATGGAAAGAAAGCATACTCAAGTCTCAACTTACCTATCCTCTACTCGAGCACAAACTTCAATAAATTTTCAATTTGAATTCCTTTGCACATTATTGTTTATTGTATTCTACTGTTATAGCATGTTGTATGTGAAACTTCAATAAATTTTCAATTTGAATTTCAGCTCACATTGTTGTTTATTGTATTCTGCATTGGGAGCGCCCCCCCTCCTCTCTCTCTCAAGATTCTACCGTTATGGCATGTTGATGGTGTTGGCGACACTAGTGATACTGTTTATATTTCGATGGTCATCTCATCCATTGTATAGAATTTAGGGAGTAAGTATTAGTTAAGTTGACAAAATATTCAATTCTTGTTCGTCTGTCTTTCTCTAGAAAGGATTAAATCTACTAGCGTCAAAGCTGCAAGATAATGCATGAGGAGATGAATGATGACTTGTTGTCTTCCTTTCACATACAATGGTAATTCATTGCCGATATCTTTTGCTGCCTTTATTATCCTTGGTTGAGAATTCCCTTCAGGCTATAGCTGAAGATAAAAGCCTATTGTAATAAGGGCTTTACTACACATATTAGCCTTCTTTTGGAACTCTGATGCCGGCGACCGTTGCAGTGCTCTCTTATTACTTGAGAAGAGCCTTTGTGCATCTCTAACCCTATAAAAATTCAGTCTCATGTGGCTTAACCACTTGGTCGTATGTAGACTTCTATGGAAAAATGTGAATAATTATCATTCAGTTAGAAAAGAATACAACCCCATAGCTTTATACACTGCGGTAGGTTACAACAATAGAAAACTACTCTAGCTGCACTCTTGTAAATAAGGCATTCTAATAATTAGCACATATTCTGAATCTATAATTGCTATATCGGTTTCCTCAAACTATAATCTGACTATTTTGCCACACCACCTCAACCTGGTGCCTGGTGCATAGATGTTATGCATTTTTAGCATGCTGCTGATTGATTGAAACGTGGTGTTGCTCAATCCTTTGGTTAAGAACATCTGCAAGTTGGCCTTCTGTTCATGCATATGGTGTGCAAATCAAACCACCGTCTAGCTTCTCGTTTATGAAGTGTCTGCCTACTTCAATGTTCTTGGTCCTGTCATGTTGCACAGATTATGTGCAATGTTAATGATTGATTTGTCATTGCAGTAATCTCACAGGAGTTTCCCACTTGATCTTCAAGTGTTCTAGAATTATTTTCAGCCATAGGAGTGCACAAATTCTGTGTGTCATTGCTCAGAATTCAGCTTCCGCACTTGATCTGGCAACAACTTTTTGCTTCTTACATCTCCACATTACCAGATTTCCGCCAGGAAAGTACAGTAACCAAGTGTCGATCTTCTATCGACAATTGACCATGTGTTGTCAACATTTCTAGAGTGAAACCCTTGCCTTTCTTGAACAGAATCCCTTTTCCTGGCATAGCTTTTAAATACTGTAGAATCCTGTATACTGCTTGAAGGTGCACTTCCTTAGGATCGTGAATATGCTGACTCACTACACTAACTGCATGGGCGATATCTGGTCTGGTGTGTGAAAGATAAATCAACCTGCGTACTAACCTTTGATAGGAGCCCCTGTCCACAGCTATAGGGTCATTTGCCTTTCTGAGCTTTTGATTAGTTTTGATTGGCGTGTCAGCTTGTTTGTGTTCAAGTTTACTTGTTTCGTTCAACAAGTCAATGATCTATTATTGTTGGGAAATGAAGATACCATGCTGAGAATGTGCGATCTCAATCTCAAGGAAATATTTCAACCTGTCGAGGTCTTTTATTTCAAACTCATAGCAAGGTTCAATCAGCAATTAAGGCCAAAGATTGAACCGAAAAAGGAATCAGAATAATAGAAGATTCAAGCAAATGGCAATGAAGGCCACAAACTGAGCTTGAATTTTGAGGAAATGAAGGCCTGAAAAGAAAAAATCGTAGATCCTAGAGAGCCCTAGAGCTCTGATACCATGTGTAAAAACGAGAATAATTCTCATTCAATTAGAAAAGAATCATATAGGAAACTTCTTACTCCCATACATCAGGGGTTCTAATAATTAGAAGATATTGTAAATGTATAATTGCTATAGGTACAATTATACACAATTTCCTTAAATAGAATCCGCATATTTTCCCACAGCTTCCATTCCACGCTCCCAATATATCATCTAAATGTGTCTTCCATTACATTTTATACCTTTATTGAATTCTACTTTTTTAAGAAAGAGTCACAGCTTTAAATAATAATAAATACTTGCACATAGATATGTTGTATGCGAAACATGTAATTTAGTGGAAGTACCTTTATCCAGATTTTTTCGATGTAAGAATTTGTAATTCAGCTCTTAGTCCTGCTTTATGTCTCAGTTGCCCAAGTCAGAATTGGTGGAACGTGTTCTTGTTTGCTCTTTTCTATTTGATGCGGGCTTGGGGCTCATATAGCTTGTTTGTTCTTGGTTATGCTGCAGATGCCTCAAAAACTGGTGTTGCTCAAGAGACATTGCAAAATACCGTTCGCCGAGCAGGCAAAGTCATGACCGAGCAAGAAGCTAGGCAGATTCTTGGGGTTACAGAGGAAACTACTTGGGAAGAGGTTTTGAAGGTCAGTGTTGCTTTCTTGAGGTTGTTCTGCTCTTTTTTATCTTATGACATTGAGCGGCTCTGAACCTTTTTTCCTTTTTATTTTTAATTTATTTTTCTGGTCACCTTCTTCAGAAGTACGACACTTTATTCGAGAGGAACTCGGCGAACGGGAGCTTTTACATTCAATCAAAGGTCCACAGGGCTAAGGAATGTTTAGAAGCCTCCTATCGAGACAAAGGTCAAGGTACAGCCCCTAGTTGAGAATATAGTAGAAGGTTCTAGTTGCATTTATGCCCCTTTGTCGTGTTGTGTAATTAACTAAAATTCTATTGCATTAATGCCCCGAGACAGGGAAGATATTGTTTAATAATTTTGCTCCCAACATCTCCTTTTCTTTTTTTTTCCCCCCCTTTGAGTGAAAAGGAAAAGAAAATATGTTGAATGAGTTTTACGTGGTCGGATTTCATGTTCTCTTGAGTCCAATATTTACGAAAATTGGTCAAAGTATTTATTTGCATCTACCCATAAAGACTACATTGGTTAAACATCTTAGAGGGAAACATCTCAACTTAGAGCATCTACAATATAATAGTAAATTGACGTGTCAACGATGGATTTTGACATTTGGAAAGGAAAAAAAAAATGGCTCTCCAACTGTACTTTTTTTTTTGTCGAAACTGTCATATGGTAAACTTGGTGATAAATTTCCCATCAAAGTATAGTAAATGTTAAATTTGACATTTGATTGCTATTGATTGGGTTGGTATCTTAACCTTTTTATTTAACCATTTCACTTTTGTCATTTTTAAACTACTTAAATTTAAATAGAGTAATTGACCCAAATAGTCCCTAAACTTTTATAAGGTGACGATTTAGTCCCTGTTTTTTTAATTTTGACCGAAACGATCCTAAACACTTTAAATGGTGGCAATTATAGTCTTTTTTGTCCAAATCCGTTAAATTTCTAGCGGAATAGGTTACGTGCAATGCATGTGATTTAATTTGAGAGGGTATTTTAGTAATTTAATAATTTATTTAATTAAAAAAAACCTCATAAAAAAATTCCTAGGCTAACCTCTTCTCTCTCCCCTCGTCCCAAAATCCATTTCTCTCCGCATGAGGGGAGGGGCAATGGAGTTCGCACAGGGGTGGGCGATGTTGACTTGAATCGGCGTAGGTAGGGGCGACAGCGACAACATCACCAACGGCAGACTAGTCAAGAAGCATTGGGTATGCCTCGCGGACGTGGATCGTGAAGCTCTTTTTCCCCAGGAGGTCTAGTGCTGCCAGAAGCTTTTCCACCATACCCAGCAACCGTTTCGGCAAGCCTAGATTGTGAGGGGGGCTGCTGGGGCTCTTCAATTCGGTGAGCCCAGATTTGGGAGTTGTTGGGGGGGGGGGGGGGGGGGGGGGAGACTTAATTGGGGTAGTAGAGCTCAGCGTAGGGGAGAACGGGGGGAAGGGGGGAGCTAAGCAATTTGAGTCGGCTCTCTTTCTCTCTCTCTTGTTTTTTTTTTTTTTAATGTATATTAGATATTGTTTTTTTAAAAAATAAGAGTATTTTCGTCTTTTAATGATTAATTTAATTCATGTGATATGTCACATAACTTTTTCCGTTAAAAACTTAACGGAATCGGACAAAAATAATTAGATTGTCACTATTTAAAGAGTTTAGGGTCATCTCAGTCAAAATTTAAATAAAAAAAAAAAAAAAAAAAAGACATGGACTGAATCGTCACCTTTTTAATAGTTTAGGAATCATTTAGGTCAATTACTCATTTAAATATTGAAACTTTGTTTTTACGAATTCCAAAGCTTAATAATGATGATGAGAAAATAGATATAACATTAGAAATAACATGATAGATTAGAGTAAAATTCTCAAATATGTTATTTCTTATACTTTTGATAACAAATTTGACATTGATATTGACAACCACGGGAGATTTTGTTATTTTTTGTATTTTTATCATTATTTTATTTTATTTTATTTTTGGTCTTTCCTATATCTGTTTTTGTAAAATCAAAGTTGTTACACAATGGGCTTGTGACTAGTTCCTCTTAAAGTCAAAGTTGTACATTTGTTGATTTTAGGGTTAGAAACTAAGGACACCATCTTCGGATGATATTTTACTATCTGGATTTTAAAATTCCCACGTTAAATTAAACTTTTCATTTTTTTTCATTTAAAAAAAACTCAAATTTTAAAAGTTCATAACTTTTTCGTTTCAAATCAAAATGATATGATTTTTATGTCAAAATACTCATATTGACGAGACGAATAAAACAAGATCCATTTTGTATATTTTTTTCCAAACACATTTCAAAATTTTGCATTATTTTCAATATAACATAATTTTTTCAAAAGTTTTTCCCTCAAACACATATTTCCAACTCAGTCTTTAAAACATCATCTCCAAATGTCCCCCAAACGAGCCCTCAAACTGTTAAACAATAGTAGTTATGGAAGTTGAGAGATCAATTTATCACATTTTTTCGTTGTCTTAACTCTTTAGAAATGTGTTCTTACAATTTGGAACAATATTAATTCGATATCTAGTTAAAGTTCTAGTTAATCATAATCGTAAAGGTATGGGATATGGCAAACAATTGTGTATTAAAATTATTATTAATCCTTTGCTCATCATATATATATATATATATATATATATATATTTAAAGCATTGGATGCGTGCCCCTTTTAATTGGATTCTTTTTGAGACAGATATTCTTCTTCTCTTTTTTTTTTTTTTGTTTTTGTTTTTGTTTTTTGGAGAATTTAGACAGAGAGACAGGCAAATATAAAACTAAAAAAGTAATTTAATACAAAGTGTAGACTAATTACTACCTCAACAGTCCTTCAAAGAAAAATAAAATAAAAATAAAAAAAGTCCCAAGTGGAATAGCTTCAATATGAGTTGTTAAAAGAACATAAATGCATTGTCCTGTAAATTTAATGATAGCATTTTTATGGTATGCTTTTTCCTCTTTTGTTAAAATAATATTACAAGAGGAGAAAAAAAAATTAAAAAGAGGCTTTTTTTTTTTTTCTTTTTGGAGAAAAGAAAAGAGGCTTTTTAGGTGTTGGCTTATGCGTACTTTTGGTGGTGGAAAAACAAAGCTATTTACTGCATAAATTAAAAATATATATATATATGAAAAGAAAGGTCAAGAATCCTTTTCATCATTATGACTCTCGAATATTTGCCACCAACCGGAGGAAAGCCCAACCACATGAAAGAAAGAACCAAATGAAAGAAAGAAAGAAAGAAAGATTGGAAAAATACAAAATATTGACTCTCTTCTATTTTGACTAAGGAAAATATTACAAAAATATTGAGAGCAAACAGCGGATGTAGAAATTTTTTGAAGTGGGACACATAAGATAATATAATTTTTATATTAAGGCCCAGTTTGGGAGAATATTTAGATATTTTGTTTTGAAGATTGGGTTATAAATGTGTGTTTGAGGAAAAACTTTTGAAAAAGTTCTGAAATATAAAAAATAATCTAAATATTTGAAATGTATTCGAGAAAAAATATGCAAAAATGGATCTTGTCTTGTTCTTATCATCGTTACAAGCATTTTAACATAAAAATCATCTCATTCCTGATTTGAAATGAAAAAGTTATAGATTTTTAAAATTTAAGTTTTTTATTTTAATAGAAAAGAGCGAAAGTTTAATATAAAATTGTGAATTTGAAATTCAGATAATATTTTATCATTTCTTGATGGTGCCCTAAATGGGCCCTAAAAAACGATCTTTATATGGATACATATTTTAATATTTTTTTTATTTAATTTTGATCAAAATTTTATAATTATTAGACATAGCTCTTATATTTTGAAAGTAGTACGAAATTTGTTCTTGAATTTTAGTTCAAATGTTATTCCAGAATTTGTTATAAACTGTTTGTAATTTTTTTTAACTAAAAATTACGTTTCATTTTTTTTTTTTCCACACCATCATTCTTTTCTCTTTTAAGATGAATATTTTTACTAATGAATAAACACTTACACACCAATATTTAGGATGTTGATAAGTGTAAAGTCAATGTCTTTAAAATAAAGAAAATTTACAAAACAAAAACTGTAGATAAAGAAACTGGGAGGAAAAAAAAGAATCAAATGTTGGTCATGGTTATGGTACTACAACATAAAAAATAATTGAAGTTTAGTTATCGTATGAAAACATAAAAAAAATATTCACCAAAAAAAACATAGAAAAAATAATCTGAATATTATGTGTTGGGTACATTTAAGAAAAAATTGAGTGAGGTAAATTAAAAATATTAAAAGAAATGTTGGGTCATTTTTAAATTTAAAAAAAAATTTGAGGAGGGCACTTGCCCCCACCGATCCCCCTTAAGTCCGTGATTGGAAAGGAAGAAAGGAAAAGGATGAAGGATCATGACATGTGGATTTAAGCACTATGGAAATCATGTTTGCGAACGATGAAAATATGTATAACTAATATTTTTATCCTTTAATATCATAGCATGGATTTTTTTTAAAAGTACATGTTTTTTCTCCTAAAATTTAAAACGTCAGTGTTTATGGAAATTAGGCCTTTTCTTTTTTTATTGATGACACAAAGTAATCAATTTTTATTATGGAAATAGTTGAGTTCCAAGAAATTTGGCCATTTCATTAAAGTGGGTGGCTACAGCTGGGGGGACCCTAATTTCTTTTTCTTTTGTTTCTTAAACATTTTTTAATCACATAAGCGGATTTAAAGAGAGAGAGAGAAAAAAAAAAGTTGATAACTTTTACCGACAAAATTTCCTTAAGCTTATTTTTGATAGGAAGGAAAGAAAACAAGAGCGAAAAAAAAAAAAAAGAAAGTGAAAGAAAAATTGGAGGGAGAGGAAATATTTATTTTTCCATCATGTTATTTGATATCATGAAATGAGAGAGAATAAAAATATTGTAAAATTATTATTTTATTTATCTATATACATTATTTCACTTTAAAAGCAATGACCAAAAAAAAAAATTTAATAGTTATTCGGTGGATTTTAGTTTTCTTTCTACTTCAGAGAGATTAAATTTGTGAGTCCCATTATACTTTTTTTTTTCCACCCATTTTTCCCTCCCTTCTTCTCTTCCTTCCTAAGTTCTTACCAAACAAGCCAATCTAGTATTTTTCATTCAATAATGCCCTCAATCCACTTCCTTTCCTTCCTCTCTTCCATCAAACCAAACACGGCATAAAAAAAAGAGTTAGTAAATTAGAGGAAGGATTTTGAAGAGAGAAAAAAGAAAAAGAATTAGAAAAAGAATCTTGGGTTATTTGCTATAAAGAAAATTAGGAATAAAGTCATAAATACATGAGTCTCACCATTGCAAATCTTTTCAACTTTAAAAAGAAGATAAAAGGGAAAATACAACATATTCTTAAAAATATTCATGACAAAATTATCTTAAAAATATTCTTATAAATAAAACATTCATGATAAATAATTTTTTACCTTAAAAAATTCTCCTAAATAAATAATTTATCACATATATATAATTATATTATTTATCTCAAACATTTTTTCAATATGATTTATTTTAAATATTTTATTAAAAATAACCTATTTACTCTAATTGCTTAAGAAATAACAAAGATAAATAGACTCTAAAAAAATTAGTTTAAAAGGAAAGAGTAGAACATCGCCCAATTAGGTGACAAGATCTGTTAATCTCATAGAAGGTTCAAATGCGAATTTAAAAAAAAGAAAAAAAAGAAAGAAAGAAAAATGAAATTGAATTGAATTGTGAATTTTGTTCTAGAAGAGTCAACATTTCAAAGCGGTCTCCTATATTATTCCATTTCTATGTTTCTGAGCCGACCCTTTTGTACAGACATCATTACACATCTTCCTTCCTTGCAACGTCCAAACAAACAAAAATGCAGTTGATTGAGGAAAATTCGCCAGACATCTCTCTGGTCATAGTGTGCCATTTCCATTCATATCCTTAAATATATATATATATATATATATCAATTTTTTTAACTTTTTTATTATTTTTTGTAAATATTTTTTTTTAACTTATAAGATGGGAGATTCGTCGTATGTAAACATATATCATACAAATATGATACATCCGATCTATTCCACGTAGTAATTTCTTATCATCAATCATCAATAATATAAAGCATCCTATCTTGACGTTTTTTTTTTTTTTTTTTTTTTTTTTCCCTTTTTTTGAGGGAAATTATGAGTTTATCTTGATGTTTTTGTTATCTCCTATCCACGGATTTTTTTTAATTAAAAATTGGGTTTTTGTCCCTAAAATATAAGTTCAGTTTCATTTTAATCCATATATTTAATACGTCCCAAAATCAACACTTAAATTATTAATTTATCTCATAATAAGCTCCCACTCCAGAAATCAGTAATAATTTACTCTATATTTGGATGGACATATCCAATTTCCAAAATTAAAAATTTCTTACAAAAAAAATTATTTTTATCAACTTTTTCCATTATTCTCTCATTTCAAAAAAGGAAAACTATCTTATTTTCAAACTTATTTTATATCGTTCCTTTTTGGAAAAAGAAAATGAATCTTTTTGAAATTTTCTCATAATGCACTATTCTCAATATAATTTTTTCTCATTCCAAACAACTTTTTCTTTTAAAAAAGAAATTTTTTTATACATCTAAGCACCATCTTATTTTTAAAATGAAAAGACTTTCTCATTTAAAATAAGAAAATATTCATTTCGAAAATAGATATGTGATTCCAAACGGAGCTATTAAATTGTAAATATCACGTAAAAAACAAGTTTATTTAATCAAATTTATTATTATTATTATTATATTATTATTATTAAATATTCATTTTAATGCTAGGATACAAGTGTTATAAGAAATTCAAAACTTCTAAAATTGAAACTGGGACATGAAAATGTCAAAATTAACTCTTACTATAATTATAACCCGTCTCTTAATAATATTTTGTGAGAAATGGCTAATTTGAAATTAATTGATAATGCAATAAAAACGTTTTAAAATTTAGAGGCTAAAATAAAATTTAATCATAATTGAGAGACAACAATGAATCTAATGATTGTTAGAACACGTTGGATCCTTTAATATTATATGTTCTTTCCGAAATCGTGCTAATCCCTATGTTGTCCCGAGCTAAGCATTTTTTATTCGCCAGGATAAAGCTTTTCCTTTGTAGGTACCTTGTGCAATAAACCCCTACGGGCAGTTGTCCGTCATAGTAAAGTCGTCCCCGTGAAGCTTTCGGGAAGAGGGATAGTCTTGTATGTAAGTATTGCATTTCTGGTCGAACCCGCTCAACCCAACTAAGAAGAACCGAACCTAACAAACACATTTTCCGTAAATAAATTTACCACATCTATGAATATATATATAGATAAATATTACAATACTTATTAAAACTACACTCATGTATAATTGATTGTAAGTCTAAAGGTTATAATAGTCCAATAAAATGTAACTTATTTTTTAGATTCATATAACGATTAATTGATTTACTTGTTATATAATGTAATATTTTTTTTTTATAAAAAACATGTTATATTATTGAAATTTTTACTATGAGTGATATGTATGAACAAAAAAATTTCACCCGAATTTATAATACTTGATATTAATCTTGAAGTTACATTCATCACCGACGAACTTAACACCTTATTTATATAAATATCCTGACAAAGAGTTCTCCGTAATTTAATCCTCTAAACAAAGAAAATAAAATATTCAGCAAAAAAAAAAAAAAAACAATGAAAATAAAACAATGAAAGAATATTATAAAAACGTGGAGGGAGCCTTAGAGAGAAAAGTAAGGAAAAGAAAACAAAAGGGCTTATTTCTCTCTGCGTGGAAGTTGCGCTGTCTGTCTTTCTCTTCTTTTTCAATTTCTTTCTTTTTTTTTTTGAAGGATTTTCAATTTCATTTTCACTCCGAATTTCTCTTTCTTTATTTCTCCCCCTTTCTATTTCTATTTTATTATTACAAAAATTAATTAAAATTTATCTCTCTCTCTCTCTCTCTCTCTCTTCCTTCCTTCCTCTTTCTGTCTGTCTGTCTTTCTCTTTCCTTTTGTTTTTTCTTTTTTGGTTTCTAAGCAAACAAACACCGAATTTCAGAAAGAGAGAGAGAGAGAGAGGGAAGCAAATAGAAAGGTGTTCTTTGGTTTCATTTTCTCCATCAGATCGGCTCTTCCTCTTCCTTTCGATCAGGTTTCTTCTCTCTATTTTGCTAGATCTGCCTTTCTTTCTCTCTTACTTTCCTCTCTTTCAGATCTATCTGAATTTCCCATTTTTTTTCTCCTCAAATTCTCAAAAAAATCACTCTTTTTTCACCTGTGAATCTTATTCCATCATTTCGTGATATGGGTTTCTTTTATTTTCTTCTAATATTGCCTATCCATTCAATAATATCCAAACTTGTGATTTCCCCAGATAAATTCGTGTATATTTAATGGTTCAAAGTGGAAAATATTGTTCTTTTTTTTTTTCCCAGCTCGTTAATTGGATGATTCTATGTTATGTATTGGTTTAAATTGGCTTAATCTTAGAAGAATTTATCTATGATGTATGGTCAATGCTGATTCCAGAAACTATTGAATTCCAGAAGGAATCTCAATTATCTCAATTGGGTCTCTGCAATTTGGTCTGAATATCAAGAATCTACAATGAAGAAGGTCTTTGATCAAACTGTGAGGGACCTGTAAGTCTTGCTATCTTATTATCCTATTATTATTCTTCATGATCATCTTTATTATAACTTGTTGTTGTTCGAAATCTTATAGAACACTTTGGTGTGAATCTTTTATTTTTAGATATGAGATTAGGGAATTTATTAATTAATGTCTCTTCTATTGTTGCAGTAAGAGAGAGGTTAATAAGAAGGTTCTTAAAGTTCCTGGAATAGAACAGAAGGTGATACCTACTTTCATGTTTATGATTCCAAGGCCTGTTGTAGAAATTATGATGCTGATTTGATGCTTTAAAATATATGTATATAATATGAGAAGTAATTTGTTGGTCCTATTTTGTTCCAGGTTCTTGATGCTACTAGCAATGAGCCCTGGGGTCCACATGGATCACTTCTTGCTGATATTGCACTTGCAACCAGAAACTAGTAAGCTTCGCGATGTGGCTTAATTTAAACTACAATCAGAATACCATCCAAAAATAACAAATATTTTCTTCATTCGGAAAAAAAAAAGCCTAATTATAATTTGTAGCAAGGAATCCCAATTGAAAAAAATCCTAATAAAACCCAGACATCCTAATATGGCAACAGTATATTTCGATTATTGGCTTCACACGTTTCGTCTTAATGAATGAATTTTTAAATGTTCATGCAGTCACGAGTACCAGATGATCATGACGGTAATTTGGAAGAGGATTAATGATACGGGCAAGAATTGGAGGCATGTTTACAAGGTCATACTCGCTCTCTCTCTCTCTCTCTCTCTCTTTATCCGGAAGTTTACTATTAAGATTTGACTTCTAATGTCATGGAATTTCTTATCATTTGTGGATACTTCATTTCACAGTTCACTGCGTGTTTAACATTTGTTTGCTTAGTTTTCACAAAAAAAAAACTGATGTATTCTTGTGTTGTTGGACATCTTCAGGCTTTGACTGTTTTGGATTACCTGGTAGCACATGGGTCGGAGCGGGTCATAGAGGAGATAAGGGAACACGCTTATCAGATATCAGTAATCTCTAGCTCACTTTGTGTTTTGGCTTTTACGGATCACTTTCGATTATTTGCATACGTATTTAATCACAGTTTTGTATGATTTGGTTTAATTGATTGAGTAATTACAAGGATAGTCTGCAATGTGACAGACGTTGTCCGACTTTCAATATATTGATTCCAGTGGAAGAGACCAGGGAAGCAACGTGAGAAAGAAATCTCAAAGTCTTGTAGTCCTGGTAAATGATAAAGAAAGGATAATTGAAGTTAGACAGAAAGCTGCTGCAAATAGGGACAAGTAAGTTAGTTTTAATGTTTAACAATGATGTTGACTTATATGTTCTCCTTGGTATTATTTACCTTCATCTGAATAGATCATTTTTGGATTTAGAAAAAAAAAAAAAAAAAAACAATTCGGCTATGTGTTGAGAAACTATAAAAGTAAAACGTGGATCTTTTTTGCTGTTTATTGATTTGAGTTATCTATGATCACGATGTCAAAGCTTGATTTTGATCCTGTCCTCCTGATCATCTCTTCTGGCTTGTTCCCCGACAACATCTCTCGTCTTTATTTTTGTGATTAATTTAGGCCATCTTATCAATTATAATGAAATTTTTAAAACGGGTTACTTTTGACTAACATTCCTCAAATCTACCCAGCCACATCGTTTTCCTAAGCTTTTTGGTGTGGCATTTGGTTTTGTCATTTAAAGTTAATATTATTTTTATGGTAGTCTTTTTTCTTTTCATTTTAGTCGGAGTACTTCCCGTCCTCTTTGTTGGTGTTTCCTGCTACTTTTTTTTAAGATGTCATTGATGTGTCTGATGAATGTAATATGATGACAGGTTCCGCAGTGCATCATCCTCTGGTGGAATGTATCGGCCGGGTTCGTATTCAGGTAGTGGTGGTTATGGTGACAGATTTGAGGATGATCGTTATGAAGGACGTTATGGAAGCAGGGATGATGATCGGTATAGCAGAAATGGAGACTCATATGGTAGGGAAAAGGAATGGGGCTACAGAGATGATGATCGATATGGAAGAAATGGAGATTCATATAGTCGTGATGGAGACCGTTATGGCAGAGAGTACGAGGATCGCTATGGAAGAGACAGTTACAGGGATGATGATTACAGGGGAAGAAGTCGAAGCGTTGATGAGAACCAATATGGCCAAAGAAGTAGAAGCTCTGATAGAGACAGAGAACGCTCTTTTGACGACGACGGTCAATATTCTTCTCGGTATGTGTTTACTTAACTAGATGTATTAATATAGCACATTGATCGTTTTTTTTTTTGTGTCAACGGATGTTTCCTATCTCATTGGTTTTCAAACTTTAGTACGTAATTGATTTTATAAATAGTAAGACAAATAGGCTATGGAACGGCATGGATTTTTCTTTTCTTTTTCTTCCCCTATTTTGTTTTTTGTTTTATATTTATTTTCTCCCACTGTTGTGTTTACTTTATGAGGGCTAATTATGTGAAATAAATGAATTTCCCGTACTTCAATTGTGAGAATGGAAATACTCTTATCTTGTTTTTGTATTGGACATATTTCCTTTAAATTGTAATTATTCACTTTTAGAGCATGCTGATAATGCAAACTATCATCCCTTTTTTTCCTCCTCTAAATTAGTACTTGTTCCTTTCTTTTTTCACGGCAGCGGGGCCAGAGGTGATGATTCTCAGGATGGAAGGTATTTTTTTGTCCTTAATTATGCTTGTTTTGGTGCTCTAAATGGGTAGAATTGATTCTGAGCAGAAGATTGGACATGGTTTCTCTCGTTACAAATGTAAATTATTTTTGGCAGGAGGCTTGATAGGAAATTTTCCGAACAAAACATTGGTGCCCCTCCTAGTTATGAGGAGGTTATAAGTGAATCTCGAAGCCCAGTTCACAGCGAAAGGTAAAATTTTTTCTTGGAAATGAAGATTTGTCTTTCTTACAATTATATTTAGTCCTTGGCCAATCAAGAATATCTTCATACCAGGGATGGGGAAACTCCGGCAGCAGCTGCTCCTACAGCTGCTTCTCCTGCAGCTAACAATCATCCAACTTCTTCTTCACCACCAGGAAACAATCAGAATCATCCAAGCCAACCAATGAATGTTCCCGATACGTCTGTACCTCCTGCAAACCAGGAAGTGCAGGCTTTTGATGAATTTGATCCACGTGGTGCAGTTTCAGGTACGAAAGTTTACTTGTTTTTCAAGATAGGCACTTTTTTTCAGCTGTGTTGCACGTTACTGTATTTGGGCTAATACTACATTATTTGTTGATTTTAAAAACGTTGCACAGCATGTTGTTTAAGCAGGGATGCTAATGATTATTGTTCAATTTTCTTGTTCGTGCAATTCTGTCTATGCTTTGCATGTTGCTATCCCTTGTTTTTACTGTTGTTTCTAAGTTACATTTTTTTTTTTTTTTTGCTTCATCTTTTTATTTTTTATTTTTAATAATCACTCATATCGGCTAACATTTTCAAAATGTTAAAGAGTTTAACTCTTTGTTTAATCTTCTTCTGTGTGCTTCGATTTTAGAAGCTAAGATGGACTTTTGTTTAGCTACAAACTGTATGATATAAACATGTATCGTTAGAAGCTTATGCTGATGATGTCTCCCCTTTTATCAGCTAAACCAGCTGATGCAAATAATGGTGAGGTGGACTTGCTTGGCGGCCTAGCATTGGCCATCGTGCCCACTGTGTCTGGCCCTGCTACTTCCGAAGCTGAGCCGCATGTAAACTCTGGTTCAGCATCCACTTTCGTAGCAGCACCGTTGACATCTAATGTCACGAATCAGGTAGTCCTGTTAGAAACTTCTAGGATGAGATCTTTATATATATATATATATATATATATATAAATAAAATAAGAAACCTCCTTTATTTCAGCACAAAGGAATGATGACAAGAATTCGAGACCTAAACAAGAGAAACAGTGTTAAAGATTACGAATGAGAAACCCTCAGAGATCTTAACATCTAATCACGCCAGTATTTATATCTTTCCAATTCAAAATGATAAAAGACAATGAGAAATCTTTAAAGGCTTTGCTAGTCAAGCCTCAAGGCCCACAAGGAAGCCGGATATTTCTCATTTTCGAGACGTTCCAAAGTCTCCATCTCTCTCTCGATGCAAAAATCCCATTGTTTCTTTCCAACCAAATTAGTTGAAGTACCAATGTTTAAATTTCTATTGTCCAGAAGTCTTCAGTTCCGATGCTATTAAATATGTGTGACGATGTTAAAAGTTCATGTATTATAAATGTGAAACTATAAATTCAAGGGAACTTGAGGCATATAAATATCAAGTATGGTTTTGGTATACTTATAGGTAAAGGATATCTTAAAGAGTAATATTGACTTGATGCAGGCCTTTGAAGACCCATTTGGTGACACTCCTTTCAAAGCCATCCCTTCGGATACTACCCTAGCTCTACCACAGGCTTCCACTTCCATTCCTACTACGCATGCTGGTGCCCCGAAGGCAGATTCGGGTCCTGATTTTGGTTTCAGGGACTCATTGTCTGGCTTAACTTATTCCGCACCCAGTTTCTCTTCTGTCCAAACTCCAACGAACCCAGAGTTTTTGCCTCAAGAGCTCCCTACTTCAAACCAGAACACTGATATTCTAGCAGATATTCTCCCGCCTTCTGGGCCATCCCCTGCCATTACTTTACAGCCACCTTTCTCAGCTCCAGCAGCCCCACCTGCACAGCCGGGCACTAATGCTTTCGGAAATTATCAACCGCAGCCAGGATCTGTGGTCACTGTTTCTCCAAATATGGTTCCTCAGACTCAAAGCAACGCTGTTGGACAACATGGGAATTATCTTTCACATGCACCTACTGTTCCTTTGACCTCGCATGTGGTTCCTCAAATGCCAACTGGACCAAGTATGCAATTTAATAGCGGAAATTATCTGCCACAAGGACCATTTGGGGCTGCTCCAAATAACGGAAGCTTCTATCCACAACAGGGAGCATCTACAGTTTCCGTGACTTCGCACACGGTTCCACAAAACGCAGTGGAACCAGCTGGACAGCTTAACAATGGGACGTTCTTTCCCCAACAGGGTACTGCTCCACAAGTTGTTTCTTATCAAGCATCAAGTGGACCGGCTTTGCAGCAAGGGAATGATCTTTTGCGTGGTCTTACGCAAACGGGACAAAACCCTACAACTACTAACCCAGGCAAGGACAAGTTTGAGACCAAGTCAACAGTCTGGGCCGATACTCTGAGCAGGGGACTCGTTAATTTGAATATCTCAGGACGTGAGTGCTCTGATTTTTTAAGAAAACTTTCCCTTTTATTCTTATTTTTCTTTTTCTAAACTACCTTTCTTGGGTAGCTAACAGTTCTATGGTATTTCATGTGCAGCCAAAATAAATCCATTGGCGGATATAGGGATCGATTTTGATGCGCTTAACAGAAAAGAAAAGAGGATGGAGAAGCCTGCAGCCACTCCGGTAACGTCCACTGTGACAATGGGTAAAGCAATGGGTTCTGGTTCTGGGATGGGCCGTGCCGTTGCAAGTGTACTCAGGCCTCCACTGAACCCTATGATGGGTTCAGGGATGGGCATGGGCATGGGAATGGGCGGCGCTCCTGGTGTAGGGCTCTATGGAGGCATGAACCAACAGCCTATGGGAATGGGAATGGGAATGAACATGGGTGGTATGGGACAAGGTCCTCAGATGCAACCTCCAGCTGGGTTCCCGCCTGGATCAAACATGCCGGGTGCTTATAATCCTATGATGGGCACAGGTGGTTACGGTCCTCAACAGCCATATGGTGGTTACCGATAAGAATGGACTGCCAAATCAGTCACGCTGTGGTTTGATTTTACTATTGGGGTTGTGATTCTCATTATATCGACCCGTGTTCGGTAGCTGTAGGTGGCATTTTTTTTTGACAATAGTTGCGAAATTTTCTGCGTGGCCTGATCTTGTGTATTTTTCTCCGGTCTTGAGTTATTTTTCTTGCCCTTCTCATTATTTTATTTGGGTCAACGAGTTATACATAAGGTGCTTTGCTGGTTTCAGCTGTTGTGTTGTTTCATATATATTTTTGGTCGGGTGTCAAAGATACGTACAATTCTCTTCCAACCGAAAAATGATATTATCATTCTTCTAGAATTTTCTTTGTTATTATTTTGTTGTACTTACATAATAAATTATAACCTTTATTGTAATGTAACAGATTTTTTTTTTTTTTTTTTTTTTTTTCCTGTTATGATTTATATTGGTTTTTTTTTGGGGGGTGGTCAATGTGCATTTATTTTTATTTTAATTGCTGAAGAGAAAAGGGGATCTGTGGTGTCTCACGCTCTTCAGCTACTGTCACATTGGGATTATATCGGGATCACAAATGGAATGATGTGGGATTAGAATGTGAATGTCTTTGGGGCTTGAAGTTGACTGTTTGTTAACTTGAACGGCATGGCTTGTTAGAATGTTGCTTTCAAAACGCCCAAAATCATCTTTCCTATACTATACCATTTAGTCGTACTTAAATAATTTTTTCCACATTGATCTCTTTGCTTATAACGGGGAAAACGAATGAACTTGAAAAATGGCTAAACATGAAAACAAAACCGGTACCTTCGTGTCGTGAATGGTTTTCTACAGATTATTGGGCAAATTTTGATGCAAACTTAGTTTTGAGAAAATTTTGGGGAGATTTCAGCAACACTTTTGGGAAAAGAAGTCATCAATATGAGAGACATATATGAAATGTGCAGAAGTATATATTAGAAACTAATAAACGTTATTTAAATTTTTTTTTTTGAAGGGAAAGATGTTTGTAATTATTATGCCAGGCCGGCCAAAACAGAACGAGCAACAAGCATACAGGGACTTTATGAGTTGTTGCATAGAAGTCAACGTTATTACTACTACTAAACACAGAACAAGCCTGACCAAAAACATGCAAAAACAAAAAATTATATCGAGAAAAACATATAGAAATTAAAAAAAAAGAAAAAAATTGTTCACTAATATATATGTAGGAAAAAAACACGATAATAATAATAAGAGAAAGGAAATCGAAAAAAAGAAAAACCAACCAAAAACCCAAAAAGGAAAAAAAAAAAAAAACCGAAACCAAAACAACAATAAAGAAAAAAAACAACAAAGTAAAAATTTTAGAATCTAAAGTTCAAAAACCAAAATCAGGAAAAAAAAAAAAACTTGGAAAAAAAAAGAGGAAAATAAAAACAACAAACAAAAACAAAAAATAAGGGGGGAAAAAAAACAACAACGGAAGAGGAAAACGATGGTGGAAAAAATAAACCAAGGACAAGAAAAACAAAAAAACAAAAATCAAAATTTAGGGTTTGGAGAAAAGAAAGAAACCGAGAGAGAAAATGAACAGTGGAGAGAGAAAATCAGAGGAAAAAATAAATGAACAAAAAAACACAGAAATAAGGGGAAAAAAAAAGAAACAACAACAGAAGAGGAAGAAGATGATGGAAAAACATAAATGAGCAATAAGAAAAACACAGAGATCAGAGTTTATGGTTTGAAGAGAACGAAGAAACTGAGAGTGAGAGCAAACAGTTGAGAGAGAAAATGAAAAGAGGAAATGAGCGGCGGAGAGAGAGCCAGACTTGATATGCTAGGGTTACAAGGGTATACAAGTCCATCCACTATGTAGCAAACCAATCTTAGAGTATCTAAGAAGGTCAAAATTGTCCAAACACATAAATGAGGGGTAAAACCATCCGCTCACTGTAGATAAAAACAACTCTGACTGAGTGATAAATTTGTCCATACACTGTGGAAAGAACAGTAAACCCCTTCTCCCTTTTAGTATATGGTAATAATATGTTATTTTTAATCCTTTCTTTCTTTAAGTTTTTTAAGTTGTCTATGATTTTAATATTGTATTTTTATTATTTTAAATCAATTTCTTTTTCTTTGAATTTTTATAGAAAATTAATATCTTTGTAAATACATATATTAAACGATTTATGTTGCTTCATTTTTTTGGTGGTACATAGTTAGTAAAAAAATTTATTTTGTTATTTCGTAAGTTGGGCATATATTTTTTATTTTTTTAAGAAAAATTATATTCATTATTTAAATAGTAAATGAATTAATATAATCAAATATTATTACATATTGTTAAATATACTAATAATGTCAGAAGATTCCTTTTTAATTTTTTTTTTCCGTATCTGTATTTAGATGGCATCATAGTTATTATTAATTTTTTTTAGTGTTAACTAATAATTAAGCACATATTTATTTGATATGGTATACCTTTTTGTATCTTTTAATGTTTAGCAAATTATGTCCATGAAATTAAATAATAAATAAATTAATATATATATATATATATGTACTCTTTTGTCAAGTAAGACAAAATGAAAGTAGTTAATTAATCAGTCACTAAAAGTAGGTACTGAACTTTGTAACATTAGAGGCATTGAGAGAAAAAATTTCCATGTGATTGGCGTGACAAATTTGAATTACACACTTTTGTCCCTTTTTTTTGGTGTCTATATCTTCATAATTATGCTTTCCTTATATTATAAAATTGTATATTACAGAAAGAGTAAATCATATGACGTGTTTCATTTATGCAATTTTATATTTTTTTATGATATATAATAATTAAATTATTATTTTTTTGGCATTTTTTAATATATTTTTTAATTAAAAATTATGCCTATGAATGACATTATATATATATATATATATATATTAATATATATGTCCATTTAATATAATTAGTTAGCCAATATATAAATATATATGGAATTTATTTTAAATGAATAAACAAATAATAAATGCTTTAAATAACAATAATATTGTAATTTAAATTTGTACATAGCAAAAATCTGATGTTATATTATAAAGTTGCGTAATAGAGTAAATAAAATCATACAATCAGAACTATAACTTCTTCAGATTGTACAAATATTTACATGTCAAAATTGTTACAACAAATTTATATATTTCAATTATGAAATTAATAAATAAATAAATCCATGGGTATTAAAAAATATTAAAAATAAATAAAATTTTTTCAAAAGGAAGCAATAATAACAATAAAAAACTGCAAACAACAAAAATTCAAAAACAGAGATTCATAATAAATTGAATGATATATACCAAATGAAGTAAACAATTTAACATTGAATATTTTTATTGTGAGAGAAATTTTAAGTAAATATCCATAACCAAAATAAGACAATAATAACTGTTAAGAAATTATCAATCTGTAGTATACTAATAACATATACTAAAATATAAAGAATACATGTTATCAATATATGGAATTTTTTTATAGTAAGCTTAGATATCTTTTTTTCTATTGTTAACAAAACACGTTAACAATAACCAGACTATAGTCCGACATCGTTTTTAACTACCAAGTGAAATGTTTGGGAGTATATGCAAAAAAATTTTTAGCAAATGTTTACAGTAAATGGAAAGAAAAAACATAAGTAAGAAAAAAGAACAGTATGAGGAGATAGAAATGATATAGGCAAAGGAATATGATAGATGTTGGTATGAAAGGAACAAATTATAAAAAATCAAAATCTATATAAATCCCAAACACTCACAGTAACGATAAAAACTGTCAAATCATACTCAACAGTTATCTAACACATGCTAACAATAATATTACATTCAGTAACATATCTCAAATTAAACACTAAATCTGGTATGTGCATTATTATATATTTCAATGGAGATCATCATAGCAAGCTTTATTTTTTAAAAAATATTTCTTAAATGAAAGTAAAACAGTCAGAAATAAAAGTTGAGTAGAAACCAAAAAAAAAAAAAAAAAAAAAAAAACCAAAACTGTTTGTCTAGTAAAAGAAAAATAAAAGAAAGAAAAACATATGTTAAATTGTTTAGGAAATAAGAAATAGTGAAAAAAACAAAAGGAAAACACAATATCAAAGTTAAACCTCTATACTATAATACATAAGAATAATGATAAATATTAAAATGTCAACACACTATAGAAAGAACGATAACCACACCCTCCCTTTTAGTATGCAGTAATAAAATAAAATAATAATAATTTATTAATAACATTAGTCAAAATGATAACCATAGTGGAATAATAATGAAAAGAGGAAAAACATTCAAGAAGTATAGAAACAACAAACCAAACAAATATGAAATCATCAAGCATACTAAAAGATCACACTCATAAAAAGAATATTAAAAAAGAAAAACATTTATATTGAGCTAAACAGAAACAGGGAATAGAAAAGAACTATTAATAGTTACAAAACAAAAACCTAACAATTAAGAAGAAACAAAACGAACATATAAAACAAATGGACGAGGGAAAAACAGAACATAAACAAAAAAAAAAAAAAAAAAACAAAATCAATAATATTAACCAAAAAAATTAAACTTTTTTTAAAGATTGATACCAAAAATATAAAACTATGATACATATACATCATAATATTACTGTCATACTAACCTAAATAAACATTAATAACAAATCATAAGAACCAAACAATATTAATTTTAACATAATCATCATAACAGAACATGCAACATAAAGAAATTTTGAGGGCGGAAAAAAAAAAAAAAAAGACTTCAAGCAAGTCTTTCACTCTTAAAAGCAAACACATGAGTCTTCCACTCTTTTTAAAACTACCCTTTCCAAAGTTTTTTTTACGTGTGATGCCCTCTTTTACCTTTGCCTTTTATTTATTTATTTATTTTTTTTCCGATGCATCTGTTAAAATGTGAGGATGAAAATGCAATATAAAGAAATTTTGAGGGAGGTAAAAAGACTACAAGTAAGTCTTTCCACTCTCAAAAGCACAACACCAAAGTCTTCCACTCTTTTAACCGCACTTTTCAAAGTCTTTTACGCGTGATAACCTTTGGTGTGTTTTTTTCCTCCCTTGATGCACGTGTTAAATGACAAGGTTCTCCTTACATTTTTTTAACTTTTAATTTTTTTCTGAAAATTTTATAACAAGATTACTGAAAGACGTGTTTGGGAATTTAAAAATTGAGAATATTATATGAATGGGCAAATGTTTTAAGGAAGTATAATTTCTGAGAAGTTCTAGTAAGTGCCATTCTTATAACATCAACATGTATAATGCACCACTTCACATAATTTTTTTTCCCCACGGTATGGGATTGAGACTCGTCTAAATAGAAATAAAAACACTCAGGTTTTGAACATATGATCTTCAAGATGATTTATTGTTATTCATCTAAGGTTTCATTTGAAAGAACCATTCGAATGGTAACAGCAAGGATGAAAATATTTGAGTAGAAACATTTTGATAGAAACATTTGAATTGTTATTTTAAATAGTATTTGGATGTTTGTAATATGAACAAAATATTTGAATGTGTTATAGTGACTATTGAAAACGGTTCTATAAATTTTACAAAACCTCAATATAAATAGAAATTTTGTTATGTATATGGGTGAGTTTTTGTTCCTCTTTTCAACATGAACACATAGAGGGGGAAAGAAAGAAAGAAAGAAAGAAAGAAAGAAAGAAAGAAAGAAAGATCGTCTCAATCGGATTTGAAATGTAAAATTTATAACATTTCAAAGTCTAAAGGGAAGAGACAAAAAGTATTTATTAAAGAAAATCCAAATATTATTATTATATATATTACTAAAATGGAGCAAATTTAAGGGAGCAATATTTAATTTTTCTTCTTAAATGATTAATTGGATCATTTGACAACAGTTGAATGACATATCAAATGTTTTGCTCCTAAATGCTTATTTGAATGGCCGTCTAATGAAATGTCCCAAATGTTTTAAAATGGTTGAAAAAGTGAGAAATTTCTTATCATTCTTCAAGGGCGCACTTGTAATGATATTCACCTAATACAATTTTTGAGAGATCTATAACGCAGTGTCTTTTCAATAATTATATTATATGCTTATAAATGCTTGTACAAGTATGACGTGTGGCTGAACGTATATGTATAGTGACGTCACATGTAACGACCTGATTTTTTGGACTGTTAATTAACTTACTTATTCTTAATTCATTTAGTCTTAACACTTATTTATATTAGGCTCCAAAAATACAGATTTTTTTTTGAATTTTTATTTTTACATATAGATTATACTTATACTTGAAGAGTTCAATAAATTAAAATTTTAATCAAAGAAATTGAAATTTCTAAATAATAAATATCATATTCAAATTCGTACTTAGATAATATTTAAAAAGTTATAACGTCATGTGAGTTAAAAAGGAAAGACTCTAAAGTCTTTTCTCGTAAAGTACTCCTATTAGTTTAGTAGTACCAAAGTATTTAAAAACATAGTTATAAATATAGTTGATACAAAATACTTTAAGAACCCTAAATGTGAAAATTAAGTTCGTAGTGGTATCCCACACCCTTCTTTCATCACCTCCGCACAGCTTCATCAAACCAATAACATCTAAGTGGCGGGCTGCCTACCCACGTTACCTACAGCATAAACACACATGTATGAGCTTTCGCTCAGCAAGTACATACAATACCTCACAAAATATTTTCATAAAATCATATCATCACACGTAACACCATGAATGTTCAAAAATGCGTATAATCTATGTGTGTTCAATTATGCTTCATTATATACATGTCTTGTCTACTTAAGGGCCCCTATGTCGTACCCATCTGTGTGCAAACAATGGAGAGTTGGGGGAGCGACCCTCCAACCACCTCCAAGGTCATAACTTATAATTTTCATTCTTATCGTATTCTTTAACTAATTGGAGGTTGATACGACACTTATTCCTAGCTTTCGTTAGCCATTTTCTTATTAATTATGACAATGTGAAGATTTACATGTCACTATGCATCTATCATTATGGTATAAATATCTGTAATGCATGTCGATTATATTAGTGCAAGAGAAATTATACACGTCAAATACTTAATCCAAGCAATACATATAACTTATATACTCATCACATCATCAAGGCAAATCATAGCTGATAACTCTAGAAATTAGAGTTATCTTAGGCACTTTTAGACTTAAGTGTAGTTGGTTTAGAGAGTATTTGTGTTATCTTTTAGCATATTTTCCTTTGTTTTATGCTTGTGTGAACTTTTATCTTGGGTTTAGTGTTTGGTTGAAATTATGGCAATTGTGAAGCAAAATCTTGTCAAATGAGGGCTGATTTGTGTTTTAATTCTTGAATGAATTGCATAATTAAATAGTGGAAGAAGCTGAGTCGAAAATGCTGCAGCAATTCTCACATCATTCCTTGTAGCAAATTGTACCAGCTGGCATTATTATGAAGCAAAAAGAAGATTACAGCTCATATTTGTGGGGACCACTTTTCTACCTCAGTTGGGAGGTCACGTGAGCCTTGGGTTTTGCCCTAAAGGGTTAGTACAATTGGAGAGGCAGCCGCTTTACAAGGGAGGAGAGTTGGAAAAAGAGGAAATAGAGAGAGTACAGAGAAGAAAGAGGAAAGAGTACAGGGGAGAGCTGCAGATTTGCTTCCATTTTTCACGCCTATTTTGGAGAGTGAGCTCAGGAGAAGAAGAGGAAAGGACGAGAAGGACAGACCTAGCCACTTGGAGTTTTTCTCTTGCTTACTCTTTCCTTGATTTATTTCTTGATTTTCATTCTCTGTTGAACAATGGATTATGTACTTAAGCTTGTTTTTGTAATCCTAAACATGAGCTAAATTTCTTTAGCTGGGATTGTTGATGAACCCGAAATTGGGAGGATGATTTGAATGTTTGTTGGAATGTTGAGCAATTTATTTCCTGTTCATTCAAGTGCTTTGATTGTTTAATTTCTATTGTTGATTGGCCATCAATTTATAGGAAACTAGGTTCTGATTAACTCTGGAAAGATTAATTTGAGCTGGATCTAACTTGGATGATGCAAGTTCAATATGCTTTTTGCAGTTTATATTGATTTGTGAATGGTATAGGAATATGCTATTTTCCTTGTATAACCCATTGAAATTGGTGCATGAATTTGTGTTCTGAGAACTAGATTCACATAGGAATATGTTGAAAAAGGTTTAAGGAATTTTTAGTCATCATTAATTCGGAAGAATTTTATGATAAAATTAAATTTCAGTTAACATGACAGTTTTTGCTGCAACATTTCTTACAGCATTCGAATTAGACTTGCAATTGAGGGGAAATTGGCAATCCTAGCTTAATTCTCTTTTTGATTTACAAACTCTTGACTGGATATTGTTCGTTTTGTCTAATTTAGTGCATTTTCATTATACCCATTTTATTTCTTCAGATTATTACAATTTTTACTTTGTTAAATTTTTAATCCAAATTGATTTGTGCTTGATTTCTTTTGCAATTCATTTTAGTGATTCAATCCCTGTGCAGACGACACTCAACTCACTTTCTATATTACTTGAGCGATTACGTACACTTGCATAGGTTTATATACACTAAATAATCGCAAACAAGTTTTTGGCGCCGTTGCCGGGGATTGAAATCATTAAAAATATTTGTAAAAGTTATTTTGTTTTAGTTCTTGTTTTTGCATTTTCTTATTCGTTGAGTTTTTGTATTTTCAGGAGTTTGCTTTCTCTGCATGAATAATCAGCGAATCTAAGAGTAGCTGCCCTTGGACCCAGAAATTGAAAGAACATTTCTAGCAAGGAGAAAGGAGCAATAAGGTCTAGCAGGTGTGGGAGAAATAGCAGATAGAGTTGCTGTCAATATGGCTAATGATGGGCAGCAAGTGAATGTCAACAATTTATTACCTCAACTGGTTTTGGTGGATGACAGAGACAGGACTATTCGAGAGTATGCTGTACCCATTCTACATGGGCTCAATCCAGGCATTATTAGGCCAGAAAGACAAGCGTCACAGTTTGAACTCAAGTCGGTTATGTTTTAAATGTTGCAAACCGTGGGCCAGTTCAGTGGAATGGCAACTGAGGATCCCCACATGCACTTTCGGCTATTCATGGAAGTGTGTGATTCTTTCAAGCTACCAGGGATGTTCGAGGAAGCATTAAATCTGAAGCTATTCCCTTATTCCTTGAGGGATAGAGCTAGGGCATGGCTTAATTTGTTGCCACCGGATTCAATAGCAACATCGAATGACTTGTCATAAAAGTTCTTCATGAAGTACTTTCCTCCAACCAAGAATGCCAAGCTTAGAAGCGACATCACTTCATTCCAACAATCGGAGGGAGACTCCTTGTATGAAGCGTGGGAGAGATTTAAAGAATTGTTGCAAAAATTCCCTCATCATGGGATTCCCCATTGGATTCGGATGGAAACATTTTATAATGGGCTCAATGGGCAAACAGTACAATAGTTGATGTGGCAGCCAATGTTGCTCTTTGGCCAAATCGTACAATGAAGCGTATGAGATTTTGGAGAGGAAGGCAACTAATAATTATCAGTGGCCCACCGAGAGACGCAATGCTCGAAAGGCTACAGTAATTCATGAAGTAGATGCTATTACTGCACTTTCTGCCCAAGTGTCGAGTTTGACGAATATGATCAAGATTATGAACATGTCAGCGGGTGTTAATTCGGTGCAATCTGTTGGCATCACTTGTGTTTATTGAAGAGAGGGACACTTGTATAATGATTGCCCTTCTAATCCAGCCTCTGCTTGTTATGTGGGTAATTTTAACAGGAACAACCCTTATTCGGTGCCTTACAATCCGGGGTTGAGACAACACCCAAAATTTTCATGGAGCAATCAAGGGGCCAGTTCTAGTGGAGCAAACGTTTATCATCGACTTTCTCACCCACTGGGATTTCCATCTCAACAACCAAGAACTCAAGTTATGGAATCATCTAGCTCATTGGAGAATTGGATCAAGGAGTATATAGCAAAGAATGACGCTAGGGTTCAGAGTCATGATGCAACATTGAGGAGCTTGGAGAATAAGATTGGGCAGATTGCAAACGCCTTGAATGTTAGGCCGCAAGGCTCTCTTCCAAGTAATACTGAAGATCCAAGGAGAGAAGGGAAATAACATTGCAAGGCAATTTTATAAAAGAGTGGAAAGGAGCTGGAGCCAAGGGCAAAGTCAAAAGCTGTACAAAACGACCCCACTTCAATCCAAGAACAAGACGAGCAACTTCAACAAGAAGAAAAGCAGGGTACAAATCAGCAGTTGGAATCTAATCCGAAAAATGCTACAGCATTTCCGCAGCATTCTAGTATAGCAGGAACTGCAGAACCCAACAACAACAAACAACCTCCACCATTTCCTCAGCGGTTTCAAAAGCAACAAAAGGATGATAAGTTACGTAAATTTCTGGATGTCTTAAAGTAGCTTCACATCAACATACTTCTTGTTGAAACCCTGGAGCAGATGCCGAATTATGCCAAATTCATGAAAGATTTGGTCACTATGAAGCGTAGATTTGGAGAATTTGAAACTGTAGCTTTGACAAAGGAATGCAGTGTCATATTGTAAAATAAACTCCCTCCTAAGTTGAAGGATCCGGGAAGTTTTACAATACCGTGCTCAATTGGAAACCAATACTTTGGTAAGGTTTAATGTGATTTGGGAGCTAGTATCAATTTGATGCCATGTCCATCTTCAAGAAGTTAGGAATTGGTGAAGCAAGGCCTACCACAGTATCATTGCAGCTTGCCGATAGGTCCATCACACATCCTGAAGGGAAGATTGAAGATGTTCTAGTAAAGGTGGACAAGTTCATTTTTCCTGCATATTTTATCATTCTTGATTATGAGGCAGACAAAAAAGTTCCAATCATCTTAGGAAGGCCATTTCTTGCTACAGGCCGCACCTTGATTGATGTGCAAAAGGGGGAGTTAACTATAAGGGTGCAAGATGGGCAGGTGCCATTCAATGTGCTCAAGGCTAAGAAGTTTCCAGTTGAGGTGGATGAGTGTTCGGCTATATCTGTTTTAGATTCCTTAGTGGCTGAAGAGTTTGAGGCAAGTGACCAACTAGATTTGATACGTTAGTCATTGGCATTGGATTCGGCGGACGATGAAGACGAATTTGCGGAACAACTTATTTGGTTAAATGGTAATGCAATTGCGCCAAGATATGTGTGGAAATTTGAATCATTGGATTTGTCAAACCGTGAGCACAAGCCATCCAAGTCCTCAAGGGAAGAGCCACCGGTGTTAGAATTGAAACCTCTACCATCTCATCTGAGGTATGCTTATTTGGGAGAATCCTTGACTCTTCCTGTGATCATTGTGGCCGACTTGACTAAAGATCAAGAGGAGAGTTTGCTTCAGATTTTGAGAAAATTCCAAGGTGCCATCGGGTGGACAATATCAAATATAAAGGGTATAAGTCCCTCATTTTGTATGCACAAGATTCTTTTGGAGGATGACAAGAAAGGGTCTATAGATGGTCAGCGCCGAATGAATTCGATCATGAAGGAGGTAGTCAAGAAGGAGATAATTAAGTGGTTGGATGCAGGGATAATTTACCCAATCTCCGATAGTTCGTGGGTCAGTCCGGTTCAGTGTGTTCCTAAGCAAATCAAATCCATTTTGGAGAAAACTATATGCCCTACAAGAAAGGATTGGTCTAAGAGGTTGGAAGATGCATTGTGGACCTACAGGACTACCTTTAAGACTCCAATTGGAATGTCACCGTCAACTTGTGTTTGGGAAGGCCTGCCATTTGCCTTTGGAGTTGGAGAACAAGGCATATTGGGTGCTTCAACAGTTGAATAGTGAGGACACTATTTAATTTTAAGTTTGGGGGTGCATGGAACTGCAATTCCATGTGTTTACCTGCTGGTTTTTGTGTTTCTATTTGTTTTGTGTTTTTCTTTATGTGTTAGTTTATTTAGTATGCTAACTCGATAGATGTTTTCTGTCATATGTTTGTTTGGTGTTATTTTAATTGTTTGTTTTTAGTTTTTTTAAATGTTTGTGCTTTGTTTTGTGTTTGTGATGTCTTGGAGAATTTGTCTTTCGGTCGTTTGTGTTTGGAAGATGATTTTCAATGATGAAAAAAAATGTTGACTACTATGTTTTGTGTAATGCTTTGACTTATTTAGGTATTAGGAAAACCTGTTGAAGCTGGTTTTGGACGTAATTTCCCTTGTTTTATTGAGCACAACATCTTAGTATAACTTTTCAAGAAGCTTAGTGATAGCTAGATTGCTATGAGAGCTGAGGTCTCTAGAATTGATTTAGAGAAACCCCCGAGGTGAAATCGTTGGAAACTTAGCATGAGGGAGATAATTTAGGCCCTATTTGATCAGTTTGAGCCTCTTCTAGATACCAATGATCATATGCATCCTTAGTCACCCACTTTGAGCCTTAAGACCTATTTATTTGGCACCTTGAATTACACCTAAACACTACACAGTTGCTGTTTTATGAATTAGCATGCATTTTCTGTTCAAAAAAAAAAAAAAAAAAAAAAAACAAACAAACTACTCCGCTATTCTGAGCTACCCAGTAACCAGGAGTAATATGAGCCCCATGTATACTTTTGCGTCAAACAGCAATTCAGAATATGAGTATGCTATAGCAATTCTAAAATGTGACGTTGATGAGTAACCGGGTGTCTTCATCACCAATGATGGCATTCGCGTAAAAAGGTAATAGTGACATGATGAATGTTAAAAAAAAAAAAAAGAAATGAAAGGAATAAGTGTTGTATGAAGTGTTGATCAAATAAGGTATTCGGTTTCAAGTGTCCTAAAGGATGAGGAGGACCATTTTGATTATTAGAACTAGCTGTGTGTTATGGTGTTGAGCCTAAAGACTAAATCCTTAATCCTACTCTAGCCTCAGCCCGACATTACAAGCCAGTAAAGTTATATTGATCCCTAATGCTAGGTATTCTTACATTAGTAGAGAGGGAATCAATAAGTCAACCTATGGAGGCTCAGTGATCGTGGTCTAGTTTGAAGTAAGTCATTGGGAAAGAAGTACAAAGGATGTGCACACACACACACCAAGGGATAACATTCAGACCCAGTGACGGGATAGGTTGACCTAACACTTAAAGAAATTTGGTGTTGAGCATAGGCAGCTGGTTTAATTAAATAAATAAAAACTCTGAGAAAATAACACATCATGTTTTCCTGAACTTTATGACCGAATGATGGAAATCTCCTGTTATCATCAAGTCTTTTAGTTTTGGTCTTTTCTTAATTTTTTTTTCGTGTTTATTGAATGTGGTCTGTCTTGTATTTGAGTCATTACTCGAGGACGAGCAATGTTCTAAGTTTGGGGGTGTGATAAGTCTAGAAATTAGAGTTATCTTGGGAACTTTTAGACTTGAGTGTAGTTGGTTTAGAGAGTATTTGTGTTATCTTTTCGCATATTTTCCTTTGTTTTATGCTTGTGTGAACTTTTTATCTTGGGTTTAGTGTTTGGTTGAAATTATGGCACTTGTGAAGCAAAATCTGGTCAAATAAGGGATGATTTGTGTTTTAATTTTTGAATGAATTGCAGAATTAAAAAGTGGAAGAAGCTGAGCTGAAAATGCTGCAGTAATTCTCACAGCATTCCTTGTAGCAAATTGTACTAGCTGGCATTATTATGAAGCAAAAAGAAGATTACAGCTCATATTTGTGGAGACCACTTTTCTACCTCAGCTGGGAGGTCACGTGAGCCTTGGGTTTTGCCCTAAAGGGTTAGTACAATTGGAGAGGCAGCCGCTTTGCAAGGGAGGAGAGTTGGAAAAAGAGGAAATAGAGAGAGTACAGAGAAGAAAGAGGAAAGAGTACAGGGGAGAGCTGCAGATTTGCTTCCATTTTTCACGACTATTTTGGAGAGTGAGCTCAGGAGAAGAAGAGGAAAGGACGAGAAGGACAGACCTAGCCACTTGGAGTTTTTCTCTTGCTTACTCTTTCCTTGATTTATTTCTTGATTTTCATTCTCTGTTGAACAATGGATTATGTACTTAAGCTTGTTTTTGTAATCCTAAACATGAGCTAAATTTCTTTAGCTGGGATTGTTGATGAACCCGAAATTGGGAGGATGATTTGAATGTTTGTTGGAATGTTGAGCAATTTATTTCCTGTTTATTCAAGTGCTTTGATTGTTTAATTTCTATTGTTGATTGGCCATCAATTTATTGGAAACTATGTTCTGATTAACTATGAAAAGATTAATTTGAGCTAGATCTAACTTGGATGATGTAAGTTCAATATGCTTTTTGCAGTTTATATTGATTTGTGAATGGTATAAGAATATGCTATTTGCCTTGTATAACCCATTGAAATTGGTGCATGAATTTGTGTTCTGAGAACTAGATTCACATAGGAATAAGTTGAAAAAGGTTTAAGGAATTTTTAGTCATCATTAATTCGGAAGAATTTTATGATAAAATTGAATTTCAGTTAACATGACAGTTTTTGCTGCAGCATTTCTTACAGCATTCGGATCAGACTTGCAATTGAGGGGAAATTGGCAATCCTAGCTTAATTCTCTTTTTGATTTACAAACTCGTGACTGGATATTGTTATTTTTGTCTAATTTAGTGCATTTTCATTATACCCATTTTATTTCTTTAGATTATTGCAATTTTTACTTTCTTAAATTTTTAATCCAAATTCATTTGTGCTTGATTTCTTTTGCAATTCATCTTAGTGATTCAATCCATTTGGAGACGATACTCAACTCACTTTCTATATTACTTGAGCGATTATGTACACTTGCATAGGTTTATATATACTAAATAATCACAAACAATAGCAAACGTAGAGTATCAGCAAAGAAAAATATTTTATTCTATGCTGTATGTGAGATTTGTACTTATTTGTCTTATGTACTTAAACTTCCGGAGTTATACCTCCTACTACGCAAGTTTGAGAAATTGTCTTGATTTAACAATATCTCTTTATTAGATAGAATCATTGTTATATTACTTTACTCATTTATTTTATAAATTAAAGTGAGCTTTATTTACTTATATCATAATTAACCTTAACAATTAATTCAAATTAATTATTAATTGATAAATAAATTTCTACTAATTATTATTTAATTAATTTAATTTTACTTAATTTAATTTAATTTAATTTAATTGATTAATTACTCAATTGATTAATTAATTAATTAATTAGGTAGTAGTTAATTATTACTTCTATAGCATGTGACGATAGCGTTTTCCAAAACTTGTTACTGTTAAAAGGCGGGAGACATGTTTTTGAGAGGGAAAAAAAGGCCTGCCCAATTCGAATAGAAAAAAAAAAAGTAGGCCCGCCTAAAATTGAAGAAAAATTCTGAAAAGTTAAAAAAAAAAAAAAAACAGCTTTATCCCACCCACGACCCTATCTCCCATGTCCAACTATTCACTTCCTTTTTCTTTCAAATCTCAATATTTCCGATGAATATGAAACTGCAAGCATTAACGATCCTAACCCCAAAATTGTTAACTCCCTCAAGCCAAGTTCCAAATCTACAATCGCATCTAGTAAATTTATTCTCCCATCTTATTCTCTAATTTTTTTTTTGGGACTCGGCAGTCATGTTTCTGTGGTAGTCTTTTATTTGATTTTCTTTTTCTATCCTTTTTCATTTTGATTTAGGGTGCAACACTCTCAATCAAAATTGCCAAAAAGGAAATACGAACGATTGGTAGATTTCTTCTCTTATTTGGTTTTCTTAAAATTTCGTATTTGGTTTTCCCCATTTTCTAGGTGTTACTCGCCAAATCTGAATATAGAAATTCTATATGTATTTATTTTTCTCTCGTAATTTAACCTCTGTAAGAGATGTTATTTATCACTCCTTTTTCTTTCCTTTTGATTTTCTTGTCTATTATCTTTTTTTTTTTTAGGGTTTCATTCCAGATCATTTTTAGGGAGGTGCCTCTTCAGATTGGAACAAATTTATTTGTACGTTAAAGCATCTCATCATCTTTCTATTTCATGGAAAAACTATGAATTTTGGTTCAATTTGATTCAGCTTTTCCAGAGTTCCAAACTCAGCATGTTGCATTTCCAATAAAGATAAAAGTTTGACTCATTAGTACCTTGTCAATTATTGTTTGCAAAATGGGCCAAATCGTGTCAATGAGGATTCAACTTGTTATTTGTTGTTTGCAAAATGGGACAAATCATGTGAATGAGGATCCTATAATAATTGAAGCTAAAACAAATTGACCTATACAATTACAGGTTGCCTTGGGATGGAAAGAGAACAGAAGTTCATGAATAAATTGAGAAAACAAAGTGAGTAGGGCTAGATGAAGAATATGATTCTTCTTTCTATGTTTAATTTTCTAGATTCTAATTTTATTTTCATATTTATTCGGATGATCTCTCACTATGGGCACCTTTTAATTAAGTCATTTGTATATGTTCAATTTCTACTCTTAGGAATTGCTTTGGGTGTTGACAGGGCACACAATACCAATAATAGAGGATCTATTGCTGGCAAACAATTAATCTTGGGGATAGAACTAATCATTGTGATTTTGGCTTAAATAATCCGATATGACTCCATCCCCAATTATCTCAATGTAAGATTCTCACTTGTTGTAAATCTTATTACATTTGTTTATTTGACCTCTGGAACTCAACGAAGTGATAGACCGATATCTCATTGTCTATGCACGTGTATAATCTTTTGAATGTGTGGTTCTACCTTTTTTCTTCTAAAGATTTGCATGACAGTAGCCAATCTATGCATTGTTGAGTGCTAAATTGAAATTGGAAATGCTTCAAAGAGATCTATGTATACTAGGGGTTCATGTACTAAATAAACATTTCCTTTCTAGTTTCAATATGATATCACTACAAGAAATTGTAGTTTTAGCGACTAAACTTTTAGTGACTAAATACTTATAGTTGCTAAATCTATCATTTTACAACTAAAAGTTAGTCACAAAAATATTTGGTCGAGAAATATAATGTTTTCGACACCAAATCTATTGACGACTAACCTGTTAGTCGTTAAAAAGGTAGATTTAGTGACTAAAGGCATATTTAGTCACAAAACATTATGGCGTCAAATATTAATAATGGAGGGATGACCAAACTTTTCCGACTAAGATAATTTAGTCATTGAAAGTATTATTTCACGACCAAGACTTAGTCGCTAAAGAGTAACAACCTTTTGTGACTAAAATATTAGCTACAAAAAATTATAAGAAATTATACATTCAACAACCAAACTCTTTTTCTTGCTAAATTTACTTTATTGCGACTAAGCTTTAGTCACAAAAACATTTAATAAAAAGTATAAGTTTTTTTTTTACATGACTAAATTATCAAATGACTAACCTTTTAGTTGTAGAAGGTAAAAGATATTAATCAAATCATGTAAAAGTTTTGTACTATTTACCTTTTATTCTTTTCATATGTTGATTGAAAAGAAAATCAACAGAGAAATATATATATATATATATATATATATATAACTACATATACTTGCCAAAGATAAATTAGATGAGATTAAGCGATTGTGGCGGGCTTGATTTGGCAAGCACGATTTGGCGGGCACAAAGAAGGGCTGGTTTTGGCACGAACGGGTTGTTTTTTTCTTTTCTTTTTTAAAGGGGGCAAACAGAGAGAGAGAGAGAGAGAGAGAACCTGGAACAACTATTAAAAAAAAATGTATGTTAAAAACTAGTTTAAAAAGTAATTTAATATGGAACAAATCAAGAGTTTTTTTTTTTCAAACTTAACCCAAAAAAAAAAGGAAAAAAAAAAAATACATGTTGATGAAAATTCAGAAGTGGAAGAATATGAGATAGAGTATTTAGTTGTAGAAGGTAAAAGATATTAATCAAATCATGTAAAAGTTTTGTACTATTTACCTTTTATTCTTTTCATATGTTGATTGAAAAGAAAATCAACAGAGAAATATATATATATATATATATATATATATAACTACATATACTTGCCAAAGATAAATTAGATGAGATTAAGCGATTGTGGCGGGCTTGATTTGGCAAGCACGATTTGGCGGGCACAAAGAAGGGCTGGTTTTGGCACGAACGGGTTGTTTTTTTCTTTTCTTTTTAAAGGGGGCAAACAGAGAGAGAGAGAGAGAGAGAGAACCTGGAACAACTATTAAAAAAAAAATGTATGTTAAAAACTAGTTTAAAAAGTAATTTAATATGGAACAAATCAAGAGTTTTTTTTTTTCAAACTTAACCCAAAAAAAAAAGGAAAAAAAAAAATACATGTTGATGAAAATTCAGAAGTGGAAGAATATGAGATAGAGTTCCCCCCCCCCCCCCCCCCCCCAAAGTACATACATAATACTTCAAATGACAGTTTAATTAAAATCTTTGTAGTCGTAATTTAAAAATATGAGAAAAGTAACTTACAGCAAGAACAAAATAGTGCGGGTTCTTAACCCAAAAAAAAAATCATAAAATTCTGAAACAAATAATTTAAAAGATAAATATTGTAAAGGCTTTTTTCTTTTTGTTTTTTTTTCCCAAACTTACCTAAGAGAAGTTTAAAAGCGTGGTTGATAGAAGTAGATAGATGATGGGATACAGGTGTGTTTACTATTTAGATACATTATATGAAATTTAAAAAAAATTACGTAGAAGAAAATAAAATAAAATAAAAAGTTAACTAGGAGAAGGATTCTTAGGTAAGAAATACCAACAGTAAATAACATTAGGGGCATGTGATGAAGTTAGGTAGTGAACAAAGATTGTATGATTGTATTTTAGGTGTGAATGTGTTTTATTTTATTATTTTTTTTAAAGGATGGAATGGATACGTATTTAGAGTAAGGATAGAAACATAATAATCACTTGAGAAATCTTGGTCTTCCTCATCAGGACCAAGTCACAAACCGCTCATGAAGCAGAGAATGATCTCAAATCTCATGATTCAGTGATCTCCAAGTATCTTTGTGATTTCTTGCCAAGCTATTACTATGCAATTAGCTCAGTTGATTACAAATAGTGATTCCCTATAGGATTAGGATTAGTTGATTTTAATATATTGAATTTAAAGTTATGCATTAGTTATGATTATCTTTATCCTAAAAGATTATCTTAAAAGAAGTATTTTTTATTTTCTTTATTTATTTATTTATTTTAAAATTAATTTGGATAGAGGTTTTAGTTTCTCCTCTCTATTTATTTTTATTTTATTATTTTTAAGTTTATTGGAGAAAAGCCAAAAAAAGAAAAAAAAAAAAAAAGAAAAGAAAAAAGAAGAAAGAAAAATTCCAAACAAACAAAAAATTAATTATGAGACAAGAAGAGGAAGAAAAATCTTAATAATTCTCAAAAAAAAAAAAAAAAAAAAAAAACCGAAAAATTCGGCATTGTTATGATTTTAAATTCAAAAAATTCCCTAAAAAAAAATTCAAAATTAAAAAGGGATTAACAGAATTAGTTTCATTTAAAAAAAGATTTATTTTCAAATTAGGTATTAGATTATACCTTTGAAATTAAAAACAATAACAAATTAAATAAGAAATAGGAAATTTGTTTTACGTTATGGCACTATAAATAGAGAACATGCTATGCTTATTTTACAAGTGAACTAGTAAAATTTTATCAATACAATTTTTACTAAATTCTCAGAGCACAAATTTCCGTTGCAAAAAGTTGCGCTATTGAAGTCCCTAAATCCAAGTAAGTACAATTAAACATTGCAAGTAGTTTGTATTAATGTGCTGATTCTGTTAATATGTTGTCGTATGATTTTAAATTCAAAAAATTTGGTATTTGTTATGATTTTAAATAATTCTCCAAAAAAAAAAAAAAAAAAATACAAATTTGGTATTTGTTATGATTTTAAATTCAAAAAATTCCCTTAAAAAATTCAAAATTAAAAAAGGATTAACAGAATTATTTTCATTTACTGCTAGTTAAATAGAAGTTGAATATCTTCTAATGATTTGATAGTTATACAAAATTGTTATGGCAGTATGTTTATATTATTTGGTATGCCTTATAATTTTAGGAACTTTGGAGGTTTAAGAAGTTGGGAGTACGTGCTGAATTTTTGTCAAGCTAGTCATGACGCGTTTTCTACATTCTTCGAACCTTGCCCTTTCCTACTTGGGTTCAAACATTTGGTGATTTTTCAATTGGGTTTAGATGTCGTTATTTGAAAACTGTGTAAACAGATTATAAATGGTTTTGTATTGCTTTTATACTTGGAACTCATTGATTCACCTATTCGAGAAAAAGACAAAATCAATAATAATTAAAATAATAATAACATCAGGAACGGTAAGTCGGAAGAAAACATTTGGTGGTATTTTTTTTGTTTTTTGTTTTTTTGGGTAGAATATGTTGTTTCTTGTTGAACCATTATTGATTGTTCTTTATTTGTTCCTTTGAATGATATTAGCTTATTCACCAAAAAAAGAACAAAAAACAAAAAACAAAAAAACTGAATGTAGAGGCAAAAAACGTTTCCTTTGAATGATATTAGCTTATTTACCCACAAAAAAAAAAAAAAAAAAAGTTGAATGTAGCTGCAAAAACGTGAAGTCTTGAATAAATTAGTTAGTGGAGGAAGATGATGTGCCTGGAACATGGAGGTGCATTTAAAAACGGTGGATATATATATTTTTTAACTTCTAAATACCTCATATAGTTAAAATTTAAAAATTCAAATTTAAATAATCTCTCATAGATTTTTTTTTATTTTTTTATTTTTTATTTTTATATATAATCTCAGATTTAGCCCTCTTATATCTCCGTTATTATATTAATGTTAATTTGTTGTTAGAAAAAAAATTGTAAACAAACCTTAATAATTCGCCTTTAGAAAATCCATAATAATTCTCCCGAAAAAAAAAATACAAATTTGGTATTTGTTATGATTTAAATTCAAAAAATTCCATTAAAAAATTCAAAATTAAAAAAGGATTAACATAATTACTTTCATTTACTGCTAGTTAAAATAGAAGTTGAATATCTTCTAATGATTTGATAGTTATACAAAATTGTTATGGCAGTATGTTTATATTATTTGGTATGCCTTATAATTTCAGGAACTTTGGAGGTTTTAGAAGTTGGGAGTACGTGATGAATTTTTTTCAAGCTAGTCATGACGCGTTTTCTACATTCTTCGAACCTTGCCCTTTCCTACTTGGGTTCAAACATGTGGGGGTTTTTCAATTGGGTTTAGATGTCGTTATTTGAAAACTGTGTAAACAGATTATAAATGGTTTTGTATTGCTTTTATACTTGGAACTCATTGATTCACCTATTCGAGAAAAAGCCAAAATCAATAATAATTAAAATAATAATAACATCAGGAACGGTAAGTCGGAAGAAAACATTTGGTGGTATTTTTTTTGTTTTTTGTTTTTTTGGGTAGAATATGTTGTTTCTTGTTGAACCATTATTGATTGTTCTTTATTTGTTCCTTTGAATGATATTAGCTTATTCACCAAAAAAACAAAAAAAAAAAAACAAAAAACAAAAAAACTGAATGTAGAGGCAAAAACGTTTCCTTTGAATGATATTAGCTTATTTACCCCAAAAAAAAAAAAAAACTGAATGTAGCGGCAAAAACGTGAAGTCTTGAATAAATTAGTTAGTGGAGGAAGATGATGTGGCTGGAACATGGAGGTGCATTTAAAAAGGGTGGATATACATATATTTTTAACTTCTAAATACCTCATATAGTTAAAATTTAAAAATTCAAATTTATATAATCTCTCATAGATTTTTTTTAATATAATCGCAGATTTAGCCCTCTTATATCTCCGTTATTATATTAAAGTTAATTTGTTGTTAGAAAAAAAATAGTAAACAAACTTAATAATTCGCCTTTATAAAATCGTTAATAATTCTCCCAAAAAAAAAAACAAAATTGGTATTTGTTATGATTTTAAATTCAAAAAATTCCCTTAAAAAATTCAAAATTAAAAAAGGATTAACAGAATTACTTCCATTTACTGCTAGTTAAAATAGAAGTTGAATATCTTCTAATGATTTGATAGTTATACAAAATTGTTATGGCAGTATGTTTATATTATTTGGTATGCCTTATAATTTCAGGAACTTTGGAGGTTTTAGAAGTTGGGAGTATGTGCTGAATTTTTGTCAAGCTAGTCATAACGCGTTTTCTACATTCTTCGAACCTTGCCCTTTCCTACTTGGGTTCAAACATTTGGGGGTTTTTCAATTGGGTTTAGATGTCATTATTTGAAAACTGTATAAACAGATTATAAATGGTTTTGTATTGCTTTTATACTTGGAACTCATTGATTCACCTATTCGAGAAAAAGACAAAAACAATAATAATTAAAATAATAATATCATCAGGAACAGTAAGTCGGGAGAAAACATTTGGTGGTATTTTTTTTGTTTTAGTTTTTTTGGGTAGAATATGTTGTTTCTTGTTGAACCATTATTGATTGTTCTTTATTTGTTCCTTTGAATGATATTAGCTTATTCACCAAAAAAAAAAACAAAAAACAAAAAACAAAAAAACTGAATGTAGAGGCAAAAACGTTTCCTTTGAATGATATTAGCTTATTTACCCAAAAAAAAAAAAGCTGAATGTAGCGGCAAAAACGTGAAGTCTTGAATAAATTAGTTAGTGGAGGAAGATGATGTGGCTGGAACATGGAGGTGCATCTAAAAATGGTGGATATATATATATATATATATATATATATATTTTACTTCTAAATACCTCATATAGTTAAAATTTAAAAATTCAAATTTAAATAATCTCTCAGATTTTTTTTATATATAATCTCAGATTTAGCCCCCTTATATCTCCGTTATTATATTAATGTTAATTTGTTGTTAGAAAAAAAATAGTAAACAAACCTTAATAAATGGCCTTTAGAAAATCCTTAATAATTCTACCAAAAAAAAAAAAAAACAAATTTGATATTTGTTATGATTTTAAATTCAAAAAATTCCATTAAAAAATTCAAAATTAAAAAAGGATTAACAGAATTACTTTCATTTACTGCTAGTTAAAATAGAAGTTGAATATCTTCTAATGATTTGATAGTTATACAAAATTGTTATGGCAGTATGTTTATATTATTTGGTATGCCTTATAATTTCAGGAACTTTGGAGGTTTTAAAAGTTGGGAGTACGTGATGAATTTTTGTCAAGCTAGTCATGACGCGTTTTCTACATTCTTCGAACCTTGCCCTTTCCTACTTGGGTTCAAACATTTGGTGGTTTTTTAATTGGGTTTAGATGTCGTTATTTGAAAACTGTGTAAACAGATTACAAATGCTTTTGTATTGCTTTTATACTTGGAACTCATTGATTCACCTATTCGAGAAAAAGCCAAAAACAACAATAATTAAAATAATAATAACATCAGGAACGGTAAGTCGGGAGAAAACATTTGGTGGTATTTTTTTTGTTTTTTGTTTTTTTGGGTAGAATATGTTGTTTCTTGTTGAACCATTATTGATTGTTCTTTATTTGTTCCTTTGAATGATATTAGCTTATTCACCAAAAAAAAAAAAAAACAAAAAACAAAAAACAAAGAAACTGAATGTAGAGGCAAAAACGTTTCCTTTGAATAATATTAGCTCATTTACCCAAAAAAAAAAAAAAAAAAACTGAATGTAGCGGCAAAAACGTGAAGTCTTGAATAAATTAGTTAGTAGAGGAAGATGATGTGGCTGGAACATGGAGGTGCAATTAAAAATGGTGGATATATATAAATATATATATATATATATTTTAACTTCTAAATACCTTATATAGTTAAAATTTAAAAATTCAAATTTAAATAATCTCTCATAGATTTTTTTTTTAATTTATTTTATATAATCTCAGATTTAGCCCTCTTATATCTCCGTTATTATATTAATGTTAATTTGTTGTTAGAAAAAAAATTGTAAACAAACCTTAATAATTCGCCTTTAGAAAATCCATAATAATTCTCCCGAAAAAAAAAATTCAAATTTGGTATTTGTTATGATTTAAATTCAAAAAATTCCCTTAAAAAATTCAAAATTAAAAAAGGATTAACATAACTACTTTCATTTACTGCTAGTTAAAATAGAAGTTGAATATCTTCTAATGATTTGATAGTTATACAAAATTGTTATGGCAGTATGTTTATATTATTTGGTATGCCTTATAATTTCAGGAACTTTGGAGGTTTTAGAAGTTGGGAGTACGTGATGAATTTTTGTCAAGCTAGTCATGACGCGTTTTCTACATTCTTCGAACCTTGCCCTTTCCTACTTGGGTTCAAACATTGGTGATTTTTCAATTGGGTTTAGATGTCGTTATTTGAAAACTGTGTAAACAGATTATAAATGGTTTTGTATTGCTTTTATACTTGGAACTCATTGATTCACCTTTTCGAGAAAAAGCCAAAATCAATAATAATTAAAATAATAATAACATCAGGAACAGTAAGTCGGAAGAAAATATTTGGTGGTATTTTTTTTGTTTTTTGTTTTTTGGGTAGAATATGTTGTTTCTAGTTGAACCATTACTGATTGTTCTTTATTTGTTCCTTTGAATGATATTAGCTTATTCACCAAAAAAACAAAAAAAAAACAAAAAACAAAAAAACTGAATGTAGAGGCAAAAACGTTTCCTTTGAATGATATTAGCTTATTTACCCAAAGAAAAAAAAAAAAAAAAAAAAAAACTGAATGTAGCGGCAAAAACGTGAAGTCTTGAATAAATTAGTTAGTGGAGGAAGATGATGTGGCTGGAACATGGAGGTGCATTTAAAAAGGGTGGATATACATATATTTTTTAACTTCTAAATACCTCATATAGTTAAAATTTAAAAATTCAAATTTAAATAATCTCTCATAGATTTTTTTTTTAATATAATCGTAGATTTAGCCCTCTTATATCTCCGTTATTATATTAAAGTTAATTTGTTGTTAGAAAAAGAATAGTAAACAAACCTTAATAATTCGCCTTTATAAAATCCTTAATAATTCTCCCAAAAAAAAAAAAAAACAAATTTGGTATTTGTTATGATTTTAAATTCAAAAAATTCTCTTAAAAAATTCAAAATTAAAAAAGGATTAACAGAATTACTTCCATTTACTGCTAGTTAAAATAGAAGTTGAATATCTTCTAATGATTTGATAGTTATACAAAATTGTTATGGCAGTATGTTTATATTATTTGGTATGCCTTATAATTTCAGGAACTTTGGAGGTTTTAGAAGTTGGGAGTATGTGCTGAATTTTTGTCAAGCTAGTCATAACGCGTTTTCTACATTCTTCGAACCTTGCCCTTTCCTACTTGGGTTCAAACATTTGGGGGTTTTTCAATTGGGTTTAGAATGTCATTATTTGAAAACTGTATAAACAGATTATAAATGGTTTTGTATTGCTTTTATACTTGGAACTCATTGATTCACCTATTCGAGAAAAAGACAAAAACAATAATAATTAAAATAATAATAACATCAGGAACAGTAAGTCGGGAGAAAACATTTGGTGGTATTTTTTTTGTTTTTAGTTTTTTTTGGGTAGAATGTGTTGTTTCTTGTTGAACCATTATTGATTGTTCTTTATTTGTTCCTTTGAATGATATTAGCTTATTCACCAAAAAAAAAAAAAACAAAAAACAAAAAACAAAAAAAACTGAATGTAGAGGCAAAAACGTTTCCTTTGAATGATATTAGCTTATTTACCCAAAAAAAAAAAAGCTGAATGTAGCGGCAAAAACGTGAAGTCTTGAATAAATTAGTTAGTGGAGGAAGATGATGTGGCTGGAACATGGAGGTGCATCTAAAAATGGTGGATATATATATATATATATATATATTTTTTTTTTTTACTTCTAAATACCTCATATAGTTAAAATTTAAAAATTCAAATTTAAATAATCTCTCAGATTTTTTTTTATATATAATCTCAGATTTAGCCCCCTTATATCTCCGTTATTATATTAATGTTAATTTGTTGTTAGAAAAAAAATAGTAAACAAACCTTAATAAATGGCCTTTAGAAAATCCTTAATAATTCTACCAAAAAAAAAAAAAAACAAATTTGATATTTGTTATGATTTTAAATTCAAAAAATTCCATTAAAAAATTCAAAATTAAAAAAGGATTAACAGAATTACTTTCATTTACTGCTAGTTAAAATAAAAGTTGAATATCTTCTAATGATTTGATAGTTATACAAAATTGTTATGGCAGAATGTTTATATTATTTGGTATGCCTTATAATTTCAGGAACTTTGGAGCTTTTAGTAGTTGGGAGTACGTGATGAATTTTTGTCAAGCTAGTCATGACGCGTTTTCTACATTCTTCAAAACCTTGCCCTTTCCTACTTGGGTTCAAACATTTGGTGGTTTTTTAATTGGGTTTAGATGTCATTACTTGAAAACTGTGTAAACAGATTATAAATGGTTTTGTATTGCTTTTATACTTGGAACTCATTGATTCACCTATTCGAGAAAAAGCCAAAAACAATAATATTTAAAATAATAATAACATCAGGAACGGTAAGTTGGGAGAAAACATTTGGTGGTATTTTTTTTGTTTTTTGTTTTTTTGGGTAGAATATGTTGTTTCTTGTTGAACCATTATTGATTGTTCTTTATTTGTTCCTTTGAATGATATTAGCTTATTCACCAAAAAAAAAAAAAAAAAAAAAAAAATTTGAATGTAGCGGCAAAAACGTGAAGTCTTGAATAAATTAGTTAGTGGAGGAAGATGATGTGGCTGGAACATGGAGGTGCAATTAAAAATGGTGGATATATATATATATTTTAACTTCTAAATACCTCATATAGTTAAAATTTAAAAATTCAAATTTAAATAATCTGTCATAGATTTTTTTTTTTTTTTTTTTATATAATCTCAGATTTAGCCCTCTTATGTCTTCGTTATTATATTAATGTTAATTGGTTGTTAGAAAAAAAATTGTAAACAAACCTTAATAATTCGCATTTAGAAAATCCATAATAATTCTCCCAAAAAAAAAATACAAATTTGATATTTGTTATGATTTAAATTCAAAAAATTCCCATAAAAAATTTAAAATTAAAAAGGATTAACATAATTACTTTCATTTACTGCTAGTTAAAATAGAAGTTGAATATCTTCTAATGATTTGATAGTTATACAAAATTGTTATGGCAGTATGTTTATATTATTTGGTATGCCTTATAATTTCAGGAACTTTGGAGGTTTTAGAAGTTGGGAGTACGTGATGAATTTTTGTCAAGCTAGTCATGACGCGTTTTCTACATTCTTCGAACCTTGCCCTTTCCTACTTGGGTTCAAACATTTGGTGGGTTTTCAATTGGGTTTAGATGTCGTTATTTGAAAACTGTGTAAACAGATTATAAATGGTTTTGTATTGCTTTTATACTTGGAACACATTGATTCACCTATTCGAGAAAAAGCCAAATCAATAATAATTAAAATAATAATAACATCAAGAACGGTAAGTCGGAAGAAAACATTTGGTGGTATTTTTTTGTTTTTTGTTTTTTTGGGTAGAATATGTTGTTTCTTGTTGAACCAATATTGATTGTTCTTTATTTGTTCCTTTGAATGATATTAGCTTATTCACCAAAAAACAAAAAAAAAAACAAAAACAAAAAAACTGAATGTAGAAGCAAAAACGTTTCCTTTGAATGATATTAGCTTGTTTAACCAAAAAAAAAAAAAAAAAAACTGAATGTAGCGGCAAAAACGTGAAGTCTTGAATAAATTAGTTAGTGGAGGAAGATGATATGGCTGGAACATGGAGGTGCATTTAAAAATGGTGGATATATATATATTTTTTAACTTCTAAATACCTCATATAGTTAGAATTTAAAAATTCAAATTTAAATAATCTCTCATAGCTTTTTTTTTTTATTTTTTATTTTTATATATAATCTCTGATTTAGCCCTCTTATATCTCCGTTATTATATTAATGTTAATTTGTTGTTAGAAAAAAAATAGTAAACAAACCTTAATAATTCGCCTTTAGAAAATCCTTAATAATTCTCCCCAAAAAAAAAAAAATATATACAAATTTGGTATTTGTTATGATTTTAAATTCAAAAAATTCAAAATTAAAAAAGGATTAACAGAATTACATTCATTTTCTGCTAGTTAAAATAGAAGTTGAATATCTTCTAATGATTTGATAGTTATACAAAATTGTAATGGCAGTATGTTTATATTATTTGGTATGCCTTATAATTTCAGGAACTTTGGAGGTTTTAGAAGTTGGGAGTACTTGCTGAATTTTTGTCAAGCTAGTCATGACGCGTTTTCTACATTCTTCGAACCCTGCCCTTTCCTACTTGGGTTCAAATATTTGGTGGTTTTTCAATTGGGTTTAGATGTCGTTATTTGAAAACTGTGTAAACAGATTATAAATGTTTTGTATTGCTTTTATACTTGGAACTCATTGATTCACCTATTCGAGAAAAAGCCAAAAACAATAATAATTAAGATAATAATAACATCACGAACGGTAAGTTGGAGGAAAACATTTGGTGGTATTTTTTTTGTTTTTGTTTTTTTGGGTTATATATGTTGTTTCTTGTTGAAACCATTATTGATTGTTCTTTATCTATTCCTTCAAATGATATTAGCTCATTCACCAAAAAAAAAAAAAACAAAAAGAAAAAACAAAAAAACTGAATGTAGAGGCAAAAACGTTTCCTTTGAATGATATTAGCTTATTTACCAAAAAAAAAAAAATTTGCTGAATGTAGCGGCAAAAAACGTGAAGTCTTAAATAAATTAGTTAGTGGAAGAAGATGATGTGGTTGGAACATGGAGGTGCATTTAGAAATGGTGGATATATAAATATTTTTTAACTTCTAAATACCTCATATAGTTAAAAATTAAAAATTCAAATTTAAATAATCTCTCATAGATTTTTTTTTTAATTTTATATAATCTCAGATTTAGCCCTCTTATATCTCCGTTATTATATTAATGTTAATTTGTTGTTAGAAAAAATAATAGAAAACAAACCTTAATAATTCGCCTTTAGAAAATCCTTAATAATTCTCCAAAAAAAAAAAAATATATACAAATTTGGTATTTGTTATGATTTTAAATTCAAAAAATTCCCTTAAAAAATTCAAAATTAAAAAAGGATTAACATGATTACATTCATTTACTGCTAGTTAAAATAGAAGTTGAATATCTTCTAATGATTTGATAGTTATACAAAATTGTTATGGCAGTATGTTTATATTATTTGGTATGCCTTATAATTTCAGGAACTTTGGAGGATTCAGAAGTTAGGAGTACGTGTTGAATTTTTGTCAAGCTAGTCATGACGCGTTTTCTACACTCTTCGAACCCTGCCCTTTCCTACTTGGGTTCAAATATTTGGTTGTTTTTCAATTGGGTTTAGATGTTGTTATTTGAAAACTGCGTAAACAGATTATAAATGGTTTTGTATTGCATTTATACTTGGAACTCATTGATTCACCTTTTCGAGAAAAAGCCAAAAACAATAATATTTAAAATAATAATAACATCAGGAACGGTAAGTCGGGAGAAAACATTTGGTGGTATTTTTTTTGTTTTTTGTTTTTTTGGGTAGAATATGTCGTTTCTTGTTGAACCATTATTGATTGTTCTTTATTTGTTCCTTTGAATGATATTAGCTTATTCACTAAAAAAAACAAAAAACAAAAAACAACAAACAAAAAAAATTGAATGTAGAGGCAAAAACGTTTCCTTTGAATGATATAGGACTATTTATCCCAAAAAAAAAAAAAAAAGCTGAATGTAGCGGCAAAAACGTGAAGTCTTGAATAAATTAATTAGTGGAGGAAGATGATGTGGCTGGAACATGGAGGTGCATTTAAAATGGTGGATATATATATATTTTTTTTAACTTCTAAATACCTCATATAGTTAATATTTAAAAATTCAAATTTAAATAATCTCTCATAGGTTTTTTTTCATATAATCTCAGATTTAGCCCTCTTATATCTCCGTTATTATATTAATGTTAATTTGTTGTTAGAAAAAAAATAGTAAACAAACCTTAATAATTCGCCATTAGAAAATCCTTAATAATTCTCCCAAAAAAAAAAATACAAATTTGGTTATTTGTTATGATTTTAAATTCAAAAAATTCCCTTAAAAAATTCAAAATTAAAAAAGGATTAACATAATTATTTCATTTACTGCTAGTTAAAATAAAAGTTGAATATCTCTAATGATTTGATAGTTATACAAAATTGTTATGGCAGTATGTTTATATTATTTGGTATGCCTTATAATTTCAGGAACTTTGGAGGTTTTAGAAGTTGGGAGTACGTGCTGAATTTTTGTCAAGCTAGTCATGATGCGTTTTCTACATTCTTCGAACCTTGCCCTTTCCTACTTGGGTTCAAAACATTTGGTGGTTTTTCAATTGGGTTTAGATGTCGTTATTTGAAAACTGTGTAAACAGATTATAAATGGTTTTGTATTGCTTTTATACTTGGAACTCATTGATTCACCTATTCGAGAAAAAGCCAAAATCAATAATAATTAAAATAATAATAACATCAGGAACGGTAAGTCGGAAGAAAACATTTGGTGGTATTTTTTTTGTTTTTTGTTTTTTTGGGTAGAATATGTTGTTTCTTGTTCAACCATTATTGATTGTTCTTTATTTGTTCCTTTGAATGATAATAGCTTATTCACCAAAAAAAAAACAAAAAACAAAAAATAAAAAAACTGAATGTAGAGGCAAAAACGTTTTCTTTGAATGATATTAGCTTATTTACCCACAAAAAAAAAAAAAAAAAAAGTTGAATGTAGCTGCAAAAACGTGAAGTCTTGAATAAATTAGTTAGTGGAGGAAGATGATGTGCCTGGAACATGGAGGTGCATTTAAAAAACGGTGGATATATATACATTTTTAACTTCTAAATACCTCATATAGTTAAAATTTAAAAATTCAAATTTAAATTATCTCTCATAGAATTTTTTTTATATAATCTCATATTAGCCCTCTTATATCTCCGTTATTATATTAATGTTAATTTGTTGTTAGAAAAAAAATAGTAAACAAACCTTAATAATTCGCCTTTAGAAAATCCTTAATAATTCTCCCAAAAAAAAAAAGAAATACAAATTTGGTATTTGTTATGATTTTAAATTCAAAATATTCCCTTAAAAAATTCAAAATTAAAAAAGGATTAACAGAATTACATTCATTTACTGCTAGTTAAAATAGAAGTTGAATATCTTCTAATGATTTGATAGTTATACAAAATTGTTATGGCAGTATGTTTATATTATTGGTACGCCTTATAATTTCAGGAACTTTGTAGGTTTTAGAAGTTGGGAGTACGTACTGAATTTTTGTCAAGCTAGTCATGACGCGTTTTCTACATTCTTCGAACCTTGCCCTTTCCTACTTGGGTTCAAACATTTGGTGGTTTTTCAATTGGGTTCAGATGTCGTTATTTGAAAACTGTGTAAACAGATTATAAATGGTTTTGTATTGCTTTTATACTTGGAACTCATTGATTCACCTATTCGAGAAAAAGCCAAAAACAATAATAATTAAAATAATAATAACATCAGGAACGGTAAGTTGGAGGAAAACATTTGGTGGTATTTTTTTTGTTTTTGTTTTTTTTTGTTTTTTGTTTTTTGTTTTTTTGGGTAGTGTATGTTGTTTCTTGTTGAACCATTATTGATTGATCTTTATCTGTTCCTTCGAATGATATTAGCTTATTCACCAAAACAAAAAAACAAAAAAGAAAAAACAAAAAACTGAATGTAGATGTAAAAACGTGTCCTTTGAATGATATTAGCTTATTTACCCAAAAAAAAAAAAATAGCTGAATTTAGCGGCAAAAACGTGAAGTCTTGAATTAATTAGTTAGTGGAAGAAGATGATGTGGCTGGAACATGGAGGTGCATTTAGAAATGGTGGATATATATATATATATATATATATATTTTTTTTTTTTAACTTCTAAATACCTCATATAGTTAAAATTTAAAAATTCAAATTTAAATAATCTCTCATAGCTTTTTTTTTTTTTTTTTTTTTTTTTTTTATATATAATCTCTGATTTAGCCTTCTTATATCTCCGTTATTATATTAATGTTAATTTGTTGTTAGAAAAAAAATAGAAAACAAACCTTAATAATTCGCCTTTAGAAATCCTTAATAATTCTCTCCCAAAAAAAAAAAAAACAAATTTGGTATTTGTTATGATTTTTAAATTCAAAAAATTCCCTTAAAAAATTCAAAATTAAAAAAGGGTTAACATAATTACTTTCATTTACTGCTAGTTAAAATAGAAGTTGAATATCTTCTAATGATTTGATAGTTATACAAATTGTTATGGCAATATGTTTATATTATTTGGTATGCCTTATAATTTCAGGAACTTTGGAGGTTTTAGAAGTTGGGAGTACGTGCTGAATTTTTGTCAAGCTAGTCATGACGCGTTTTCTACATTCTTCGAACCTTGCCCTTTCCTACTTGGGTTCAACCATTTGGTGATTTTTCAATTGGGTTTAGATGTCGTTATTTGAAAACTGTGTAAACAGATTATAAATGGTTTTGTATTGCTTTTATACTTGGAACTCATTGATTCACCTATTCGAGAAAAGGCCAAAATCAATAATAATTAAAATAATAATAACATCAGGAACGCTAAGTCGGGAGAAAACATTTGGTGGTATTTTTTTTGTTTTTTTTGTTTTGTTTTTGTTTTTTTGGGTAGAATATGTTGTTTCTTGTTGAACCATTATTGATTGTTCTTTATTTGTTCCTTTGAATGATATTAGCTTATTCACTAAAAAAAAAACAAAAGACAAAAAACAACAAACAAAAAAACTGAATGTAGAGGCAAAAAACGTTTCCTTGAATGATATTAGCTTATTTATCCCAAAAAAAAAAAAAAAAAAAAAAGCTGAATGTAGCGGCAAAAACGTGAAGTCTTGAATAAATTAGTTAGTGGAGGAAGATGATGTGGCTGGAACATGGAGGTGCATTTAAAAATGGTGGATATATATATATATATATATATTTTTTTTTTAACTTCTAAATACCTCATATAGTTAATATTTAAAAATTCAAATTTAAATAATCTCTCATAGATTTTTTTTTTTTTTTTTTTTTATATAATCTCAGATTTAGCCCTCTTATATCTCTGTTATTATATTAATGTTAATTTGTTGTTAGAAAAAAAATAGTAAACAACCTTAATAATTCGCCATTAGAAAATCCTTAATAATTCTCCCGAAAAAAATATATACAAATTTGGTATTTGTTATGATTTTAAATTCAAAAAATTCCCTTAAAAGTTCAAAATTAAAAAGGATTAACATAATTTCTTTCATTTACTGCTAGTTAAAATAGAAGTTGAATATCTTTTAATGATTTGATAGTTATACAAAATTGTTATGGCAGTATGTTATATTATTTGGTATGCCTTATAATTTCAGGAACTTTGGAGGTTTTAGAAGTTGGGAGTACGTGCTGAATTTTTGTCAAGCTAGTCATGACGCGTTTTCTACATTCTTCGAACCTTGCCCTTTCCTACTTGGGTTCAACCATTTGGTGATTTTTCAATTGGGTTTAGATGTCGTTATTTGAAAACTGTGTAAACAGATTATAAATGGTTTTGTATTGCTTTTATACTTGGAACTCATTGATTCACCTATTCGAGAAAAGGCCAAAATCAATAATAATTAAAATAATAATAACATCAGGAACGCTAAGTCGGGGAGAAAACATTTGGTGGTATTTTTTTTTGTTTTTTGTTTTGTTTTTTGTTTTTTTGGGTTAGAATATGTTGTTTCTTGTTGAACCATTATTGATTGTTCTTTATTTGTTCCTTTGAATGATATTAGCTTATTCACTAAAAAAAAAAACAAAAGACAAAAAACAACAACAAAAAACTGAATGTAGAGGCAAAAACGTTTCCTTTGAATGATATTAGCTTATTTATCCCAAAAAAAAAAAAAAAAAAAAAAGCTGAATGTAGCAGCAAAACGTGAAGTCTTGAATAAATTAGTTAGTGGAGGAAGGATGATGTGGCTGGAACATGGAGGTGCATTTAAAAATGGTGGATATATATATATATATATATATTTTTTTTTTTAACTTCTAAATACCTCATATAGTTAATATTTAAAATTCAAATTTAAATAATCTCTCATAGATTTTTTTATTTTATTTATATAAATCTCAGATTTAGCCCTCTTATATCTCTGTTATTATATTAATGTTAATTTGTTGTTAGAAAAAAAATAGTAAACAAACCTTAATAATTCGCCATTAGAAAATCCTTAATAATTCTCCCGAAAAAAATATATACAAATTTGGTATTTGTTATGATTTTAAATTCAAAAATTCCCTTAAAAAGTTCAAAATTAAAAAGGATTAACATAATTTCTTTCATTACTGCTAGTTAAAATAGAAGTTGAATATCTTCTAATGATTGATAGTTATACAAATTGTTATGGCAGTATGTTTATATTATTTGGTATGCCTTATAATTTCAGGAACTTTGGACGTTTTAGAAGTTGGGAGTACGTGCTGAAATTTTGTCAAGCTAGTCATGACGCGTTTTCTACATTCTTCGAACCTTGCCCTTTCCTACTTGGGTTCAACCATTTGGTGATTTTTCAATTGGGTTTAGATGTCGTTATTTGAAAACTGTGTAAACAGATATAAATGGTTTTGTATTGCTTTTATACTTGGAACTCATTGATTCACCTATTCGAGAAAAGGCCAAAATCAATAATAATTAAAATAATATAACATCAGGAACGCTAAGTCGGGAGGAAAAACATTTGGTGGTATTTTTTTGTTTTTTTGTTTTGTTTTTTTTTTTTTTGGGTAGAATATGTTGTTTCTTGTTGAACCATTATTGATTGTTCTTTATTTGTTCCTTTGAATGATATTAGCTTATTCACTAAAAAAAAAAACAAAAGACAAAAAACAACAAACAAAAAACTGAATGTAGAGGCAAAAACGTTTCCTTTGAATGATATTAGCTTACTATTTTCATACTGTAGGTGAGGGTTTGATACTTGCCTGATATGCTATGTTCCGGGTTTTGTTGCTTCAACTCAGATCGCAACTGCAGGTTACTTCCTGCTATTAAAAAGAACATAGGATAAGGATCCTATAAAATGTTGGTGACCTATCCAACATTCATATACAATCTTAGTTATATGTCCCACCAATTATGCACATGATAACTTATTGGGTTACATTGGGTAACCCTTGAGGTGATCAAACTTAGTCAACCAAAGTCAACATTTTTGGTCAACTATGGTCAACCCTCTATGGGTCAAACTTGGGATTTGGGCTGGGCCCAGTAACTCGGGTATCCTTCCCGGTTACCATATGTTATTATCGTTTTTCTAAACTTTGGCTAAAAAAATCATTTCTTTTATCTTGGAAAATTTGGTAAGTTTAAATCCAAAAATTAACTTATAAAATTCGTGGTTTTCAAAGTGTGACTTTATAAAACCATTAAGGCTGAAAACTGCTTTGGAACAGTTTTCATAGTCAAAACAGGGTTGTTGGTGCAAAAATACAGTTTGTCTGCATTGTTTTAGAAAATCCCGTGCAGGAATTTCCTGTTCCCTGCACAGTCTTTAGAAATCCGTGTCAGTTTAAAAATCTAATTTGAATTTGAAAAAGTTGTCTTCACAAAAGTTTTAGCTCTCAAAAATCCTAAAACTTTCGTATTTTATGAAAAATTTAATTCGGACTCTAACATGTTCATATTGCCGTTTGAACTCACCTGGTCGTGCACAATCCTGGGCACGGATCAGGCTATGGTTTTCGTGAAAACGAAGGCCATTGGAGCCTTATTTTGGAAATCCATCCGCGGTGCCCTCTAGGAAAACGTTCTCTACACACTTTATGTTTTACGTTTTTCCCAATTCGGCCTTCAAAGGCCTCAAATTTCACTTTTAGAAAACTGGACAGTTCACATCCGAACTGGCAGTTTTTGTTCTCACATTCATTTTACGTCCTATTTCGTGTAAGCTAACTCAACCGAACACGCGGGAGCCTAGATAGCACACATGCAGCATTTCTAACATCCCACATGAACAAACATGCAATTCCAACGTCCCTACAAACCAAAAAACCGAACTGTCCTAGTCTAGGTTTGCATGGTTCTAGGTTGTCTCATCATTCCATTCATTCAAGTTCTATTCTAGCATCATAGCATGCTATACAACATCATTCTTAAGCTTAATTGGGGACATACAACTTATCAAACACCTAGCATGCGATTCTAAAAATCAATCAAGCATAAGCATAAAACTATGCAAGCTCATAAATCAAACTCATAAATCAACCACCCTTAATACCTAATCAAGCACCACACTTAAACTAATCTAGGGCAATAAGTAAATTGAGCTTAGGATCTTACATCCAATGCTTGAAATACACATAAATTCTCAAATTGAAGCTCAATTTAAAGAGTTTGAGGTCTAGGGAAAATTACCTTTATTAACTCAAGATTTGGCTAGGGTTTGGTTCACAAAATCTCCCACCCCTTGGACACCTTCAAAACCGATTGTTACTACACCAAGTGGCACCAAAATTTTGGTTGATCTCTTGGTGTTTGCTTGAACCAAACCGGCCACTAACCACTCTCAATTCTCCTCACTTCCCTCTTTATCACAGCCGGCCACTAGGCCTAGAAAAGGCAAAAATTTTTCAAACCCTTGCTTGTTGTGTAGAGAAAAACCGACCACCCTAGCACTAAAATCCCTTTGGTTCTCAAATTTTTCTTTGTTCTTGCTCAACTTGGAAGTCCGGATTTCTTGAGAGAGGAAAATGGCAAGAGTTTGGCTGATTTTTCCCAATTTCTTGGACCAAAAACCAACCCCCCTTGTGGCCTATTTATAGGTGAAAAAAATGGGTCCCTTTGCAATATTTTTTGTTCAACTTTTGCTCATAAATCCTTGGAGCAAAATAATCATACTTTGACCCCTAAATGGCCGGCCACCTCACCATCTAGAATAGTCCAAGATTTCTAATTTTTTATTAAAAACCTTAATGATGTCATAAATCCAAAAGGTGATGAGGTAAGCACAATTAAGGCTTGTTTGCCTTTTTCCTTAAAAAGCAGTCCACTTAAAAGCCAACACAGATATTTCTAGTACTGTGCTCACTAATACATAGTATAATTCAGTACTGTTATACTGAACTGCAGTCCAAAATTTATCTGTGTATAGTTGGACTGTATAAAAAATTTTCTTTTTATTTAAAGCTATTTGGCCCTTAATACCCATATTTAGGTGCTTGATTTTTCTATGGTGGTTTTAAATCTTAATTATACTATTGGTCCGTAAAGACGTTTTTCACAGTATATTTCACATACTGCTTATCGTATCACAGTATACGTCTTTTGTTTGACCACTCAGGTCAACCTTTGACTTTTTCCGGTCAAACTTGACTTTTGATCAAACTTTGACTAACATGATTTCATGAAATTTCGTCATGCCTTTTTCCTTAAAAGGCCTATTATGGAGTCTCGTGGCTAATTTACCGAGAACTCAACCATATACTGATAAAATTATGAATTTTGTATTTAGTATTCATAATTTTCATAAAATTACACATAAACCATAGTACGAACTTAGATTTCTTATATACAAGAAAATCATGAGTTCGTGAAAATTTTGGTCATTCCATCTATCCTCAAAAGCAAAACATGAGTCTTCTACCCTCAAAAGACTTAAAATGTGAGGGTGGAAAGTGTTTTTTTTGGGGGGGAGGAAAAGAAAGTCTTCTACCCTCAAAAGCAAAACATGAGTCTACCAACTTTTTAGTCTTCTACCCTCAAAAGACTTAAAATGTGTGGGTTGAAAGTGTTTTTTTTTTTTTGGGGAGGACGAATAGAAAGTCTTCTATCCTCAAAAGCAAAACATGCGTCTACCGCACTTTTAGTCTTCTACCCTCAAAAACAAAAAACATGGGGGAGGGGGGGACAAAAAGAAAGTCTTCTACCCTCAAAAGCAAAACATGAGTCTTCTACCCTCAAAAGACTTAAAATGTGGGGGCGGAAAGTTTTCTTTTTTTTGGGGGGGGGGGTGGGGACGAAAAGAAAGTTCTATCCTCAAAAGCAAAACATGAGTCTACCATACTTTTTAGTCTTCTACCCTCAAAAGCAAAATATGAGTCTGCAACCCTCAAAAGACTTAAAAGTGAGGTGGAAAGTGATTTTTTTTTTGGGATGGGGGGGGACAAAAAGAAAGTCTTCTATCCTCAAAAGCAAAACAGGAGTCTACCATACTTTTTAGTCTTCTATCCTCAAAAGCAAAACATGAGTCTTCTACCCTCAAAAGACTTAAAATGTGAGGGTGGAAAGTGTTTTTTTTGGTGGGGGGGGGGGGGGGGGGGGGCGGGGGGGAGGAAAAGAAAGTCTTCCACCCTCAAAAGCAAAACAGGAGTCTCATACTTTTTAGTCTTCTACCCTCAAAAGCAAAACATGAGTCCTCTACCCTCAAAAGACTTAAAATGTAAAGTGGGAAAGTGTTTTTTTTTGGGTGGGGGGGAGAGTCTTCTACCTTCAAAAGCAAAGCATGAGTCTGCAACCCTCAATAGACCTAAATTGTCCCTCAAAAGCAAAACAGGAGTCTACCATACTTTTTAGTCTTCTATCCTCAAAGCAAAACATGATTCTTCTACCCTCAAAGACTTAAAATGTGATGGGTGGAAAGTGTTTTTTGGGAGGGGGGGGGGGGTGGGGGGAAAGAAAGTCTTCTACCCTCAAAAGCAAAACAGGAGTCTACCATACTTTTTAGTCTTCTACCTCAAAAGCAAAACATGAGTATTCTACCCTCAAAAGACTTAAAATGTGAGGGTGGAAAGTGTTTTTTCTGGGGGGGAACGAAAGAAAGTCTTCTACCCTTAAAAGCAATACATGAGTCTACCATATTTTTTAGTTTCTATCTTCAAAAACAAAACATCAGTCTTCTACCCTCAAAAGCTAAACATGAGTCTGCAACCCTCAAAAGACTTAAAATGTGAGAGTGGAAAGAGTTTTTTTTGGGTTTGGGGGACGAAAAGAAAGTCTTCTGCCCTCAAAAGCAAAACAAGAGTCTACCATACTTTTTAATCTTCTATTCTCAAAAGCAAAACATGAGTCTTCTACCCTCAAAAGACTTAAAATGTGAGGGTGGAAAGTGTTTTTTATTTGTGTGTGTGTGTGTGGGGGGGGGGGGGGGGGGGGGGGCGAATAGAAAGTCTTCTACCCTCAAAAGCGAAACATGTGTCTACCATACTTTTTAGTCTTCTACCCTCAAAAGCAAAACATGATCTTCTACCCTCAAAAGACTTAAAATGTGAGGGTGGAAAGTGTTTTTTTCTGGGGGGAACGAAAAGAAAGTCTTCTACCCTCAAAAGCAAAACATGAGTCTACCATACTTTTTAGTTTTCTAGCTTCAAAAACAAAACATCAGTTCTACCCTTAAAAGCTAAACATGAGTCTGCAACCCTCAAAAGACTTAAAATGTGAGAATGGAAAGTGTTTTTTTTTTGGGTTGGGGGGGGACGAAAAGAAAGTCTTCTATCCTCAAAAGTAAAACATGAGTCTACCATACTTTTTAGTCTTCCACCCTCAAAAGCAAAATATGAGTCTGCAACCCTCAAAAGACTTAAAATGTGAGGTGGAAAGTGATTTTTTTTTTGGGATGGGGGGGGGAACGAAAAGAAAGTCTTCTATCCTCAAAAGCAAAACATGAGTCTACCATACTTTTTAGTCTTCTATCCTCAAAAGCAAAACATGAGTCTTCAACCCTCAAAAGACTTAAAATGTGAGGGTGGAAAGTGTTTTTTTGGGGGGGGGGGGGGGGGGAGACGAAAAGAAAGTCTTCTAACAGTCAAAAGAAAAACAGGAGTCTACTAGACTTTTTAGTCTTCTACCCTCAAAAGCAAAACATGAGTCTTCTACCCTCAAAAGACTTAAAATGTAAAGGTGGAAAGTTTTTTTTTTTTTGGGGGGGAGGGGGGGAACGAAAAGAATGTCTCTACCCTCAAATGCAAAACTTGAGTCTACCATACTTTTTAGTCTTCTACCCTCAAAAGCAAAACATGAGTCTGCAACCCTCAAAAGACTTAAAATGTGAGGGTGGAAAGTGTTTTTTTTTTTGGGGTTGGGGGTGGGGGGACGAAAAGAAAGTCTTCTACCCTCAAAAGCAAAACAAGAGTGTACCATACTTTTTAGTCTTCTATCCTCAAAAGCAAAACATGAGTCTTCTACCCACAAAGACTTAAAATGTGAGGGTGGAAAGTGTTTCTTTTTGTGGGGGGCGGGCGGGGCGGGGGGACGAAAAGAAAGTCTTCTACCCTCAAAAGCAAAACATGAGTCTACCATAATTTTTTAGTCTTCTACCCTCAAAAGCAAAACATGTTAGGATGGAAGTGTTTTTTTTTTGAGGGGGGGACGAAAAGTAAGTCTTCTACCCTCAAAAGCAAAACATGAGTTTACCATACTTTTAGTCTTCTACCCTCAAAAGCAAAACATGAGTCTTCTACCCTCAAAAGACTTAAATGTGAGGATGGAAAGTGTGTTTTTTAGGGGGGGACGAAAAGAAAGTCTTCTACCCTCAAAAGCAAAACAGAGTCTACCATACTTTTTAGTCTTCTATCCTAAAAGCAAAACATGAGTCTTCTACCCACAAAAGACTTAAAATGTGAGGGTGGAAAGTGTTTCTTTTTGTGGCGGGGCGGGCGGAGCGGGGGGACGAAAAGAAAGTCTTCTACCCTCAAAAGCAAAACATGAGTCTGCCATAATTTTTTAGTCTTCTACTCTCAAAAGCAAAACATGAGTCTTCTACCCTCAAAAGACATAAAATGTTAGGATGGAAAGTGTTTTTTTTTTTGGGGGGGACGAAAAGTAAGTCTTCTACCCTCAAAAGCAAAACAGGAGTCTACCATACTTTTTAGTCTTACCCTCAAAAGCAAAACATGAGTCTTCTACCCTCAAAATACTTAAAATGTGAGGGTGGAAGTGTTTTTTCTGGGGGGCTCAAAGCAATACATGAGTCTACCATAATTTTTAGTTTTCTACCTTCAAAAACAAAACATCAGTCTTCTACCCTCAAAAGCTAAACATGCCTGCAACCCTCAAAAGACTTAAAATGTGAGGGTGGAAAGTGTTTTTTTTGGGTTGGGGGGGGGGGACGAAAAGAAAGTCTTCTGCCCTCAAAAGCAAAACAGGAGTCTACCATACTTTTTAATCTTCTATTCTCAAAAGCAAAACATGAGTTTTCTACCCTCAAAAGACTTAAAATGTGAGGATGGAAAGTGTGTTTTTTAGGGGGGGACGAAAAGAAAGTCTTCTACCCTCAAAAGAAAACATGAGTTTACCTACTTTTTAGTCTTCTACCCTCAAAAGCAAAACATGAGTCTTCTACCCTCAAAAGACTTAAAATGTGAGGATGGAAAGTGTGTTTTTAGGGGGGGACGAAAAGAAAGTCTTCTACCCTCAAAAGCAAAACATGAGTCTACCATACTTTTTAATCTTCTACCCTCAAAAGACTTAAAATGTAAAGGTGGAAAGTTTTTTTTTTTTTGGGGGTGGGGTGGGGGGACGAAAAGAAAGTCTTCTACCCTCAAAAGCAAAACATGAGTCTACCATACTTTTTGGCCTTCTACCCTCAAAAGCAAAACATGAGTCTTCTACCTCAAAAGACTTAAAATGTGAGTGGTGGAAAGTGTTTTTTTTTTTTTTTTTGGGGACGAAAAGAAAGTCTTCTACCTCAAAAGCAAAACATGAGTCTAACATACTTTTTAGTCTTCTACCCTCAAAAACAAAACATTGGGGGGGGACGGAGAGAAAGTCTTCTACCCTAAAAAACAAAACATGAGTCTACCATACTTTTTAGTTTTCTACCTTCAAAAACAAAACATGAGTCTTCTACCCTCAAAAGACTTAAAATAAGGGTGGAAAGTGGTTTTTTTTTTTTTTTTTGGGGTGGGACGAAAAGAAAATCTTTTGCCCTCAAAAGCAGAACATGAGTTACCATACTTTTTAGTCTTCTACCCTCAAAAGCAAATCATGAGTCTTCTAGCCTCAAAAGACTTAAAATGTAAGGCAAGCCTCACATTTCTTGAGTACCTCAACGTCTCCGATAACCAACTTGAAGGCCCATACCGCATGGTCAACAGTTCGACACATTTACCAACTCCTCCTTTGAGGGTAACTTGGATTTGTGAGAACTCCCATTGTCAAAGAAATGTGAAAGCATTACTGATGGAACACCTACTCCAGACAATGAGCATAGCCAAGAAGAGAACCAGAAATTGGCTTTGGTTGGCAAGTAGTACTGCTTGGATATGGTTGCGGTTTTGTTGTCGGAGCAATTGGCGGACATGTTCTCTTCTCAAAGAAACCAAACTGGTTTACAAGAATTTATGGAAGAAAAAATGTGATTCTCAACAATAGGTACTTTCATTTTAGTACTTATTTTAATTATGAACTTTTTAGTGTCTTTATTGCTTCACATATATATTTTACCTAATTATCTAATGATATTGTAACACCCGACTTTTTGAGCTTGTCAGGATATGGATGCGGCTCTCTTGCCGGGGTATTGGTGGACATGTTCTCTTTTCCAAGAAGCCAAACTTATTTGTTACAATTCGTGGAAAAAAAAACACTGTTGTGTCTAAATAATCTATTTGTTTCGTATGTACTAGCCACGTGTATATTGGGCAATAGTATTAAATCAAATACTCTTCGTAATAGATCTGTTTATTTACCAAAAATCTACATGATTTGAAAGCTGATTTCTTTCTCTTGTTTGATCGCTGCTATAAAACTGGTATAAATTATATTTCAAGAACTTGCAATTTTTTTGTCCCCGGCTTTTGAAGAGTGCTTTTTAACATTCCAAATTAGCCAAAATATAGTTTTTAAACTCTGTATCTATTGAATCTGTTAAAGCAAACATAGTGATATTTATATATGAATTTAGCAAAAACAAGTGCAGAAAACGATTCAGTAAAATAATTTTCTGAACTAACATTTGTGATACCGGCTGTTAACTTATCAGTATCTCCGTCGACTCCAAGCTTTCAGCAAAAACCATTATTCATTCAGCCCTTCACTTATATGAGTCTTATATAATATATCCAAGATGCTGAGCTGGTCTTTTAGGAATATATATATGAAAAATAAATAGTGATGAACAACATGTAGTGTTGAAGCACTTGTTTTAACTTTGGGATAAATTTTACAGATAACATGTGTCAACATGCTTCCCCGAACTATAAAACGTAGTTGTTGTGTCTCACCTGTAAACTTTGAAACGTGCTATATTTTGAACTTAATTGTTAGAGCGATGAACATAAATAGGGATAATTGGTTGATTTCTTTAAATTCTTAACCAACCCAATTAAAATAGAGTTCATCTTTCCTTTTTTTTTTTGTTTGTTTGTTATTTTTTAGCCTGTTTCAACATAAGGAGGTCAAAATATGAATGAGAATTTTGACGCCCAAGTAATTTATTTGGATCATAGGGAGATTCACTAACCTCTAAATGTTATACCGAATTTAAAATCAAACAACAACTCAATAATTCTGTTTACAAAATAACATGATTCAAAAAAAAAAAAAAGGCGAATATTCTAAAAAAAGTATCATATGCAAGAGAGCACAACTGGTACGTTTGAAAGCTTAAGGGATGACACAAGTAACATAATTCAAAGGAAATTTGTACAATTGATATGAAGCTAGAAATTGTTTAAAGAACTTGTAATTTTTTCTATTTTATTGGACCGAAAGAGTGTGTTAAACATTTACAACCCTTGTTTAAAGTTGCCAACAAGGTGATTCGATTCCTTATTTATTTATTTGTGCAAGTTACTCAAGTCACTTGGTGGAAGACTACATTCGAATATTTTAAACATCACGATGCAAAAAGAAAGGGGAAAAATTAATGGCATACAAAGAAGTTTGAGTGAAAACTCCACTAGAAAAAGATAATTAAGCGTGTCCACTAGAGAAAATGTAGGATACAAAAATCGCTTTATCAATGTTAAGACTACAGGATAGTTTTCCACTGAAAAAAAAAAAGACGTGAGCCACTAACCACATTTACGAGATGAAGCTTTTTTGTTATGACATGGATTACGCAGTAGTTAACCGTAAAAGGAATATGACATTAATTCAAAATTTTCAGGCCATTCTTGAACTTGATTTTTATGATCTCTCATATTCATTGTTCTTGAGCTTGACATTAAGTATGTAAGTTGTGGAGCTTAGTAATTATCTTAAAGACAGCACACATATCAATCTTTAAGATAAGGTCGTTGTGGGAATTGGAAGTGAGTGCAAATGCAATATGAAGAAATACTGAAGGAAAAACCAAAAAAGACTACAAGCTAGTCTTCCACTCTCAAAAGCAAAACACACAAGTCTTCCACTCTATTTTAAATCCGCCCTTTTCAAAGTCTTTTACACGTGATGCACTCTTTCACCTTTGGGTTTTTTTTTAATTTTTAATTTTTTTTAAACTTCCTGATGCACTTGTTAATATGTGAGGGTTAAAATGCAACATAAATAAATTTTGAGGGAAAAAAGAATAAAAAAGACTACAGGCAAATCCTCCACTCTCAAAAGTAAAACACATGAGTCTACCACTCTTTTTTAAAACCGCCCTTTTAAAAGTCCTTTACACGTGATTGCCCTTGGTTTTTTTTTTTTTTTTTTTTATGCATGTGTTAAAATTTAAGGGTGAAAATGCAAATAAAAAAAATTTTGAGGGAAAGGAGGGGGAAAAAAAGACTACAAGAAGTATTCCAGTCTCAAAAGCAGAACACACAAGTCTATACTCTTTTTTAAAACCGTCATTTTCAAAGTCTTTCAAACGCTTGATGCCCTCTTTTACATTTGGGGGTTTTTTTTTTCTGATGCACCTGTTAAAATGTAAGGGCAAAATTGCAATATTAAGAACTTTTGAGGGGTAAAAAAAGACTACAAGCAAGTCTTCCACTCTCAAAATCAAATTGTTTTGCTCCTAAATGCTTATTTGAATGGCCGTCTAATGAAATGTCCCAAATGTTTTAAAATGGTTGAACAGAGTGAGAAATTTCTTATCATTCTTCAAGGGCGCACTTGTAATGATATTCACCTAATACAATTTTTGAGAGGTCTATAATGCAGTGTCTTTTCAATAATTATATTATATGCTTATAAATGCTTGTACAAGTATGACGTGTGGCTGAACATATGTATAGTGACGTCATATGTAACGACCTGACTTTTTGGACCATTAATTAACTTATTTATTTTTAATTCATTTAGTCTTAACACTTATTTATATTAGGTTTCAAAATACAGATTTTTTTTTTTTATTTTATTTTGCATACAGATTATTATTTGAAGAGTTTAATAAACTAAAATTTAACTAAAGAAATTAAAATTTCTAAATAATAAATATCATATTCAAATTCAAATTCGTACTTAGATAATATTAAAAAGCTATAACATCATGTGAGTTAAAAAGGAAAGAGTCTAAAATCTTTTTTCTCGTAAAGTACTCCTACTAGTTTAGTAGTACCAAAGTATTTAAAAACATAGCTATAAATATAGTTGATACAAATACTTTAAGAACTCTAAATATGGAAATTAAGTTCGTAGTGGTATCCCACTCTCTTCGTTCATCGCCTCCACACAGCTTCATCAATCCAATAAATATCTAAGTGGCGGGTTGCCTAATCGCGTTACCTACAGCACGAACACACATATATGAGTTTTCGCTCAGTAAGTACAAACAATACCTCACAAAACATTTTCATAAAATCGTATCATCACACATATAACATGAATGTTCAAAAATTTGTATGATCTATGTGTGTTCAATTATGCTTCATTATACACATGTCGTACCCATCTGCGCGCAACCAATGGGGAGTTGGGGGAGTGACCCTCCAACCACCTCCAAGGTCATAACTTATAACTTTCGTTCTTATCATAAACCACCTCCAAGGTCATAACATATAACTTTCGTTCTTATCATATTCTCTCATTAATTTGAGGTTAGTACGACACTTATTCCTATATTTTGTTAGCCTTCTTCTTATTAATTATAACAATGTGAATATTTACATGTCACTATCATCTATCATATGGCATAAATATCTGTGAGGCATGTCGATCATATTAGTGCAAGAGAAATTATGCACGTCAAATACTTAATCCAAGCAATACATATAACTCATATTCATCAAGGTAAATCATAGCAAACGTAGAGCATCAACAAAGAATTTTTTTTTATTCTATGTTGTGGGTGAGATTGTACTTATTTATCTTATATGTTTAGACTTTCGGAGTTATACCTCCTACTATGCAAGTTTGAGAAATTGTCCTAATTTAACAACATCTCATTATTAAATAGATTATAGTTATATTACTTTATTAATTATTTATTTATTTTATAAATTAAAGTGAACTTAATTTACTTATATCATAATTAACCTTCACAATTAATTCAAATTAATTATTAATTGATAAATAAATTTATATTAATTATTATTTAATTAATTTAATTTTACTCAATTTAATTTAATTGATTAATTACTCAATTGATTAATTAATTAATTAATTAGGTAGTAGTTAATTATTACTTTATTTAATTGAGTAATTATAATTAAATTACATAATTTTAATTTACATAATTAATAATTATATCATTAATAATTTAGTTATGTTACTTAAATATTATTTCTCATATAATAATTATCAATTATTAATTCTCATATAATAATTAATAATTAGATTATTCTAATACTTAATGTTTGATTAATCTCTAATTAATCATCTATAGTTATAGTAACAATTATATCAATAATTAATGATTAATTAATCTCTAATTAATCATGTATTATAATTATGTAGTTACTCAACGTAATAATCTTACTTACACAGCTAATTATCACTTACCAACTCTTATAATTAATTAATTACTAATTAACTTTATCAGCATAATTACATTTTGTTCTATATTTATTATTTATTTATTTATTTATTTCTTAATTAGTTAATTAAGTCACCTAAGTGGATACCTTCCATATATTATTGGGCTTGTAAGGCCCAAACTCATTAGTTATGATCATTTAGTTGGGCTAAGGTAGTCTCTTGGTATATGCCTAATAATCCTCAAGTTTACTTTATCTTAGTCCATTGAAAAACTTGTGATTCAACTTTATAAAGTTAGAGTTCTTCACATTATTTGATCATACACTTAATACCAACTCATTTCATAAATAAATATGTCCATATGTTATGACTTACCCTTATATCACATTTAATGTTTAATCGTTTTGTCGGTATGAGATTTTAAATTTGAGTATAATCCCGTTTTGTACACTTGATAACTCGTTGTAAATCTTGAAGTATCTAGTTTCTATCTTTATAATTTGTTTTCCAAGATTTCAAGCGTTTCAAACAATAATGTGAACGTTTTTCTAAGTGTCTTATGGTAAAATATCAGTTTATTAAATTACAATACAATATTATGTGATTTATAAAATTTATGTACGTATCCGTTTGAAACGCATGCTAACTCATTTCAAAGTTGAGATGTCTACTTTATAGTCATAAAGTTATTTCCTTTAGTGTTTGAGTGTTTCATACTGTATACTTAGGTTTTGTTATTTTTGGTCTCACGTATGTACCATATCTCCAGATTTATAGGTAAATTTAGAAAAATCATAACAATTCACTTACAAGTCCAAATAAGACAAAAGATATGTCATTGGAAAGCTTATGGTGTAGTTCATATAATAAGAACAGTTTTGTAAAACATTATGGTCTACTAGCCCAAAATATACAAAACATGTGGCTAGCATAGGGTTCCAACAAAAACTCTCAGTTCGAGGTCCAAATTTGTAAAATTCATCACAAACTGCACATTTATCCGGCTGAGGCGCATGATGCCTTGTTGGAAAGCTTAAAGACTTTAGTTTTCAGATCTATAGCTTATAATCCAAAATTTTGAGACTAAAGGATTCGGAGTACATAAAACCCTTGGCTAGACTGTTCTCCAGAGGTTCCTTTTCTCTCTAGTTTTGTGTCACATAATTTATTTTTCATACCAAAGTTTCTAATGCATGCCATATTACGACAACAACCACAAGATATAAAAAAGTTCGTAGATCTAACCGAAATGCTCTGTGGATCCTTTAAAAATCTTGGACCTCCAAAGTTCTTCTCAAAACCTTTTCCTAGGTAAGAAGAAGTCTAACATTAAGATTCTAATTAAACATCATGCTTTAGTACTCCAAAAATGACTAAAACACAAAGAAAACCACTATGTTACCTCTAATAACATGTCCTCTAACTTCACAAGGGTTTTTGAGCTTAACTTGTGTGAGCATAAAATGAGATGTCGGGAGCTTGTTTTCATTCAAAATTTTCTTTAAATGAGCTGTATTTTGTGGGGTAAAAATGAAAAATTTGTGGATAATTCTCCCATTGCATTGCCGCTACTTAAGGGAGGGAGTCGGTGTGAAAATTTGTTCAACAAGTGGAGACAAAGGGCCACTTTCACTTGTCTCTTCATTTTGTCATATTGTCAAAACAAGCCATGTCATCTCTTACATGAGGTTGCATGTATGCACCACTTTCTTTTTTTCTTTTATTCTTTTATTCTTTTTTTCCTTTCTTCTTGCTTTTAACCACAAAATCCGGATCCCCCTTTGGTTTTCTCATTTCTATTTTGTTTTTCTTTCTTCTAATTTTTCTGCCATTGATCAAAGGTTGTCATCCTTATTCTCATCCATTCGATCTTCCATCACACCAATTCTTACCTTAAGCTCTCATTTGTCACTTATCATCCAAAACTTGGCCATTGATTTGCTTAGGATCCTTTAACATAAACACTACTAAAAAAGAGGGATTACACGACGGCATTACACGACGGTTTCACAAAACCATCGTGTTTCCGTTTACACGACGGTTTAGTGGAACCGTCGTGTAAACTCAAGGTTTACAAGACGGGTTTTTAAAAAACCATAGTGTATTCCTAATTTTTGTATCCCTAGCAATAGCCCTTATTTTATCTTACAGAACTGTTGCGCAGCCGTGAAAAACATCACAGAAACCTGCGAAACCACATCTCCTCCACTGCGAAACCAACACTCGCGTATAGTAATTATTTGTAAGTATAGTGATTATTACTTACTCTTCTTTTTAGTTATTTGATTTTTATTGACGAATTATTGTAGATATCTAAAATGGTATATTCTCGTTTTATTTTTCTTCTTTGAGTATGATTTGTTGAATTTTTTCAATAGCTTAATATGTTGTATTTTTAAATGCAAAACTTGATTATTGAATGAATTGTATGATATATTTAATATCGATTTAGGTCGGGTTCTTGAAAATGGATCGAAAATGGATGTGGGCTAATAGATTGACTAGAAATACCGAGATGGTGTTAAAGAATTTTTGTCATTTGTCAAAACTCACATGAAGAATGATAAGATTCGATGTCCTTGTGTGGATTGTGGAAATCATAGATCTTATTCAGTTGATGAAATTAGAAGACATTTGCTTGCCCGTGGGATTATTTGTACATACCAAACATGGTATTTACACGGTGAAATGTGTTTTAATCCATCATCGAAGAACAAAGCGAAAGAACCTTTTGTTGAGAAAGATGTAGGAGATAATTTGTTTGATATGGTTAATGATTTGGAAGAACAGTTTGTGCATCGTCCGGAGTTATTTGAAGCAATGATAAATGATGTCGAGATGCCCTTGTATGACGGGTGTAGTAAATATACGAAATTGTCCGCATTGGTCAAATTATGGAACATGAAGGCATCGGGAGGATGGACAAATTCTAGTTTCATGGCTCTTTTAGAATTTCTAAGAGAGGTTCTACCGGTTGATAATAAAATACCCGCTAGTATGTACGAAGCTAAGAAGACGTTGAGCACTTTGGGAATGGAATATGAAAAAATTCATGCATGTCCAAATGATTGCGCCCTTTACCGAAATGCGTATGAGGATTTGGATGAATGTCCGGTTTGCTAGGAGTCAAGATGGAAGAAGGGCAAGAAGCCAACGAATGACAGCAAAGGTGTGCCGGCAAAGGTGTTATGGTACATTCCTCCGGCACCGCGTCTGCGGCGTTTATTCCGTAATGCCGATCATGCCAAGAATTTGACTTGGCACCATGATAAACGTGTTGAAGATGGCATGCCTAGACATCCAACCGATGCACCACAATGGAAGACCTTTGATGCCGATCATCCTGAATTTAGTGCGGAACCACAGAATCTACGTCTTGGTTTGTCGGCGGACGGAATGAACCCACATGGTAATATGAGTAGTAGGCATAGTACTTGGCCCGTCATATTTGTCAACTACAATCTCCCTCCGAAGTTGAGCATGAAGCGGAAGTTCTTGATGTTGACTTTATTGATATCTGGTCCTCAACAACCAGGGAATGACATTGATGTATACTTAGCACCACTAATCGATGATCTAAAGAGCTTATGGGAAAAAAGGATCGAAGTTAGAGATGCTTACCATCAAGAGGCATTCACACTCCGTGCAATGTTGATGTGGACAATTAATGACTTTCCTGCTTATGGAAATATATCCGGTTATTCAGTCAAGAGTTCTATCGGTTGTCCCGTTTGTATGAAGAAACATCTTCCATCCGATTGAAGAATGGTAAGAAAACTGTTTACCTTGGTCATAGGAGATTCTTACCATAAAATCATCGATACCGCAAACAGAAAAAGGCTTTCGATGGTAATACGGAAGAAAGAATCCCTCCCCGGGTTTTGACGGGCGAAGACGTTTATGAGATGGTTAAGGATTTGAAAGTGGTGTTCGGGAAAAGAAACGGTGTAACAATGATCCCGTGGTAGATGGACCTTGGAAAAGCGGTCGATCTTCTATGAACTTCCATATTGGAGGACACTTTTTGTTCGTCATTGCTTGAATGTGATACATATTGAGAAAAACGTTTGTGAATCAATAGTGGGCACGTTGCTAGACATTTCTAATAAGAGCAAAGATGGTGAAAAAACATGGTTGGATATTAAGGAATTGAAGATTAGACTTAACTTGATCCATACGAAAAAAGGGAATGCAACTTACTTACATTCGGTGAAGTAAACATTATCAAGACAAGAAAAAGAAAGCTTTGTGAGTGGCTCGCTTCTGTAAAAGTGCCCAACGGGTATTCTTCCAACTTCAAAAGGTTGGTGTCTATGCAAAAGGTTTTGTGGGCCCTGCTAGGGTTAGGGCCGGCAATTTCGGGCACGACACGGTGACACGATACGTAATAAATGGGTTTAGACCGCACGTTTAATAATTGGGTCGAAATTGGGTCGACACGTTTAACACGAAAATAAACGGGCCGGAAACGGGTTAACACGATTAACACGTTTATGTTAGAATTTTCAAACTATTCTAAAGCTCTTTTATAACAAGTATAGGCTAGGGCCGTCAATTTCGGGCACGACACGGTGACACGACACGAGAACGACACGTAATAAAAATGGGTTTAGACCGCACGTTTAATAATTGGGTCGAAATTGGGTCGACACGTTTAACACGAAAATAAACGGGCCGAAAACGGGCTGGCCCGAACACGGCCTACGAACACGAATTGCCAAGCCTAGCTAGGGTTGTTGCACGTAAGCTATAGAGCAAAAAGAGAGGGAAAAAAAGGGAAAAAAAAAAAAAAAAGGGGGAAAATTAGAGGCGGTGGTTGGGGCTTATAAAAGGAAGCCTAGGGCTCCGTGCAAGGGGTCTTTAGGCTACGGGAGAAGCCAAAAACCAAAGAAGAAAAATAAAAATATATATATTTTAAGTTTTAGGGTTAGTTTTCTACAAAATTAGTGAGAGATTATCTTGAATTATCAAGAAGATAGGAAGAAGAAAATTTAGGAGAAGGCTTTGGAGACTTGTGACACCTTCAAACTGGGTTTTCTTGTTTTATTTTCTTATCTTTTTATTTTTGTAATTTGAGAATGATTGAACCGTTATTTTGTAGATTTTTATTTTATTTATGAAGTAATTTTCTTTTCTAGGGATATGATATATCCAGATTATGATTATTTGAGTTTTATTTTTATTTTTATTTTTAATTGATTGATATTCTATTCCAATTCTATGTTGAAGTAATTAATCTGTGCTTAGTGTTTGTGAATTTCTGGCCAACTTTTGCATGATTTGGTATTTGATTTAAGACTGAGAAACAATAATTTGAATAAGCCCTTGTTTAATCTACTATGAGATTGCCATAAGCTAGAGATAGTTCTGAAACTTGTGCAGCATTATGAATTTCCTATTCTTAATGAATTGTGGTAAGCTTAGAGTTTGAGACCGAGTGGTGATAACAGGCTTTTTGTGAGATAAATTGTTAAAGCCTGAAAATGATTAATGATTAATTAGAGAGAATTCCGCTGGCAACATAGGGAATAGATGATGATTAATTGGATTGGGATTTGAATATGATTAATCTGGTAAAATCGGAAACCTTATATTTTAGTATTTTGAGTCTTTTGTCTTTTATTTATTTTGTTATTTTTATTTAAAAATCTCTTTTCGGTTATTCAAATAAAGTTAGAGTTAATATAATTTTCAGTAATTGGTAACGACTATACTCGTGGAAACGATACTTTACTTATCACTTTATTACTTGTTTACGATATTGTACACTTGTATTTTCGGCAATAGCTACTGTAACGGAGATATTTTCCAGATGTTTGTGAGATCTGTGGCACTCCATTTGGAGATCTTGTATAAGCTTTATGCATTACTAATACCAAGTTGAAAAAGACAAATCGATAATTTTGTTTTTGCCCTGAGATGGAGGCAAGTCGCCTTATGCTGGGAGGTTTTGACAATTGAGAGAGATAATATGGTCGGCCCCGGACGAAATAACGGGAGCAAAGCATCATATTTGTAGGCTTTGGCCATGGTGTAAACTGGAGTAGAGGTCTTGACTTTTGGAGGAGGAGGTGAAGACAATAATGAGAGGAGATAGAAGTATAGCGGGAGAGAGATGAAAAATAGAAAGTAAAAAAATACAAGTGGCATAAAAGAAAAACAGTTTGAGAAATGAAAATAATTAAGGTGGCATATGAGATGGAGTACTATATCGCAAGTTATGAAGGTTCATATGCGAAAGCTAGAATTCGAGTTGTGTGTTTCTAAGATTACTCTTTTACTAATTTCATCACTAGCTGGAAAAAGAGCCGCCGGTTCTTCCATGGAAGGTGTTGTTCATAGAGGTGCTTCGTTTCAAACAATACCTTGATTGGAAATTTTGATCCAATTTTTGGTAGCTGTATTCTCAAAATTTCTTATGTACACGCAATGCTTGGACTTGGATAGTTCTGTTTTGATGTTGAATTTGCAATGAAGCAATTTTTATGGAGATATAACCCCTATGTGTGAAGAAAGAAGTGTTTGAAGACACTAAATCTCAGTCACAACGAGCTTCAGGGGAAAATTCTAAAACCTTTGATCAGATGCAAAGAGCGAGGCGTTCCAAACATTTGACACAATCCTATATGTGACTAACCGATTTACTTTTTCGGTACAGAGTTTGCAAAAGTTACAAGTTCTGTATTGCGTTTGATAAAATTTGATTGTCCCATAAGGCACTCCCCAAAGTATTGTGGCTTTTAGAAGATTCGTATCAACGATATTTTCATATTCCAAGTACTTTTAGAATATGTGTATCATCGATATTTCCTTTAACAATTTAGTGGAGATTTACCATATTATGTGTATCATCAATATTTCCGTTAACAATTTTAGTGGAGATTTACCATATTCTAAGTATTTTTTATAAGATATGCATCATTGATATTATTTTTATTATTTTTTCTTCTTTTTCTTTTTTTCTTTTTTGGTTGGCTAACAGTGAAGCCACTATACGACGAGATCATTTTCGTGAGTGATTAGATCAGTTAGACAAGTAGTAGCAAGATGGCTATAAGGTCTTTAGGCATAATGAGAATAGACATGAATAAGAGTGAGTATTAAATAAGTTGTTTAATTGTGTGGCTATAGAATTCAGGTTTGAAGTTATTATGAATTTGATTCTTGTGTTTACTTAAATGCAGAATCCATCCTAATGGACTATTATTGTAGATTTAGATTTAATTATATACCCCAAAGCTCTTTTAATATTCTTGTTTATGATCAAGGATTATTGTATATTATTAAAACCTCTTATTGGATATTCCGTTATTTTGAGAATTTTTTATTTACTAGGTTGTGAAGTAATTCATTTTGTCTAATTAAATATTTTATATCATTTTTTAGTATAAGGAATTCGAACTCTACACTTATGTTAGAGTCAGGTCTGTAACCACTTCGCTTTATTGTTAAACTTTTAAGCGTGTTTTGTTGAGTATATTAATTGATCTTATCAATTAGAATGTTTTGCATGTCATTCTATAACCAAATATCAGCTCACGAGTTTTATTTTGTAAGGAAAAAATAGTATTTTTTTATTTCTAATCGACTGTCGGCGGGTTTCCAATCGACTCCGGTGAGTTACCGGTTGGTTACCAAATGGTACCGGTTGGTCATTGACCGCCGATGAGTTTCCAATTGGTAACCACTACCGCCGGCACGTAACCAATTGATTACCAACTGTAAGTGGGTTTCCAACCAACCATCAACAACAAGCAAGAAATAATAAAGCAATTCAACATCAATAACAAGTAATAAATATAAATAAATATCAATCATTAATAACAGGTAGAAGACATAAATAAAAAAGTAACATAATAAAAAACCACTTCACCATAAAAAGCAACCGAGCCTCAAGAGATGGTGAAAACTGTACTAAAAAGCTTAGTATAAAGCTAACAATTGCGTACTAAATAAGCTATTCTATCTATGTGTATTTATATGTATATTTATATGCTATTCTATTTAGATGTATTTTATCTTTTATGTATTATGATATTAGTTTGTATTTATATAAACTTGTATTATATTTGTTCAAGTAACACAATATGAGATTTCAATACTAAATAAGTCCATTAAATATACGTGGTCAGAAAGTTCGTAAATATAAAAACATGCTTAAGAGCTTAGTATAAAGCTAACAAAGTACGCAATGGTAAATAAAGCTGGGCATTTCATTTTAATAAGACTGGTGCTAGTCTTTTTTTCTAACTAGTGATCAGATAACATTGTCTTGTGTTATAGTAATAATGATATTGAAATAACAAGCACCAATAAAAATGGAGACATTGGACCGTGATATGATAATTAAGAAAATTGAACAAATGTCCTATTTTTTTTTTTTATTAATAACATAAGTCCATTAATCATATTATATATACTTAGCTGTTTTTTTCCATCACAAAAGACAAATAAATACAAGTTATTTGACAGTTAAAGAATGTAGTTCTAAGTTGATATATTAAATTAGACTACTTGTATACTGGATGTATTTTACATTTTAAGCATTGGTAATTAAAAAAAAAATAGAGATGAAGATATTCGAATTCTGCATTTTTATGCTAAATTATATTTACAATGACAATAATAAGGGATATACGAGTAATGATATTTTTTAAAGAAGTTTTTAAATAAATGATCAAATTTTATAAAATGAGACGGTTTTTTAAAAATTAGTCAATCAATAGATGACTGATTAATATGTTTTTTAAATTAAAAAAATTTGATCATCTATTTAAATAATTATTTAAAAATTATCTATTTATTTAATTTTTTCAAATAACAATCTCTGAAAAAATACCAAAATAAAATTATTATTGTTTTTTTATAGTAAAATAGAAGCTCACATAAACAGCCCCCATGTAATACTTTTTATTTTTTGGTGTTAAAGTTCCAATACTATTTTTTTTATTGGAGTTCCAATACTAGCCTTCGCTTGATAAGTTAGTTGGAGATGAAATTTTTAAGTTGGAGGTGGTTGATTTTTTAAAAATTAGTTATAAATTTTGTTGATTTTTGAGATGAAAAATACAGTTTAATTAAAACTAAACTTAAATATCAAACGGAGGGTTAATTTTTAATTTAGGAAATAAATTGGATCCTTAATCCTTATTTTTTGATAAACAATTGGATCCTTAATCCTTATCTTTTTTTTTTTTAAAGCACTTAATCCTTATTCCTTAATCCTTAATCCTTATCTAATGTTATGTAATCTAATCAGCCCATCTGACAAGCAAAAATGCCACACAGGCTCCAAACCACTTGTTTTTGTTTTTTGTTTTTGTGGGCCGGTGAGATTGTGATTGTGGATGGTATTCAGTTTTTGCAGTAGTTCTGGCCAGGTGTTTCTCATAAAATAAAAATAAAAAAAGTTGTTCTGACAATAAAAAAAGAGATCCTATAGAGTTCAGAAGCTGACCATCCATCGCAAAACGACAACACCAAACATCACAATTCCTACTCATTCATTCGCAGTCCTCTAACTTGAAACGACACACTCTCTCTCTCTCTCTCTTCTTCTTCATCTTTTTCTGCTCCTTCCTCATGGCTCTCGCCGCTCCTCCCTCCTCGCTTTCCCTCGGTAATTTCTCCACTTTTGCCTCTCTCTTTCTCTTTTCATTAAATTTCCTTTCCTTCATTATTTGCTTTTTATTATGAGAGGTGTAGATTTCTCAAATTTTAGCTATACCCACTTCGATTTGCATGCCTCAGACCAATACCCCTTCGATTTTTCAACTCTTTTTTTTTTTATTTTTTAATTTTTTTTTGGAATTTGGACGACCTCGCATTCAGTTATTTCATCTTTTTTGTTTTTTGTTTTTTTAAGCAGCTAAGAGGACCCATATGGAACAATAAATTAAATTAAATCAAATTTTTTTTGGTTTCTTGCTTTCTCTTTAGTACCTCAGAATGTTGAGGAAATTGTCTCGACCTTCATTATCTTATCTTTTATTTTTATTTTTATTTTTATTTTTATTTTTGCCCTTTTTTTTTTATGAACAAAGACTTTTACTTTGATGATGGATTGCATAAGGGAAAAAAAAAAAAAAAAACAAAATTCTCTTGAGGTGAGGCACATTAATTGTTGTCATGGAAATTATCTAAATGGAGAGGTTGTGTGGTAAATACACTACCTGTAGACGCAATTTTTAACCATCTCGAATTATATTAGAATAAGAAAAGTATGATCAGTGAAAATATAATGGTTAAAAATTTTGTCCTATCAGTTCGGAATATTTTCACACGCTACATGCATTATGATAATTTTTTTCCTATTTAATGTACTTTTTTTATTCCTTTGAAATCTATTGCAATCGGAGGAAAATGTTATGCTCTGTCTGCATTTTTTGTCATGTGTTATATTCAGGCCTCTTCGTGCATTTATTTTATCATGCATTATTTGTTCCTCTTTAAGGTTTCAGATTCTAAAAACTACACCAATTTTTATGTGGTGGATTGGTTATTCAGGTCATTCACATTGTCATTCATGCTATGGAGAAGGAGTTTATTGTTCAGCATCTTATGGGATCATAAACAAATTCAAGAAACCTCCTTTAGATGGTCGAATGGTTCCTCGTTACGCTGGCATAAGGTTTGGTTCACTTCATTGTTGATTATTGCAGTCTAAATTTTACAATGGCATTAACTTACATGTACAGCTAACTTTTGTCTTTTTGAAGTGCACTTCCAATCTTTTCTGTTTTTGTTGGGTACTTAAAAAATATATATATATATATATTTAATGGCCAATCTTGATCTTGTTTCATTCTCCTCGTCGTTGTGAGTGTTTTGCAAAAAGAATCATCTCATGTTGACTTGAAATAAGAAAGTTATAAACTTTTAAAGTTTGAATTTCATGGAAATGGAAAAGAGAGAAAGAGAGAGGTGGATTTGTAGTTGAGTTTTTGTAACTGAACGAGATTTGGAAATCAACCTCCAAAAGTGAGGTTGGAGATAGAGAACTTGACGGGGCCTTAGTTATTTGTTTTTCAAGGTTCTAAACTAGAAGTGGGAAATTTGATCTCCTGAAATCAATTAAGGATTTACAAATAGCACAAGGAGTGTGACTGTATGAATATGATCATAATTTAATCTAGCGTTGATTTTTTGTTTGCTTCCATTACATTCATTTTCATCTTCACTTGTTTTCCAATTTCTTTCATAACTAATGAAGTTTTTGATGCAGGAATCCGTTTCCAGGGTCGACACAATTCCAATGGTTGTCTGTTGGACGTGACCTTTGCCTCTGGAAAGTTTCAGTTGCTGCAGATTATTCAGATTCTGTTCCTGATTCGTCTAACTTTATGACTAACCGAGGTTATCATCCACTTGAAGAGTTGAAGGGGTGCAAAAAGAACTGGGAGACTAATCTCACTTCTGCTGAAATTGCAAGGACCGCAGTTGAGGTTTGTGTTTATAATACTTGTGTTCTATGATATGTGTCAAATTTGTGTCATTGAAAGTAGGTAGTGCCCGTAATTTTTTTTAATAGGAGCAGACCTTATATACCTTAGATTATCAAAAACAGTTAAGTGATTCTTTTTTCTCTCTGTTTTTAGGCTAACAGCAATGCTTTGCTGGTTTTCCCTGGGACAGTACATTGTGAACCACACGAACAAATTTCATGGGCCGAGTTTCAATATGTTGTCGATGATTATGGAGGTATTCTTCTATACTATTTTCTTGTGTATATTGTGGAGCAGTTGACACCATTTCTTTTTAACTTGTTGATTTCACATTCTGATCCAAATTGAACCTTTTTACTTATTCATGTAGATATATATTTTGAGATATTTGATGATGCAAACATCTTAGAAGATCCTGCAGCTAGTAGCCCCGTGGTGAGGATTAGCATACTTCTATTATGTTTTCATGTGCAAATTTTATGTCATTGAGCTGAAGAAATATCTTATTGTAGGAAAATTTCAGTTCTCCTCATCTAAGTCAAAAGTTGGATAGGTAGCTATTCTGTATAAAAAATGGTTCATGTGCTGATAACCTAAATTGGCATATTCACCATTATCATACTTCATGTTAAATGTCTACGAGTTATGGATTTTCCGAAGTGCATTACTTGATGTCAACATGAAATTTGCACATAACTCGAGGCAGATCAGGTGTCCCAGTTCTTTAATACAGTCCTGGCATCATGGGAAGCTTCTTATTAGTTCCAATGGTTCCATCTCTCCTTTTCTGCTTTTCATCTTTACTTCTGACAAGTCCCTTCTGAATGAATACCACCTCAAAAGAGGCTCATATTATTAATGAAAAGAAAACTAAAACACGCATCACAAACAATTAAAAAAATCTGTAAAATGGTAAACCAATATAATCCCTATATACACGAAAATCCAAAGAACTAGGACAACAAGACGACCACATCCTACTACAGTTGATGATCCCAAGACTAGCAAGTTTGTCAGCACACCCGTTAGCTTCAGGAAACACATAAGAGATTACTTCTGGCAAGTAATTTCTTTTTCTTATTTGTTAATATGTTTATCTACTTATGTTGGTACTTTGCTTTAGAATGCTCTGATTGGGATGGATATGCCAATATATGAGAACAGAAGGATGACCGGTGAATACAACATTTCCGATAGTGGTAGTATCGACGAAACCGCTTTTGATGATGATTATTTTGAGGTAAGAGTCAACATATTCTTGACTTTTAGTGAGAACAGAAAATCCGAGGGACACAAAGATTTAGGGAAATGGAATGAATGATTTTGGTAGGTTTGGGGAAGAAGAGATATAGGAGTTAGAAACAGTCATGAAATTTGCAATAAAATATCTAAGGAATTTCCTTTTGGAATTCTGGTTATCTGATAGTTCTTGTGAGACGTTCTTCAAAGTCACTTTGTTCTATAAAGATAAACAGCAAAATGAGCTTGAACAATTCTAAATCTCTCCTCCCTCGCTTACTGAAAAATCATAAATGGGGGTCATGGTAATCAACTAGGATAGGTGGCTAAAAGCTTTCCGTCTTATTGAGAAAAAAATTTTTTGCCTCTTAGTCCCACAGTTTGTTTTTCAATAATATACTCTCTCCATTTGAAAAGCAAACTGGGTAAAAGAAAGTGCCTTGGATGCAACTTTCCAACTGTTTTGCATTATGTCATTTTGTTAATATCCTCATTCGATATCTTATTGTCAATCTTTATTATTTATTTATTTATTTATTATTATTATTTTTTTTTCTTGTAGGTTGTAGAATCTGAAGTTTCTGAGATTCCATTTGATTGGGGGATGCCAAATGCTTCTACTTTGATTCATCCTATTTACTTTGCGAAGTGCTTGACTAAGGTGATTACTCGTTGGTTTGATCAGTCGATCAAGTAACTTTCACAATTCAAGTATTTTAGATAATTTGGTAATCTCAATTTTAGGAGTAAATTGTATTTTTAGTGAGAATTTTATGTGAAATATTTTGGCTAATGAAAAGGATATGTGCCATTTCGGGGTGTCTTTTATTGGCTGGAGGGAATTTTATTCTGTCTATGATTTTGCAGAAGATTTGAGCATAAAACATTCTTCATTTTATTCTTTTTATGATTTCACATAAGATTTGAAGCATAAAACGTACTGAAGTACGTGCCTCTCACCGAAGAGAAGTGTAATAATTAGCAACACTATAGTTGATGTGTAATAGAAAGTTAAGTTGTACCTATGAAGAATCTCATAGAACTAGCTTTTGAAATTTAATGAAGAATTTATCGTGTCCATATAATATCCTATGTACAATTTAGAAGAGATCCTCTTTTTTTTTTTTTTCTTCTTTTTTAAATATATATATATATATTTTTTATTTTTCATACATGTTTGATGAGTCTCATCGACATGATTTATTTTCGTTCTAGGTCATTAATATGGAATACGATAGGAAAATGGACCATCCATCAAATGGTGTTTCTATATTGGGATGTCTCAGACCTGCTTTTGCAGATGAAGAATCCTATATAAGAAGATTATTTAGCTACGCAGATGGGGATGGATACCATTCAGAGTGGTCAGGTACTTTATCTATATACTTGAGTTTGGTGCTTGAAATGATTAACAATTCTCATAATTTATATGATTTGTCAAATATTTTTCTTTTTCGAAGAAACGTTGAGATCAAATAGCATCAAAATGGTTTGAGGACATCAAAACTAGGTTGTACATACTCAAGCCAAAGATCATGTGCTAAAACCTAGCCACTATTGAATGAAAATAAAATAATTCATAAATTATAACCAAAAAAAAAAAAAAAGAGGTTCAAACAAAGAAACAGACAACTTTTTCAAACCTTCAAAATAATTTTCAAACTAAAATTTATCGGTTTTGCCAATTTTTTACCTAATGGTTTATGCCTAAAAGTTGATGTCTTTGTTAGTGGTTTTAGTACAACTCTTGTAAAGTTTTGAGCTTGCAAAGTTCGGTTATTTTCATTTCAATTGTTGTTTTAGTGGGAAATCTTTATCAGACTAAATTTAGTATCCCGTAAGGATCGTTATTTATTTATTTATTCTTTTTGAACTTGGGGTGTGGGATTTGAACTCTTCATCTTGTGGTGGAGTCCACTGTAGAATTACCACAAGGCTATGCTGACAAGCACAATTGGTAGAAGTTCTTAACAGTCCCCCACACGAGTTGAAAAAGAAAAAAAAGAGTTAAAAAAAAGAAGTTACACTTCATTTGTTCATATTTGGAAGCAACTAATAAGAACCAAGAACACTCAAGAGAAAAATGGAAGGAATTATTATTGTAAATAAGAACGAAGTTACACTTCATTTGTTCATATTTGGAAGCAACTAATAGGAACCAAGAACACTCAAGAGAAAAATGGAAGGAATTATTATTGTAAATAAGAACGAAACACAATTACAAAGATAGATTTGCAGACATTCGAGAGGTCTGCTAGCTCTTCCAAGGGCTTTCCCCACTTTCCCGCTAATCAATCCTTGCCCTTACTCTCTACTCATCCCCTTTTATACTAAACGAACTACTTACAAACCTCACTAATTGGTTATGCTACTAACAAACTAACTATTGATTCAAATCCTATCATCAACCTGGATCAATTGTGATTATTCTAGTCTTATATAACAATTACTTTTCATTTTTCCAGTGAGGCAGGGGAGTTTGATTTTTAACATGAATTAGAATGTGTATAGATTTGTGCTTTTATGTTTTTTCGTAACGCATTCTTTTTGCTCATGATCAATGTGTGATTTTCAAAAGAACTTCCTAAACACCTTTATTTATGTTTGACATTAGGAAACCGTTTTTGCATGCTGCATGCTAGGATGATATATAAATAGATACATGTAGAAAATTTCCTTATATTGATAGATAAATCAAATACAAGGGAATAGAGGACGAGTTATCTTTTAAAGCGAAAAAAGAAAAAAAAAATGCTTTTCGTTTGACTATATTTAATTTCATGTGTAGATGGTGAAATTACAAGCTCTACTTCGAAAACTGACCGAGGCAACAATGGATCAACTCTCTATAGGTTGGAAATTTTGAGAATAGAACTGTTCTCCGTATATGGTGTTCAGGCATGTATACTTGACTTTCTATGGTCATGCGCGTGTGAGTTGTACTCCTTAGGTATTCCTTTTTTATATTTTTATTTGTTTTTGGTAGCAAAAGATATTATCAAGTGAAAAGTGTAAAATGCAATTGCAGGAGAACAAGGTGTCCTCAAGATCACACGTTACATAACATCCTTCCAACTAAAAACAATTAAAGAAATAGGAATATCTTTGAGCTGTTTATAAAAGAAGCTCGTAAGCAGGTCAAAATTTCATGTACTACGTCACACTAGAATATCTTACCCAGAGAGGGCGGGGGGACTTGCCTTTTGTTTTGAAAAGTTTTCCAACGTGTAGTTTCTATGCGGAAAAAAGAAAATTGAAGTTTCACCCTAATGCACTGTCTAATTATCAGAAGAGAATACGTGCAAGGATATGTTAGTATTACCATCTAAGTTGAGGATCTTTTTTATTTATAATCTTCTATTTAATTTTGAAATTGTGATCCTGAAAGTTATTTACTTATTCATTTTGTGTAATTGCAGTCTGCAATTAGTTTGCAAGATTTTCAGGATGCAGAGCCTGATTTTCTTGTGCACTCAACGTCGGCAATTGTAGAGCGCTTTACAGAAAAAGGTATTAGGTGTGATGTTGCTCTTAAAGCTCTTTGCAAAAGAAAGGTCTTCATGTTGAGGTAAACACTGCATTGTGTTAATACAGTTAACTTGCTACTTACATTATTATGCGTGACTTTCTTTTCCACTCCTTCGTTTCTACTACTTCTGAATTCTTTTGGTTGTCCATACGATAAAGTTTAACACCTAGCCATTAACCTGTCGCAACACTTGTTTCTCTAGCTTTAAAGTGGCTGTGTTAAACAAAGAAGTGTGAAGGTAAATTTATTGAAGAAAGCAGAGATCAGAATCAAATTATTTTATTAAAAAATTATTGCTGAAATTTTTATTTTTATTTTTATTTTTTCGTGAACTGAAATTCAAAAAAATATGTTAAAGAGTTGTTCTGATCAGCTTTCTAATGGAAGCCATGAGGTATAGGAACAAAACAAAAGGTTAATTTCACCAGCAAACTTCGATGGTTGTACAATCTATGTCCTCCATTGTGCAAGATCTCTGTAAAAGGTTTTATACAGAAATTGTAACTCCCCATAACCTTCTTGTCTGATATTGTTTGAGTCAAGTTGATGTGTTGAAACTGGTTGGTGCATAGCATGTTTGAGGTAGTTAAGAGGGATTGTTTATCACTAGAGATTATGGTGGGAAAAAAATGCTTGTCACCTCCAGTCTAATTTTTGTTGTGAAAGCTTATTACTAGTCCTCTATGTCAAAAATGTGAAAAATCATGCAACTGTTTTTTTTTTTTTTTTTTTTTTTTTTTTTGGTCAAGTTTCTGCGTGTGCTTTTTCTAGTCACAATTGATATTAAACTACCAATTTGATCCTCTGTGAAACATTGGTCATGTAGGGAGCTAATTTGATTGGCGTTGACAGTCTTGGAATGGACGTCAGAATTTTTGTGGGGTCAGAAATGCAAACTCATCGTTTTCCCTTTAAAGTCCGGGTAAGCATTTTCCAGTCAATTTAACCTTTTGAACCATTTAATTTCTTCCATTGACATGAAACAAATAATGTCGATTCTTGTTTTCTAAATAGGAACCTGAATTTTTGTTGATATTAGCCATGAACAACTAGGATTTAAGGAGAAAGGGTTATCCAAAAGATAAGTGAAAACGGAAACGGGAAAAAAGTAACAGAAACCACAACTCATCATAAGAAATTTTGCTATAATGCTCTCTCGTTTCAAGAGAAAGAACTTGGAAATTCTAAAGGTTGCTATAGATATTCATCATGAGGCATGCGCGTGTAGTCTTGACGACTATACAAATTTGAGCATTGCTATTTGTAATCATCGGTGATGCAATATCATGTGTGTCGTCGCTAAGAGGAGAATTGTTCTCATGGTAAAAATTAAAAGAACTGGGTCTCATCATGCTATGTGGCAGGTCAATGTGCTGCCACATTTATGGTTCGATTCTATAGTTGTCGAATATGTGATCCGTGTCTTTTTGTGAATACCTTATGAATCTCATCTGGAGAAGTGCAAATGTGATCCGTTCTATAGTGCTGCCACATTTATGGTTCCATTCTATAGTTGTCAAATATGTGATCCGTGTCTTTTTGCGAATACCTTACGAATCTCATCTGGAGAAGTGCAAATTTGTTGATGATTGTCATATGAATTAATCTGAGTACAGGCCACTTCTGAAGTTGCAGCAGAAAAGCAGATTCGGCAACTCTTGTTTCCGCGGTCTCGTCGTAAAAAATTGAGTAGTCATGGGAGTGGTCTTAGAGACCCTGCTTCTTTCTAATTTCTAACTCTCCCTCTCCCTTTGTGCTGTGCTAAATTAGGAGAATAAATCTTTAATTAGAATAAAAACTGAGACTTAAATTATGATAGAATCACTCTTTTTCTTTTTTTCTTTTGTATTTTTCTTTTCCTTTGAATCTTTTTGTTCCCTATTAGTTTTGATCTTGTACAGAATTAATGAAATAAGGTGCAAGATGCCAAGAAAAAAAAAAGTTGCAAGTTGATAAGCAGTTTTGTAAAGAAAATGAGGCTCTGCAATTTGCATGTCTAACTTTGTAATTGTTGAAGTTAAAATAACTATTTTATTTTGTCATGGGAGTTATTTGGTGGAGTCCAGAAGTGGAAAGATATTCAATTAGCTTCTAACAACATCCTTACGTAAAATGTAGTGGCAGAGTTTTGTGCAACATTCTTCTGTCATTTTTACATAAATTTTTTGTTTTGACGTTTGACATGATAGAATGTAAACATGCATTATATAGGGGTTATATATAAAAATGCCATAAACTTGACGCTCTTGATATTTATGTCTATTAGCATATTAAAGTTGATAATTTTATCATCTTATAATATTAAAATTATCAATTTTAATATTATAGTTGGTAAAATTGTAAGGAGACGTTGAAAACATGGTTTTTAACCTGATTTTCTTTATAAATTATGGATACTTTGAGCCCAGTGGGCTAGTTGCCCTCCAGTCTAGAGGCTCCTTTGTATTTTGGTCAAAAATTTAAACGTTTTGCAATTTTTTTTCTTTTTCGCGCCACCCCACACCCCCCCCCCCCCCCCCCCCCCCCCCCCCCCCGCGCCGAGATTCTTTAATTATACAAATTGCATAATGTTATTTTCTATAAAAAAAAAAAAAAAAAAAGTTGCATGAATAACCTAATTTTTTTTATCTTCAACTTTAACAATTTAAACGTAAAACACCAATCAAATAAAAAATGTTATATTACTGGATCAAGTAATCATTTTTTGGATTCTAGAACTTTAAAAGCTGAATCAAACTTTATTATAAACTGAGCTTATTTTGAAGGAAAAAAAAAAAAATCAAAGATACACCATTATTATTATAAACGACTGTTAACATTTTTGTATTATAATATTAGTTTATTTCACATCTATCCTGAAAATATTTCATGCCCACCTTGAAAATAATTTTTGATTCCATCAAAAGAATACACCTATACAAAATAGGTCAATCCTAAGGATTCATAGGATTAATTGTGAATCCAACACATCAATAAAAATATTTAAGTTGCTCCGTCCAATATTTTATTTTGTATTTAAGATCATGCATATAAAGTATGTATCTATAAAAAAAAAAAAAAAAATCTATACAAGAGTATCCTTGCATTCGGCTCAATCCTTTTTGTAAAAGATTGAGCCGAGTTTAGTTTCATGATTATTTACATAGATGTTCAAATTAGAGGTGTTGATTTGAAATATGTTTATTTTTCTTTTTATTTACATAAATGTCTAAAAGAGTAATTCTAAAACAATATTGCCCTTCATAAATAATAATCTCCTTTTCTTAATTTATTTTAATCTAACATCTTTGTCAAATTTTCATAAATAGTGTAACTAATTATACCATCTTAAATAGAGTTGACAAGGAGAATTTTAGTTTACGGGAGATTCAGCAGCATGAAAGACAATATTGACTTTTTTTTTTTTTTAATTGAAGCTTGGAGATTTGTACTTTATATAATGTCTTATATCGGAATCAGATGTAAATTATCATTTAAATTATGCCTATAATCACAGAAAAATTGAATTCAGTTCCACATGCTCTGGTAATTAAGTTAATCCATAAAGGTTACTTTGTTGAGTTTATTACAACAAGGGCAGAGTCACCTTTGATTGATTGGAGGCTCCCGTCCTCAATGAACTATTCTTTATTTTAATTTTATCGTTAAAATATTTATATATATATTTTTTCATTTTATTCCTACTAAAAATTGATAATCCTTATATAAATTATCATATAATTTTATCTTTTAATGTATACCCTTACTTTTATTTCATTTATTTTTTTCTTTGTACACTAAACTTTGCAAAATTGCCCATGAGTCGTCATATAATATGTCTACTAATAGTCTCACCACATGTCCACTACTAGTCTTACCACTCCACAGCCACCACCACGCACTAGGAACCAATAATGATATTATAATCATACCATTATAGTAATAAAATTCGGATTTCCCACCATCGAATTGCAAAAAAAGGAAAAAAAAAAAAAAAAAAGTGCATTCTTGTTTTAAAAATTATTGTGTCCCACTCGTAATTATATGTTTAATTGTCCATTTCAAAAAGTATATATATCTATATATGTTTAATTATTGGCAGAAAGAAAATAACATTTTTGGAAATGTTAAATTATAACATAGAATTTTTAACATAAAAATAAATAACATAATCAAATTTATCAAACTGAACATATATATATATAAAAAAAAAAAAAAAAAAAAACAAATGCATTCTTCCTCCACTCTCTCTCTCATTCCTCTCTCTTTCTCATTCTAATATGAAACTATCACATAAATTTGTTATAAAAAATTAACTATAAATCCATTATTTTCTAAAAAAATCTAAAGAAATAAGTGAATTTACCAAAAAATATGTTCTGATTTATCATCTTTTAACAAATTTGATATAAACTTCAAAAGTATTTATAAAATATTTTATTTATTATAATTTTCCTTAATTGTTAAGTGAGGTCAATCAACAGAGGAAAAAGTAAGATATCACAGAGCCACGAATTGAAAGTTACTGGAGCCAGCTAGTTGTAGGAGGTTACTATCCAAGTCGAAGAGTGAACAGTAAGAAAGAGAGGATATGTATTTTGACCCCCCAAAAAAAAAAAAAAAAAAAAAAAAAAAAAAAAAAAAAAAACACACACACACACACACAACACACGCACACACACACACACGCCACTATAAGATATGGGACATGATGATTATGATTTTTATCAACGTTTACACGATGACCAATGGGAATTAAAGTGGGTGGTTAGGCTTTTGTCTATTCAAATAAATCGTTAACGCATTACTCCACAGATAGAAATTGCTCAAGAAAAATTCACTAAACAAAATATACAAAAGATTCACCTTCTAAAAAATGACGACTTCGTCGTGGGGTTTCACTGCATTGAGTAGTTACACAGGACTGTAATATGTTTTGGAGTTAATGACTTAGTTATAGATATAACCCATTACAATATTTACAATACAGATAATGTTACAAACTTTGTCATTTTGATCCGATTTGTTCACTATTTTAATCATTCAAACTTATCATAGTTATCACATATCTATAATTATATTATAAGAGTGATGTTGCCTAAAAATACTATTCAAAAATTAGGTTAAGTTATTTTATTTTTTTTATGATGTTGTTTTTTTTTAATTATTTATTTTTTAACTTTTTCTTGATTTCTCTTGTTTTTTCTTTAATAACTTTTTTAAATATCTTTTTTTATTCTCTTATTTTTTTACCTTAAAATATATTGAAAATTTTGATATTTATATTTATAAAATAGATATTTAATAATTTTAATATATATATGTTTCACGTGTGCTTGTGATTTTAACTGGTGTGTGTGTGTGTATATATATATATATGAGATAAAATACATCATAATAGTCATATCAAAGTAAATGGACATTTTGAACAGATCCTCGGATAAAGGTTCTAAAACTTTGGTATCAACTTTACCTATCAACATTATATGAGAGTTCATGATCACATGCCTAACTACATTCGTACTTTTGTCTTCCATTTAAATAGTCTTATGCTAGTGGACAATTAGAGAATATATATGTATATATATATATATATATATATATATATATGGCTGTTTTAGGATAAGTTCTGGAGATATTTGTGTTGAAGATGAAATATAGTTTTTTTTTTTTTTTTTTTTAAATTAGATGAGATATGGTTTTGAAGATGTGTGATTAAGGTAAAAAATTCTAGAAAAAAGTATATTTGGAGTTTTTGTTATATTGAAGAATATTTGGAAAAATAAATGTATTGGAGATGCGTGTCTTGGGGAGGTGATATCAATTATTAAATATATATATATATATATATACAATTTTTCAATAAATCGAACAAGAACCAACTTGGTTTGTTAGAACAACATGCAATCAGGCGTTTATGAGGGGGAAAAAAAAAAGTGGAAAAGTGGGTGTGACAGCTTCTATCAGCTTGAGAAGGAAGGATAATATTGAACAGTGCAACCTATATAGGTTACACTGTTGAACTTTGTAGACGACATTTGGAAACCTTGATGCAGTGCCAAACGCCCAACTGGAAACCAGATGTGAAAACCACATGTCTCTAGACACGCCCCCTAACGGGACCTAAGTTGTCCTAAATTTGTTTGTTCATTTATTCTTTTCTGTCTAATTGTTAAATTCTGAACAAGAAAAGTCGTGTGAGACTAATTGAGTCTGTGGAGTTAATTTTCCAATTTTACATATTAGCAAACGACTATTAGAGCCTGTTTGGAAGGATATTCAGAGATGATGTTTTGAAAGTTGGGTTGAAAATGTGTGTTTGGGGAGGAGGGGATTTTAGAAAAAGTTCTGTCATATAAAAAATAGTGCAAAAATCTGATATGTTCTTAGAAAAAAAATAACAAAATTGATTTTATCTTCTTCGTTTCATCGTTTTGAGCATTTTGACATAAAAATCATCTTATTTCGATTTGAAATAAAAAAATTTTGAACTTTTAAAGTTTGAATTTTTTTTTTAAATAAAAGAGAAAGAAAATTTAATATAAAATTATGATTTTAAAATCTAGATAATATTTTACCATCTATGATGCGTCCCAAATGGACTCTTAGAAAAGAATTAACCCAAATTAGAAATATAACCCCGATGAGAACTTCTCAATGATCATCATTGTATTTATAAGAAAAGTCAGAGAGGTGCTCCATATCCACTTACTAGTGGATCTCTTTTTCCTTTGTTTTATTTTGTTTTGTTTTTTTGTTTTTTGTTTTTTTGTTTTTTGTTTTTTTTTTTTGTTTTTTTAAATTATTTGTTTCAATTCAAATTTTTTTTTTTTTTTTTTTACTGAACACGATAGCTAGCGAGCCTCCCTATATAACTAGATACCCCCTTAATATTTCATTTGTAGCACTTTTAAATCTTATTCTTGAATTACCTTCACCACAATGAAACCTCCTAAAAATCCCAAAAGTTTATTTCCTTTATATTCTACCATAATTTTGTACGTGATTTTTCTACAATCTATGAGCTTATTAAAAACTGACCATTACCATAGCTAATGCATTAGGCAATGAGACAGACAAGTTAGCCCTGCTCGATTTCCGGCGATCCTAACGGAGTTGTGAGCTCGTGGAATGACTCCATTCACTTCTGCAACTGGCTTGGAGTCGAATGAAGCCGCCGCCACCAGCCCACGACCAACGGATAACGTCGTTGAACTTACAAGGCCTCAACTTGCGAGGAACCATATCTCCGTACGTCCATTGGAAATCTCACCTTTATGAGGTTCATCAACCTCAAAAACAACTAACTTGTTCGGGGAAATTCCCCAACAAATAGGTCATTAGCGACGGCTGCGACATCTCAACCTTAGTGACAACATGCTGCAAGGTGCAATCCCACACAAACTTGAGCAATTGCTTAGAACTCAGGTGTCCTAGAACTCCTAGGAAACAAACTGGTTGGGATAATAGTTTGGCTCTATGCCGAGGCTTCAACACCTTAGTCTTGGGAAAAAACAATCTCACCGGAGGCATCCCCCGCCTTCTTGGAAAACATCTCGTCACTCATGCTATTTTCCGCGACGTACAACAATCTAGGGGGAAATGTTCCTGATGAGTTTGGCGGATTGAAAAGCTTAACGTTTTTCGCACTAGGGTCTAATGGTCTCTCCGGTACAATCCCTCTTTCCTTTTATGATCTTTCTTCTGTACGAACTTTAATTTCAATCAAAGATAACAAAATCATCGGTAATATTCCACCTACCATAGGCTTCACACTCCATAATCTTCGATGGTTTGCCGTCAGTGGGAACGGTATCTCTGGAGTAATCCCGCGATCAATTTCCATTCTTCTCAACTCCAAACACTTGATCTCAGTCGACAACAATTTTTTCTGGACAAGTTCCAACTAGTTTGGGAAACCTTGTAAATCTCCGATTGCTCGTTTTAGGGGGAAATCGTTTAGGGGATTATTCTACTAGTAGCTTGGAGTTCATCACACCTTTAACAAATTGCAGCCAAATGGAAATCCTAGCCTTGAGTTTTAACAACTTCGGAGGTGTTTTACCACACTCTATAGCCAATTTGTCAACCAAACTCAATCGTATTTACCTCGGCTTCAATCAGATATCCGGAACCCTTCCTCCGAATATAGGAAACCTCGTCAACTTAATCGTGTTCAACATACTTGATCATCTTTTCGTAGGTGTCATTCCAACTTCTTTGGGGAAGTTAACAAAACTTCCGAGCTTTAGACTTGGGATACAACCGATTATCAGGAGAGATACCCTCGTCTCTAGCAAATCTCACCCAATTGTCCAAACTTTTTCTCTCGTATAACAAGCTGAAAGGAAGCGTTCCCTCGCGCATTGCTAATTTCCGAAGCTTGACAGTCCTTGACTTTTCGAATAATAGCTTGAGTGGAGTCATCCCGAAAGAGATTTTCGGTCTTTTCTCATTGGTCTTACTCAACTTATCAACCAACTAACTCACTCGCAACCTACCTATGGAGGTGAGCAGACTGAAGAACATCAACACAATCGTTCTCTAGAGAAACAACCTCGCTTGTGAAATCCCAGAATCCATTCGAGATTGCGAGACTTTAGAAAACCTTGACCTGCACGGAAATTTCCTTTGAGGAACCATGCCTTCAGGTTTGGCTTCTCTGAGAGGTCTTCAGTAATTAGACCTTTCGATAAATAACTTGACAGGAAAGATTCCGACAGATATACAGAAACTCCGTTTCTTGATATGTTTGGCTCTTTCTTTCAATGACCTCGGGGGAGTAGTACCCAAAAGGGTGTCTTCAGTGGTTGGAAATGCTAAGCTTTGTGGTGGTATACCGAACCTGTAGCTTCCAAAATGTCCCAATAAGCAATCCAAACACGGAAAGAGTCGAGTACTTAAACAAGCAGCAATAATTGTTTGTGCGGTTGCGATTTTCCTTTTGTTTTCATCTTTGCTTATTCTTTATTGGAGGTGGAGAACAAGAAGAAAGTCATCCCTTGCATTCTCTTTGATCAAATTTCTTCCAGAGGTTTCGTACAAGATGCTTTATGATGCTTGATAACTCTATGAAATAGAGTTAATTATCACAATTTTTGGTTTAATAATTGTTGAAGTCTCGAGGTAAAATACCTCAATTTTCAGTAATATATTCAATATTAATCTCTAGCTTTGAAAAACTTCTGTTCAACCTTTAACTAAACATATATATATATATATATATATAAATATAAAATAAATAAATAACATATATATATATATATTAATTCTGTGCTTTGCAATTCAGGAAGCCCAAATATAGAACGGATGAGAGTACACTGGAAAAGGAAACGGAAAGCTGAAATGCATCTGACTGCTACAGGAATGGTTCAGCAATGCTACAGCAATGTTGCAGCAGTGAAGAATTGACTTAAAAGCACATGCTGACCCAAGTTTTGCTTAAAAGCTGACAGTTGGTTCACTTGCCCAATTTGTCTAAATATTACAGCTGTAAGGTGTCCACCATCCTTGGCTATTAAAAGGGCACGTGCAACTAGGGCATCTCTTTTGGTACTAGTATAAAAGGGAAAGTAAATCACTGAGCTAGGGAGAGCGAAGGAGAGAGGCAGAGACTCACCATTTTTGGGAAAGTAGAAGCGGTGAGAAAAATAGAGAAGAGAAAAAGAGAAAGAGGGCACGAGGTAGAGATCTGAGAATTCCAGTGGGAGCAGTCAAATTCGCCTTTGGTCTATTGGTTGGAGAGGAGACTATACCACATCACACATGCTCACCTCCCAATTTCTCTGATTTTAGTTTACCCAAAGCTTATTGGATTTTCTTATTTCTCTTTCTGTGAATCATGAATTCATTGGTTATGTTTGTTGATTTTAATTTCGTTGAATTAAGTATGAACTAATTTCTTTAGCTAGGATTATTGATGGAACCAAGGTTGTAATGAAGACTTGCTTGTTTTGTTAATTGCTTAGTAATTTTTCATCCGGTTTATTCAAGTGATTTATGTGTTTAATCTCTGTTGATTGACTGGCCATCAATTGGTAGGGAAAATAAACTAAAATTGATTCTGGGAAGGTTGATTTTAGTTAGATCTTACTTGGATAATACATGTGGATGGTATAGGAATATGTTATTCCCTTGTACAACCCATTAAAGTTGGTGCTTAATTTTAAGTTATGAAAACTAGAGTGCATAGGAATATGTTTATTTTAGTTTAAAGATCTAAAGGTATAAATCATTCGGAAGTAGTTTATGCAGAATTTTAGGTTGACTGGATAAACTTTGCTATAGCATTACTACAGCATTCGTGGTCAGATTTGTAACTGAGGGAAAATCAATAATTTTAGCCATTACCCATCATTGATTCACAGCCTAAACCTTAGATATTACGACGTTTTACCTTTTGTTTGCATTTTTAAATACACCCATTCATTTACATCATTTTTCTACAATTTTTAGTGCTAAATTCATTCTTGAATTTATTTTTTGAACAATAATGAGTAAAATATCATCTCCACAGAAATTGAATTACTAAAAACTAACTACGAAACTATGGAAACCAAAAACTATAGTAGTATAGTAATGAGTAAAGTATCGTCTCCACAGGGATTAAATTACCAAAAACTAACTACGGAAACCATTTGTTCAAAAAAATAAATTCAAGAATGAATTTAGCACTAAAATTATAAAAAAATGATGTAAATGAATGGGTGTATTTAAAAATGCAAACAAAAGGTAAAATGTCGCAATATCTAAGGCTTAGGCTGTGAATCAATGATGGATAATGGCTAGAATTACTGATTTCCCCTCAGTTGCAAATATGACCGCGAATGCTGGAGTAATGCTAAAACAAAGTTTATCCAGTCAACCTAAAATTCTGCATAATCCTCTTCCGAATGATTTATTCCTTCAGTTCTTTAAACTAAAATAAACATATTCTTATGCACTCCAGTTTTCAGAACTTAAAATTAAGCACCAAATTTAATGGGTTGTACAAGGGAATAGCATATTCCTATACCATCCACATGTATTATCCAAGTAAGATCCAACTAAAATCAACCTTTCCAGAATCAATTTCAGTTTATTTTCCCCACCAATTGATGGCCAGTCAATCAACAGAGATTAAACACATAAATCACTTGAATAAACCAGATGAAAAATTACTAAGCAATTAACAAAGCAAACAAGTCTTCATTACAACCTCGGTTCCCTCAATCCTAGCTAAAGGAATTAGTTCATACTTCTTTCAACGAAATCAAAATCAACAAGGAAGATCATGATTCACAGAGAGAAAAACAAGGCAATCCCAAAAGAATTCAAATAACTAAAATCGGAAAATCCAAGAGATGAGCATGTGTGAAGTGACATATCCTTCAGTCCAACCAATAGGACCGCGGCTGCCTCTAAAATTCTTCAGATCTCTCTCCATGGACCTCTCTCTCTTATTTTTCCCCCTATTTTTCTCACAGCTTCCTTTCCACAAATGGTGTGTTTTTTTTCCGCCTCCTTGCACAGTCCACTTTCTTTTCCTTTTATACTAGGATAAATTGAGGTACCCTAAGCACACGTGTCCCTCCAATAGCTAAGGCTGGTGACACCCAAAAGAATACAGCTGTCTGATTTTTGTAAATTAGGCAAGTGGGCCAACTAACAGCTGTAAAGAGAGAATTTCGTCACTTGCACTTTTTATTGTTTCTCCACTGTTGCGGCATTGTTGTAGCATTGTTGCAGCATCAGCTGCCTTTTTGCTCTCCATTTCATCATCTCCTCTTGTCCAGTGGGCCTTCACCTATTTGGCACTGTGAGCTCCAGCTGTAAGGCAAAACACAGAATTAAATTTAAAAACATGTTTAAGGCTAAAATTATCTACAACTATCTAACCTTTTTTAACTAAAGTAAACTATCTAATATTATATAAAATACTAAAAACTAAGGCATATTATCTTGAAATATCAACAATTAATAAACTCAAAAGCATGTTAAATAACTCTATTTCATAGAGTTATCAATGCTACCAATGGATTCTCGCCAACCATGTTGATCGGAACAGGTAGCTTTGGCTCTGTCTACAAAGGCATTCTTGATCAAGAAAGTAGTCCAGTTACTGTTAAGGTCATCAATCTTCATCAGAAAGGAGCTGACAAGAGTTTCATTGCGGAATGTAATACACTGAGAAACATCAAGCATTGGAATCTTGTCAAGATCCTGACATGCTGCTCTAGCATGGATTACAATGGAAGTGATTTCAAGGCATTAGTATTTGAGTACATGTCGAATGGAAGCCTAGAGAAGTGGTTGCATCTGGTAACCGGCAATGAAGACAGACCGAGGGTTTTGAACCTAATCAAGAGTACTAAATATTGCTTTGGATATAGCCTCTGCAATGCACTATCTTCATGACCATTGTGAGCAGCCTATCATTCATCGCGACCTAAAGCCGAGTAATGTTCTTCTTGACAAGGAAATGATTGCTCATGTGAGTGATTTCGGACTAGCAAAGATTTTGTCAAACACGATCAAATTCTCACAGAGCCAGATTAGCACGATCGGAATAAAGGGAACCATCAGATATGCCGCTCCAGGTAACAACCCTCCAACAATTTTCTCCAAAAATAAAACAACAAACTTATCAATGTTATTCATCAATGCAGAGTACGCAATGGGTACCCAGCCATCGATACAAGGAGATTTGTATAGGTATGGAATTCTTATGTTGGAGATGTTTACGGGAAAGAGACCAACTGATGAATTGTTCAAAGATATTTTCAACGTCCGCAATTTTGTCAGGACGGCATTGCCAGAAAGACTAGTGCATATGGTAGATTCATGTCTCCTTGAAACTGAGACGAGAAGAGGATAAGAAAGAAACTATAGCAATGACAAAGGACCCGATCAGATTCGTGACATAGAAGAAGGAAACATTGGCTTTGAGAACTCAAACGTGAAAAGCACTGATGTAGAAAAATGCTTGGTTTCCGTCCTCAAGATCGGCCTTGCTTGTTTGGAAGACTCGCCAAATGAAAGAATGAACATGGAAGACGTCACGAGGGAATTAGAACACATTAGAAATGCTTGCGTAGATACTCCTGGGAGCAGATAGATGCTTGTTCCAAATAAATTTTAAAAATAGAACTTGGAAGTTCTATTCCCATCCAAGTATAGGACTTGTATTAATAAATAAAAAAGGAAGTGCAACATATTGTTAAGTTTTAGTCTTGCAACTATACGATCACTGTTTGTTTCTAATATGCGAGTTATTTCCTCTGTTCATTCAAATAAAAAATAATGCATTCTTAGTATGATGATTTTTTTTTTGCCTTTGAGAAAGAACCAATTTAAAAGCTACGTTTGGTAAACCAACTCAAACTTAAATTTTTCATATCAGTTGTCTTTTTCTGAAAAGTCAACAAAAATTATAACTAATTTTTAAAAAGTCAACCAACTCCAATTTAAAAATTTCAACTCCAACCATAACACCAAACGGAGGCAAAGACTTGGGATGGACCACTGAAATAAGTTCCTTGTCACCAGAGTTCCTAATACAACTAAAATTCTGAAAAGGATAACACTAATCTCTTTTTTTTTGCCCCCCTTGTCCATGTCACTAGAGAGCAAAGTTAAATCCTCATTACCTTTATTTCTCAGTATAGAGTTGAGCAAAACCAGTTATTCATTTTTACAATCTTTATAACCAAATATAATATATAATTAAAAAAATTTTGTAGTTAAATGTCTTTTTCTCTTTTTTGCCAAATTTAAAGTTCATAAGTGACGGATAATTATTAATCTTTTTTTAAAAGTGAACTTTTCACTTTTAATAAAAAATGATGTCATGACAATAATGCATCGTGCCTATGGAGGTATCCACTGCGGCATCGCACTACATCCCGTCATGGCCGGAATATTCCCATGCAAAGGGTTTAAGGTGGTTTGCCTAATTTCCTTTGTATTAGGTCCAGTTCCTTCCTAAATAAGGCCTCGTTTGACGTATAGGTTTAACTTTAACTAAACTGTACTTTTTCATCTTAATTTATCTTTTTCTGAAAAGTTAACAAAATTTATAACTATTTTTTAAAAAATAACCAACTCTAACTTAAAAATTTCATCTCCAACAAACTTACTAAACGGAGGCTAAGTGTAACAAACCAGCTCGTTAGGTTTAATTATTTTGCAAAATGGAGAAAAAAGAAAAATGTTGTCGACAAAAAAAAAAGAAGCAAGGTTTGCCATAGTAGGGCTGGCAATTTGTGTTCGCGGGCCGTGTTCGGGCCAGCCCAATTACGGCACGACACGATTAGCATGAACACGAACATGACACGATTAATAAACGGGCCAGGAACCTAAACACGAACACGAACCGTTTAATAAACGGGTAGCACGACACGATAACACGATTATTAAACGGGCTACGACGGGTTGACACAACAACAAACACATATATGACCCATTTAACACGAAAAATCCGTTTACGGCCCATTTAACACGAAACGGATTCCTGACCCATTTAACACAAAAATTATGGATAAAAAATCACTTAAAATTCTAAATTCACTAACACAATAAACTCATCATATTCATATAAAATATAAAACTAACAACTAGAATTATCAAATATGCATAATGATTAAGACAAACTTTCTTAGAATAAAACATAAGTCTAAGTTACCTTCCATTGGGACCTCTACACATTTGAGGAGCTGGGGTTGTGGGAACTTTGAGCAGATATAGAGCTGGGCTCATTGAGTTCCAAACTGAGCACATCTTCAATGATTTCATCCACATCCAAGTGAATTGATTTGTTGTTGTCTGCACATAAATTTGACAAGTAGCCAACAACATAATGTAATCTTATGTCGTATACCATCCATCTGCAAAGTGCAAAATATAGAGAGGGAAATTTTTTTTCAGGATTTGTCTGCCTAGAAATGTTTGCAGACTATCTTTTCACTATTTTATTACAAACACATATAAATTTGGAAGCCGTATTCACAATATTTTCAGGCAGCAACAGGGAAAAAAAAAAAAAGCTACTATCACTGCATTGATATTTGTAAAGACGGAGTAGCTTCTACTTTACTAGGGGCATTCGTATTTGCAACCAGACCTGCAAAGGTCTGATGAGAAGGAATGGAGTGCTAGCCATGTCTGAATGAATTTGTGCGTACTGTATAGTTCGTTGTGGAACTTTTCCTTGCACAAGTTTCCTATCATGTCAATTAGTTTCTAAAGAGAGTGATTTGAGGACATATGACCAGTGTCACTGACAAAGGTGAAAAAAGAGACTTGGCAAGCCATATGCCATATGCAGTCAGGACTTGCCATGAAAAACTATTCTGTGTAGTATAAACTGAATATATAGTCTCAATGATTCGAACTATTACTTCAATAAGATAGAGTCAGAGTTATGGAGGAATTATGTTATCTCATGACATCTTCTCAACTCTTAAAGTATCCGAATTCATTAAAAAAAATTAAGAAAATCTTTTTTTTTTTAATTTTCAAGCATTAAGAATTGGAAATTTCTATAAACAACACTCAAAAGTAAATCATCAAGAAGAGTCATCCCAGAAATTGACTTGTGTGCTGCAGCTATACTCAGAATGTAGACTATGTAGTACATAATAAATAAATAAATAACAAACATGAAAAACAAAACAAAACAAAAAACAAAATAATATTGCTCCTTAGCATTTATTTTTCTTTTCCTCCATTTTCTCATCAACCACACAGGGAAAACCGGAAAAGGGGGGAAAAAAAAATAGGGCTGCCATGGTATATGTGAACGATTACGCACCTCAAATTGAAAAACCCAAGCGTTGCCGAGTGCGATCGAGAGGCTGAGATCGTTAGATTGCGATCACGAGGCTTGCATCAACCAAATGGCGACAAGCAGAGGAAGAAAGAGAGAGACAATCAGATGGCAGAGGGAGGAGAGAAAGCGGGGCGGTGGAAAAGTGAGGGGCGAAAGAAAAAAGAGGGTAGAGAGTCGAGAGAGATCAGATTAAGAGGGAGAGATAGAGGTAGGGCTGGTCGGCTGGAAAGGTGAGGGAGGAGAGACAAACAGTGGGGCGGACTGGTGGAGGAAAAGGAAAAATGGAAAATAGAATAGGGGAGGGGCTGAAGAAAATAAAGTTTCATTTGGTGAATGAGTTGAGTTTGAAAATTTTAAGTATGAGTTAAAAATTTTAAGTTTGAATTGAAAATTTTTGTTAAATTTAAAAAAAAAAAGATAAAAATTAAGATAAAAAAGTACATAAATATCAAATGAGAGTCAAAGAGATAAATCAAAAGCAATGCAACTTTTATGACTTTTCATAAGGCTAAAGGGTTAGCTGGATGAATACGGAAGGAAAAAAAAAAACAATAAGAGCTTGTTTGGTAAGTTAGTTTAATTTAAATTAAACTGTATTTTTTTATCTCAGTTTTATTTTTATTTAAAAAGTCAACAAAAATTATAACTAGTTTTTAAAAAGTCAATAAACTCAAATTTAAAAATTTCAACTCAAACCGTTTCACCAAAACGGAATCTAAGAATTTGGATTGAAAGGTTACTAAATACAAATATATATATATATATATATATATATTAGGAGGATTTAAATATAATTTCTGAAAATTTTTTCATGGTGAATAACAATTTGGAAGGCTGAGGTTCAAATTTGAAAAATGTAGTTTTAAAATGATGAGTAAGTTTTACTGTTTTACATCTTAATAAATTTATGTCTTTGTTAATTATAAGATTACCCTAATACCTTAATCCAAATATATATACAAAATTCGGTTTACTATTTTATACTATTATCAAATATATATACATAAAAAATCACTTAAAATTCTAAATTCACTAACACAAGAAACTCATCATATTCATATAAAATATAAAACTAACAACTAAAATTATCAAATATGCATAATGATTAAGACAAATATTTCTTAGAATAAAATATAAGTCTAAGTTGTAGTTGGTGTCCATATACAAATCACCACCCAAATAAGTCTCAAATTGTCACATAATCAAGATCCAAAATATTAAGAGAAGCATCAAAAGACAACAAAATATTAAAGCAAAAGGAAATGCTTTCTTACTTGAGAATGATAGCATCATAGGTTCCAACTCCACAATTTGGAAAGTTGAAGTTCAAATTTAAAAAATGTAGTTTCAAAATGATGAGTAAGTTTTACGTTTAACATCCTAATAAATTTATGTCTTTGTTAACCATAAGATTACCCTAATACTCTAATCCAAATATATATACATAATTGGGTTTACTATTTTATATTATTAACTAGTTAACTATAACTATAATTCGTTTACTATTTTATATTATTAATTAGTTAATTATAAGATTATTATTTTATATCAGAAGCAATCTCTCTGTAACTTTTGATTTATGTTGTCTCAGTAGTGAAAATTCTTCAATAATTATTTTCTGGTCTTGTATCAAACACACAAATGGGCTTATACTTGTTATAAAAGAGCTTTAGAATAGTTTGAAAATTCTAACATAAACGTGTTAAACATGTTAACCGTGTTAGCCCGTTTATTTTTGTGTTAAACGTGTCGACCCAATTTCGACCCAATTATTAAACGTGTGATCTAAACTTATTTATTACGTGTCGTGTCACCGTGTCGTGCCCAAAATTACCGACTCTATGCCATAGTGTCTAGAAAGAACAAGACCACAGATCTACAATATATAAGGCAAAAAATAAAAAATAAAAAAGGGACCCAAAATAATTATTTTATTTTCAATGTAGTCCCAAATCAAATAGCCTAGATTTTCTCTCTCGTCTCTGCTGAGAATCGACGCCGGCGATGCCTCTGCCTCGCTTCAATATAGGTTTTGCTCGAAATTCTCATTTAAATTGGTTGATTTTGTGTAAATTTTAGGGCAAACGCTACGCTGGGAAGTTTTCTGATTTTGTCTGTCCCTTTTAGGAAGATTGCAAAATTATCAAACTGGAAACGAAAGTGTTATATGTGGATTTATTTCTCATTTACTCGTGTTTTTTGGTTTGTTGATTCTTGATGATTGTTTTTTTTTTTTTTTTTTTTGTTTTGTTTTTGGAAATAGTAATTTGAACCAAACAGAACTTTGCTCGAATCATTTTCTGGAACTGTAATTTGCATTTTCTGAAATTGCATAGAAGTATCTTAAACCAGAAAGTCAAATTGGGAAAATTAGTCCCATTTAGTATTCATTTTCCTTTGGCTCACTTATCTTCCAGAGCTAGGAATGCGTATTTTATTTAGCTTTAATTTTGATATGTGCTTGTGATGATTGTGATCACCCATATTGGTGCTCAATTAATATTTTTCAACTCTCTGTATCTTCTGTTTTGTTTTATTATTATTATTATTATTATTATTGTTGTTGTTGTTGCTGTTGCATTTTGATTTTTTTTTTTGCAACTTTTTACTCTTTATTAGGTATGTTAATCGGAGTTGTAGGTTTGTTAGATAGAGTAGAAGTCACCTTCTGAACTAGTAGTCTATATATATGGTACTAATGAGACAGGGTTAAACCAAACAAAAGTGCTGTGGTGGTGAATGAAATATGCTTGATTAATTAGCATAAAGTGATATCTATGTAAATGAATTCCATAAACAGTAAAGCAAAATCAACTTCTTGTAAATGACCTTGGCTACTACACAACGGGTAATTTTTACTAAACATGTTCTGGTTACTGCAAATGTTAGGTACTTTGCTTATCTAATCTGTCTTGGTACTTTGCTTATCTGATCTATCTTGTTACTTTGCTTAAATGTTAGTGTAGGTCTGCAATACTATGTAGGCAAATCCAGTGAATACCAAACAACTTGCTGACTGGCGCTATACACTGACAATGAGATTTTTTGTGATGTTGTAGGCACTGCAAATAAAATCTGTTAGTTTTTAACATGCAGAACCCTCAGGTAATGTTGTTATATTAATGAAGCGAATATGGTCCAATTATTACCTTTCATCATTTTCCACCTTTGATCAATAGTAGTATTATGATTATATACCATGGATTATCATTTTGTGGCAGGTTGAAAGATCTCATTGCATACGGTTTTGGTACTCGAATTTGTTGAGCGGTTTCCTGTTCTTGTCGGTGAATACTACATTTGTTTTTGTAGTTTGAGAAACAATTTTGTGTCTAAGAAATGTCATTTTAGAGTGATTTGCAGACTTATGTTCATTCGTTAAGTTTTTATTTCAGTGTCGTGTTTGTTCTCATGGCAAAGCTGTTGTTTTGGTGTTAAAAGTCATTATTCATTGTCCAAAAAAAAAAAAAAAATGGGAAGCCGATCTCTGGTATTGGAAAGGTATTTCACTATATTGTACAATACTTTTGGATCTTCATTCCCTTCATTTGTCAAATATCTATGTCTTGTTATTGCCAATGCATGAGTTTCTACATGTAAATAGATACCTTAAGGCTTGAACTTGACGCTTGGTGATTGGTGATTGGTCATTTTAGGTTCCTTTCATAAGGAAATGAGGAGCATTTGTTACAAGCTATGCAAGGTAGGCGAAGTCATAAGAAATGAGACTGACTATGGACTATAGATCTTTGTACATGAAGAGAATTTTAGTTGTATGATATTCATTTAAACGGATCTTTTTCCTTTGCCCAAGCATTTCAAACTGAGTATGTTTATTAGTTGGATATGGATATTACTACTTGGATATTGCATTGAATTGGAGAACATTTTTTGCATTTAAATAAAATTTATGAAAATCTTTTGGTAAATTTGACACGGTATTTTCCTTTTAATGAAAATTCAATAATGCTTGCACTATATTGAGAATACTTTTATCATTTTTATTTTTTTTTAAATAATAGCGGCATAGTAGTAAGTGCGGCAAATAAGAATTGATGTATTCTTTTGCGGTATTTGATTTGCGGCATTTATAAAAAGTGCCACAATCAATTACGACATTGGCAATTGTGGGCGTTAAAAAATGCCGAAAATTTTGCCACAACTTTTTGCGGCATTTTTTCCACTTTTCGTGGCACATTTATATTGCACTAAAAGGCATATTTTGTGTAGTGTGCTCAATATATGGTTTGTTTAGCAGCCCAAATAAAATAAAATAAAATAAGCAGAAAATGTTCATGTCATAATTTTTTTCTTATTAATCTGCTTTAATTTAGAAACAATAAATCAAGTAATATTTGTTTTTAGATTCTTTTTTGTTAGAATATAAATACGGGTATTTTTGGTTATTTTAAAATGGCTTGGAGGTGTTGGTCAACAATTTTGTTTCAGAGAGACTAACATGAATTGTCAAACAACATGACCTGAGGTGACTTCCAATTGATAGATTTAAAACATTAATAATGTGTTCTACCCGTACTTGTCTTCTTTCATGTTTATCTTATATATCATACACTCAATTAACACGTCAATTTAAATGAAAGACGTCAATTAATGAAAGACGTTAATAAGGATTAGCTATGCCATCATGTCCAAACATTACACTTCATATATCGTTTAATCGTGTAACAAAGCAAAATTTCCAAAGCGAAAAGAAAAATGTTTGAAGGCAAAACCAATTACTCATTTTATGATCGTTGATGAACTAGAATACAATAATTTCATGCTTACATTTTGATTCCTATTTTTAGCGAATGGGTCTTCCCGTATCGCGGAACCTTCTTTTAGTTTAGCTCATCGTCTTCTTCTCTAGTTCAACATCTAACAAGCAAAGACGAAATATGTATATAAAGCTATACCTTCCGATCTGTATCTTTTCCTATGTTCTTGTTGTTAGCAATTCCCCTTTCTATACTGCTACTGCTACTCGAAGCATCAGCTATTTTTAGACTACTTTCCATCACGGTTCCTCGGTTGTGACTTGCAGAGCCAACTTCCTCATCAAAGTGTTTGCTTCGCTCGGCATCTTCATCTGCCACATCAGCACGGCGATCCTCTTCTTTGTCACCGCTGCAAGAAATTCAAACCATGTAATGGTCATAATAGTTAGTCTACTCTGTAAAAGGAAAGACGATGTGACACAAACACAGATTCAAAGGACAGCAGATGTTCGAGAGATCTGCTAGCTCTCCCAAGCAGTAGTTCGCGGAACCGTTTTGTGTATTGTTATTTATTTATTTATTGCGTAAGAGAATAAGAAACGCATACCCTGAATAGACGATAAGTCCAACAGCAACAGCAGCAAATGCGAGGAAATACATCCAATCAACCTAACGGAAAAGGCAATTTACGCATTCATAATCATGATTACACATCTGATCATGGTTGTAACTCTTAATCTCAACGAAAATGATGGCAATGACACTGATGAATAGTTCACGAACCTTCTCATGATAAGCAAAGATGCGAATTATAACGGCCCACATGTCTGAGGTGAGCAAAGACAGATTTAGCATTGTAGACCCATTTATCTGCGAGGCATGCACAAATTTCACTAAACAAGGTTCTCAAGTAAAAAGCAGTCACAATATGTTGTTCTTATCTTTACTTGGGTAAAGGATATTAGTCCCCAAAATCTAACCTAACCCAATACGACTTTAACTCCTGAAACAAAGCCTAGGACCTTCAGTTACATTACATATGGATATAAATAATCTAAAACAGATTAAAAAAAAAAAAAAAAAAAAAAAAAGAATGTCCGGAATTATTGTGTGAACCAACAATTACTAATAAAATGAATGCCCGGAATTCATTGTGTGAACTGACAATTACGAATGTGTTTCTTCTATCTGGAAGTATTCTTTTCATATAAAACCATATAGAAACAAGATAAGCAGAAGAAAGGATGAGCCTCGCATGGAAAGTATTAAGTAAAAGTTGTAGCAACTTTGCAGAAGCAAGTTTAACACTCTAAATTAGGAGCAAGACACGGAAAGAAACCATTTCTATAACACGATAAACTCCTCAAAATAACCTGATAATCAATTCTCAAATAAGCTTAAGCTTGTAGGATCTGGGGCAATAGTTACAAATAATATCTAATATTCGCCCCCCACATGTTGGGAATTCAGAAAGGGATACATTCAGACAAATATATGACATTGGGCCCAAGTTTGAGGGGCAGAACAAAAGGGGCAACAAATTCAAGGGCATTAAAAGTTGTTCAAGCTTACAATTACCAAAAGCCCAACTAGTAGAAGGTGGGAGAGCAATAGTACTTACTATCCAATACTTAGAAAATAGGTCATAAGAAAACCATAAGAGAAATAGAGAGAAGGAAAGAAGAGAATACAAAGAAGAATAAGATTTCAAAAAGCACTCAAAACTTTTAGCTCTATCAATCATCAATGAACCCACAATTCACAGAAAAAAAATTAAATATCAACAGCCCATGGGGGGGCATAATCTTGCGGAGTTGGTGAGTAGAAATCATCAAAAGATAGAAAGATAGAAAGTTGAATGCATACCTTAAGCAAGACAGGTACTAGAGAATAAAACAGAAACATAGACACTGAAAATCCAGCAAAAGGAAGAGCCTGAAATTAACAACATCAGCAAACGTGTGTAAGCAACTCATATGCAATCAAATTACAGTTCATATAGAATTCTATACATATTTGAATTTCAGGTTTGAGATTGACTTACTGCCCCAGCTGACCAATGAATAGCCTTGAGATTATCCCGCTCTAATATGCTTCTGCACAAGTTATTAAGGGCTAAAACTGGAATATTGGAAGCACATAAATAGATCCTTGGAGTATTTTTTTTATATCCTCGTATGTTATTGGATCACAATAATATATTGGACTTCAAGCTGGCACTATTCACGATCAGAGGACATTTTAAAATGAATAGTCGCCAAAAGAATAAATTAAAAAAAAAAAAAAAAAACCCCATGACACGGTTTTGTATCTTAAATGAATTCTTGTATTTACCATCCTTATGTAAGCAAGAATTTCTCTATTGACTTATGATTTCACCAGGGACTGCCCATCTTTTAAAAGGTCAAGCTGTTACCAAAACATTAGATTATGCCATCCGTATTATCAAAATTCTGTGTTAGTCCTCCTTGGGATCAAATTCCAAACACTTAACAACCGGATGCAATGAGAGCAAGTATTCTCGTGAAACAATAAAATGAAGGATACACTTGGATAGCGCTGACAATGGCACCAAAGAGACCCAGCATTGACATGAGTTCAACTCTGTCAGCATTCTTCACAAGAAACTCCTGCAATGAAAATGAGAATGAGGAGAATTAACTAAAAGAAACGTTGATCAATTCCCATTAAACAGAGAAAAACTATCTGTCGAACAGAAGTTTTCCTTTTCTTTTACTTCAGTATGCTTGAGAACCTAATACTGTAACTGATTTGACTTCATAATGATGGAAAAAAATATAGCTATTGACCATTTTCTAGGAACCTATGAAAAGAGAAACTTCCATATCTCAAAAAATCCACCCAAACCCGAAAGTTTAAAAAGATACTACCATATAAATATACTACTGGATTCTAAACATAAAAGATAAAGATATCTTTCGCACGTCAGAGAGAGAGAGAGAGAGGATTACAATAGACATGCACAGAGAGAGAGAGAGAGAGACGATTACAATAGACATGCAGATAGAGACAAGGACAAGGAGACTTCTGAAATTGTTGATAAAAAGGTAGTAAAGGGGTATTGACTGCATTGCTTCCCCATTTAAAGAGTCGAAAGGAGAAACAGTTTTGAGTTCATAAACTGATAGACGACATAAACAGTGATAACGGCTCTTCCAAAACCGAACAAGGTTAGTAAAAACACAACTTCCTCCAATTGATACGGCTAAACACCGAGGGACGTTGACGAACAGAAAACCAAAAAAACAAAAAAAACAAAAACAACAAAAAACAAAAACAAAAAACAAAACAAAACAAAACAACAATTTAAACACATTTTCAACTAATCTAACAGATCCCCCTAGGGAGAGGGAGAAACAGATAAAATGGAAGGGAAATGGTGGTAAAGAGCTGTTGTTAATAGCAATGATAGTGCTAACTCAGAAGCATAAACTACATCATAACGTAATGCTCATGTATGGTAAATTTACTTACCTCACTGACATTACTGACAGCATAGAGTGTTGCACCAGCTATAACAAGCAAATCCCCAATCCTAGGATTACTCCCTCCTAGAAGCCAAAACAATGTATAAAATATCAGAAAACTAATTATTAGAAACAGAGTGCTTAGATATAACTGAATCAACTAAATGAATTAAACATGGAAAATGACTACCTGCTCTGTCACCGGCATGAACATCCGAAAAGACGACAATGACAAGGCCGGCAATACAGACAACAACACCAGTTATCTTTCTGAATCTATATTTAGTTTTCAAAAAGACCCACGTGAGAAGCATGACGGTTGGGATGGACCAGCAATCAAGCAGCATTACGCTTGTGATGGATGTATACTGATAGGCCTTCACCACTGCACATCAAATGGCAATTAAAAAAGGCATCAATATTAGTCTAGTGACTTGGAAATAAATTTTAAGCAAAATACAATATTTTTCTAGGAATGCACACAAAGGAAGAGTCTAGATGGACAATAAAAGTTGTCTGTCAAAAGAGAGCATAAAGTGTATTGACCTTTGGTAGCTAATGGAAGTAAGATTTATCATAAAAAAAAGGAAAAAGGAAAAAAACGGGAGCTTTAAAAAGAAAAATAGCATGCTACTTCAATCATTTTAGTTGGATAACTACAATTTTTAGTAACTAAATTATGCAATCAGGGCTTCAAATGAGAATATATACTCACATAAATACTTGTGTCTGCTTATGTGAACATACACATAATTAAAAACATCACAAAGTTATACAAAAGTGACAAAAACAAAAGGCAGAGCATCAAGTACACATGAAAATACTGGTGGACTCACCTAGAAAATTGGCCTCAACATCCACCAATCCAAGAATTACATAGTACCACCATTTTGCCTGCACTAATTCAAACAATGACAGATAAAATTAGGTACTTAAATAAAGAGAACGAAACGGGGAAAAACATTGTTGAAGAGAACTAATTCAAGAACCTAGATAAAGACATCTCCCAAAGCTGCAGATAATGAGATTTCTTTTCAATTTCACATCCTGGGGCAGGTAACCAGGACTTGACTTTGAGCACAAGCTGACCTAGGTGAGTCGAGTAGAGACAGGAGGTGGGCCCCACATGTTAGTGGGCCCCACCTTTGTATCTCACAAGGTGGCTCAAATTTAGGTTCTTAAACTCCTTAATCCCAAAAATTATCTCATAAAAGAGAGATCAATTTTAATGCAAAGGAAATTCAACAATTTAGACTAATAAAATTATAAAGTAAACCATCAACATTTTGCTCCGTTTGGCTTTCAGGTTCAAACCTAACGTTTTTATCTCAGTTTTTTTCTTTTTTTGAAAAGTTAACAAAAATTATAACCAGTTTTTGAAAAGTCAACCAACTTCAACCTAAAAATTTCATTCTGAACCCGTACACCAAGGCAAGCTTAGATTCACACTATATTTTCCAACGTAATGCCTATTAATCACCCTTCAGTACTTCTTTCTCTCCATTCAAATAATGGTAAGAACATGGGTCATTTTTCATTCACCTGTCCAATCCGCATCATTATCTAAATCTCCCCAACTGATTCGACATGCCCGGCATGATTGTACAGAATCTCTCTTAATATGGAATATGTGATCAAATAAATCTCATGAACTAAGAGTCTTTAACAAATAAAGCATAGCTTTATAGGTTACAGGTGATAAAACTACTATTAAGAACTCAAAACCAGTTAAACAAAATAATTGCAGCCAAATCCAAACATGCTGATGAAGAAAATTTAGAACATTTAGTTAAGCTTATCCTATTGTTGTACTTCTCTACCAATAGCTTAGTGACTGTAATTTTAGGAACAGAGATGATTTATTAATGAACAATGAGATTTCTAGTGTCCTTTATCTTGAGTTCTTATTCTTCCCTTGAATCTCTTCACTTCTTTCTCTAGTAGCTTTTGTTTACGCCTCTCTAGAGGTTCTATTCTCTTTTTGATTCTAACGCTTCTATCTAGAATCTATCTCTTCTATCCTTGTCCTACATCAATTGGCATTCGATTCTACCTCTTATTCTCCATCTTGGTTCAATTCTTCTGTCACCATCTTCCATCTTGTCCCACATCCCGTATAACAAACTATATGAAACTTAAAAGCAGGTAGTTCATGAAAAAAACAAGCTGCAACCTTGAGTGGTTTCCTTCGGTGAAGCATAATACTTCCGTAGACAATTGCCAACAACACATAGTTCAGAAACGACTGCGAAGTTGGTGCATCAATTCCTACAAAAACATGAACCAAAAAAAAAAAAAAGGATTAATTGAAACATTCTCTCAAACGTGTCTTTCCTCTTCCTTTTCGTCTTTTATTTTCCCCAACCAGTAGGGAATAAGTTTTATCGGTCAGATCATATCGGAATATCATATTTAACAGAATTCGATGCCGCCAAAAATCTATGTCCCAAGAAGTGGATTTATTTTTTTTAATACGCTGCTACAAATTTCTCTTATAAAATTTACTGATAAAAGCAAAAGAACAAGAGCTTATTTATTGAAACCAACACACTACATAAGTTTCAGATATTAGTTTCAACTACCCAAAATCTTAAACATCAATAAAAGTTGTTCTCCTTAGTTAAACATATTGGAACAAACCTTTACAAGGAAAAAAAAAATGGAATAAGAAAAAAAAAATGGAATAGGAAAAAATTGGTAAATACGTGCAAACAAAAACTTATGTAGTAAACTGCTCCATAACTTTCTGAAACCAGAGAAAAAGAAAATACAGTCAATGTAGGACAGAGTTACACATAATTCCCAAAAAATACGACAGACCAGAAAGAAAAAACGAATTTAATGGAACAAAAATAAATACAATATACATTGAAAAAAAAAAAAAAAAAGCACCTTTTTTGGAGAGCTCAGAAGAAGAGAAGCCAGTGGAAGTGATCAAAAGGGAAAGAAACTGTCCCAGCCCAAGGCCTATCAACGTCTTCTTCGTCCAAAACTCTTTCGAACTCATCATTTTTTTTTTTCCTTCCCTTTTTTTGTCAAAAAAAGGCCCACAAAAGGAATGATTTTATAGCACCCAATTCACAGCTAATCACGAAGAACTCATCGACCCATTTTTCAGGGACTAAATTTCGACAATAAATCAAAAGAAAAAGATGAAAATAAAATAAAACCCAAGGCCAAGTTTGAGTTTTTATTTAGAATGGAAGAAGGAAAGAACGGCTGAGCGGAGTTCCCAGAAATTCCGGAATGGGATTTGATTGCAACCGCTCAATGTTGGGGAATGTTCAATTCAATCTTCACACTCACTACCTAGTACCTACTGCTTTGCCAATTCCTTTTCACTCTCTCTTTTTATTTTTTATTTATTTATTTATTTTTCTTTTTTTCAAATTTTCGATTTTTACATCGTTTGAACTCAAATCAACAAAGAATAATATTAGTAATATACACGTATCAAAAAAATATATAAGTATTTTATACGTAAATGTTAAAGATCTTCAGCTACTTTTTTCTTTTTTTTTTGGAAAACAAAATGTTAAAAATTGAGTGAAACTCAGATACGGTCGAGACTATATATGCTGTCTGTGTTTGTCCAATAAAACTATGCCATTTCATGTCACTAGGCTTGTACACAGAAAAAAGAGCTCTCTTTTTTTAAGGGATAAATTGATATGATAATCCCTAAACTCTTAATCAATGTGTCGTTTGATCCCCAATTTTTTTTTTATCTAAACAATCCACTAACTGCTAAAAAATGTACAAAATGACCCTTTTTGCAATCGCTAAAAGCTAAATAGAATAGATCGCGTACTCATACTTACATATAATTAAATAATAAATGAAATTAAAAAAAAAAATTGGGGCTCGGATAGGGTTTCGTTGGGTGTGAGAGAGGCCAAGACGAAGCGGAAAACTTGGGTTGATTAGAGCTCTGCTGATGGTCTGCAAGTGTGTGAGGCCAAGAGGTTGATGAAGATAATTTTCTTTTATTTCAATTATTTTATTTTATTTTATTATTATTCTTTGTGCGTGGGGGTGTATTGAACTTTTTCAAATGAATTAAGTAAATACGTCTAATTCTTAACACTTGTTACAAATTGATCCATTTGCACTCTTTTAAGAGTGTAGGGAGTATTTTTAACAAAATAAAAGTTGAGCGACCAAACGGTAACTTTGTTAAAAGCTGAGGATCATGACTGCAATTTGTACATTTTATGCAAGGAGTACCATAAAGAAAAGAAAACCACACAAATAAATAGTGCAAAAGCAAACATCATTGACATTTTAATCAACAAAAACAATAATGATTTGCATTGTGTAATATGTGGGCCCCACGTAAATAAGTCGATGAGCTGAGAAGTGATTGGAAAATTTTTTTTTTTTTTTTTTTTTTTTTTGAGTGAAACAAAAAAATCAAAAATCAAAAAGAAGAAGAAGAAGTAATTGGATTTTTGGTGTAAGAGTGCTTTGATTAACAAGCCTTTTTGACTTGATTCCCTAGTTGCGTGTTTGCTAGTGGCCGAAGCATATTAAGATAAGGAAAAGGTCACATCCCAATTTTGTGAAAGTCTAAAAGCAAGGAGACAAAGCCTTTTTTCATTGTGTGCTAGGTTGGTTGTTGAGTTTAATTTTTATTTTGTTTTTTTTTTCTTTTTAAATTTAATATGAGGATTCGAACTCTTTATCTTATAATAAATTTATGTGTGAAATATGAGTAAGTTAGTATTTAGAAGTTAATCTTATAAAAAAAAAAAAACCAGAAGTTAAAAGCTTTTTATCACCTGATATTTTGTAGTATATATTTTTAAATATTAAATTTGATCAAAATTAATTAATTCGCCAAGTTTAACTGAAACACCTTGGACCATTATTGTAAATAAAAGATTTAGTTTCTCATGAATTACTTGATAGAAAAGAGAGATTGTTAGAGTACCTTAGAGAGAATAATTAATTTCTCCCACTACTAATTAATTGTTTTATAACTCTTGTGGTTGGAAGGAGTTATTCTGGCTTAAAAGATTGTACAACATGTGCCCACACACACCGATCGTGGGAATTAGAATAGCTAGCAAAGAAGACTAGTTCGTTAAAGCTCTTCTTGTTGACTCTCTAATAAAATGCCCTGCTAGATATGTTGAGATGTTCTTCAAAGGTATGCTGATCATATAAAATGTTTTATCATTTTATACTAACATAAGAATTGTTCCTTTGTTTTGATTTTTTTTAAAAAAATTTAAATTCTGTTTTCCGTTATCTGATCAGTTTTTTCAACAATTTTATCATCTGCTTGTACATTTGGATGATTAAGTGGGTTTATTAAAGTCACGGGAGAAAGAAGTAAACAACATTTCTACATATAATAATTAAACTAATAACAGGTTTTAAAAATATTTCTTGGAAATAATAAATTTACAGATATACTAAGTAAATAATTTACAGATCTACTAAATAATTTATTTACTTCTTATAAATAATATTTATCAAAAAAATTTACTATTTATCTAATACGTTATCTAATTATGTAATAAATTTACTATTTATTTTAAATATTTTAAAATCTAATAATTTATTTAATTATTTTTATAAAAATACTATTTACTATAATTTCCGTAACATGATTGTGCCCTCAATCCACCTTCGGAGTTTCCACGTCCATTCCTTGGCTTAGAAATCTTTATTATTATTGTTGTTGTTGTTATTTTAATTATTTTTTATAAAAAAAAATACTATTTACTACGATTTTAGTAACGTGATTGTGCCCTCAATCCACCTTCGGAGTTTCCACATCCATTCCTTGGCTTAGAAATCCTTAATTATTAATATCGTTATTATTGTTGTTATCAATTGAAAGATTTATATGGAAAATGTTCTTTCTTGATTGAATATAAATATATTTTTGATCCATTTAAAAAATTTTAGAGTTTTATATTTAAAAAAAAAAAAAAAAAAAAAAAGAAGCATGAGAATATAATATGAGCGGGTTTAGACTTGTACCTTTCTGATAAACTGCTTTATTGTACCTTATTATCAAAAAAAAAAAGTTTCTAGTGACTTAATGGTTGGTTGTTGAACTTTCACTTGGTTCGATGAAATTTTTTAAATTGGAGTTCGTTGAATTTTTAAAAATTAATTATAAATTTTGTTGATTTTTTAAAAAATAATAAAAACTGATATGAAAAAATACAGTTTGGTTAGAGTTGAACTAGAACCCCAAATAAAGCCAAATTCAAAACAAATTTTATCATTTAAAACAAGAAAATTTTCCTTTTCTGAAAATAGACATGTGATCCAAATGGAGTTGATTATCTAAAAGAAAAAATTTTTCCTTTTCGAAAATAGACACGTGATCCAAATGGAGTCATTATATCTCCCAGTTTTGGAAATTGCATTAAATAACATTTTTTTAGGAATATTTGATAACATTTTTTTGAAACTTAAAAGTAAATAGATCCTTTCAAAAAAGAAAAAGAAGAAAAAATAGAGATATATATTTTTTTTTTGAAAAAAATTATTTGAAGTAAGTAGTATATTTACTATAAGTAATTTGTTTATTCTTTATAAATAAGCTTTATACTTTTGATAAATTTATTTACCTAATAAGTTTGTTATTTATTTCAAAAATTATCTACTACTTAATTACTCTAGTTATTTACTAAATCCTGTTGCTAGATAAGAGTTTTGCTAACTAAAGTAGGGATTAGCAGCACCTAAATCTAGTAATTAGTATATAGATTCTTGGACAATCTTATAAAATAAAAAAATAAAAATAAAAAAACCTCCAAACACAAAACGAAACAAATCTATGGTCTAAAATAGTGAAAGTCAACATTTATTTATTTATTATTTGTAATAATAAAAATCATAATAGGTACTATCATTACTAAGCAATGTTTATCATCGTTATCATTATTATTACTGTTATTATTATTATTGTTATTATTATTATTATTATTCACTTGTCTCCACATCATACTAATGGAAAAGTAATAATGCTAAAATATATATGTATTGTGTCCCTCATTAGTATTCACGTGATGAACACTTTAGGTCATTTTCATTTAATTCCTGAACTTTAAAAAATCAGACTCTATTTCTGAATTTTAAATTAGTCTCACTAATCATTTTTATTATAATTTCGGTTAAAAACATACGGAAAATTTGAATTAAGTGTAATCGTGTAATCTTTTTTTATTTATTTATTATTTTTAACATAAATCCTAACTGATTGTATTCAGTAAGATTAATTTTCCCTATTCTCCGTCTATTTTAACCAAAATTCTATTAAAACAAGTAAAGAGGAATAAATTCAAATTTCACCAAGTAAAGTGATAGTTTTTAAAATTTATGGTGTAAAGTGGGAACAACACAAAAATTCATGAGGTACAGATTAGATAAGCCTGATTTCTTTTTTTCTTCCTGACTTGTCTAACTAAAAGAGAACATTTCTGGTAAGAAATTAAGCCTTAAACATATGATTGCAGGAGATTTCAATATATCATGAACGCATAACAATAGGATTACTACTTGTATGATCCTCAATTTAATTGTAATATTTCTTTTCAAGGTGTCCCATGTCTCAATTTAGAATCATGAACAATAATTACCTTATCTCCTTTCTGATTCTCCAGTTTACTACTTTTTATAATATAATTATTTATATTTTGCTTATATATAAGTCTATAATCGTTGCATTATGAAATATTAATACAAAAAGTCTTTAAAATTTTCTAGACCCCAATCAAACATGATTCACAAAGAAAGCTGTTTTTTTTTTAGCACATTTTCTCAACTTACATTCACAAGCAACACCACCACCACAAGAAATCTGCTAGAAAATGGAAATTAGTTTTTTCATCCACCAAAAACTAGAGTCTCCATTCTAAACAGCTTGCAAGAAAAGCTCACAATTCATTGCAAGTCAAAGGATGACGATTTGGGAACTCATGTCATAGGCTTTAATCATCAAACCTATGAGTGGAAATTTGAGATCAATTTCTGGCAGACAACGCTCTTCTTCTGTAAATTCGATCTCCACGGCGTATCGGCAACGTTTGACGTCTTCAAAGCCAAGCGGGATTATGATGATCGATGCCGGGTGTTGTGCTCTTGGGTTGCTCGCGAGGATGGCTTGTATGGCTACTAAAAAAAAAAAAAACCTGAATGACATAATTTTCAATTGGCCCAACCCGCAAAATTCACTTTCAAAATAATATTTGATGGAGACTGGTATTGGCAATCTCGATTTTTTGATTGTAACCCAGATGACTAGTTGTCATTTTTTATTATTAAATAAAATTATGTCTTACTAATTAACGTAAAAAAAAAAATCTAAACACCTAAATAATGACAATTCACAATATGCCGTGTGAGTTGATATTAAAAATTCGTTATTATAGCTTTGATCTTAGTCACAATCAAACTTCAAACCCCACCGCCCCCCCCCCCCCCCCCGGCTCCTTTTTTTTTTTTTTTTTTTGGGGGATTTTTATGCTTGATGACTTTTTCTTCCTCTTTTCAGGAATTATAATATATACCATCTTATCGAAACTAAAAGAACTACATAGATAGATACCTAAAAAAAAAACTACATAAAAATATGTTACCATATTTGAAGAATGTCATACAATACTTACGCCAAATAACTTATTTAAATAAATAAACTATTTACTTTCAGTAAATAAATTTTATCTAATAAATTTGATATTTATTTTAAATATTTTTAAAACTTATGATTTATTCTAATTATTTACTAAATCATGTTGCTAGATGAGAGGGGTTTTGTTTTAATTTCTTTTTTAAATTTGCTGACTAAAGTAGGGATTAGGCACCTAAATCTATTATAGATTCTTTGACAATCGAAAAAAAAAAAAAACCTACCGAAATAATACCAAACAAATCTGTGGTGTAATATACTGAAAGTCAAAGTTATTTATTTATATGAATAAAAGTCATAATAGGTAGTACCAATTATCTATTTATTTATTTATTGTAGCTATCTTCATAATATCCTATCTATAAATAGAATTATTAATGATAATGATAAAATCCATATAAAGTGTCTAGTACGTCAATCAAAACCAAAGGTATTATAATCTTTTTTCATTGATTTCTTATTTTCTTCGTGACTTGTCTAACTAAAAGATTAATCTATTTATGGTAAGAAAGACTTATACATATGATTGCACGAGATTTCAAATTAATTACGACGAACTCATAACTCTCATATCCCTCTGTGATTCTAAATTTAATTGTTCTATTTCTTTCCAAGTTGTCCCAGATCTCAATTTAGGATCATTAACAATAATTACCTTATTTCTTTTGATTCTCTAGTTTACTTCTTTAAAAAATAAATAAAAAATAAAAAAGGACTTGTTTTTCCATATAATTGTATTATTTACTTTTTGCTTATGTTTAAGGCTATTGGAACATTGTTGCATATGAAGTATCAATGCATAAAGCCTTAAAATTGTCTTGTCCATCAAACATGACTCACAAAGAAACATCATTGTTTTTTGCATTATTCGTATTATACAGTTTCTCTACTTGCATTCAGAAGCAACACCACCACCACAGGAGATCTGCTAGAAAATGAAAATTCCTTGTTCCATATCCACCAAAAACCAGAGTCTCCGTTCTAAACAGCTTACAAGAGAACCTCACGATTCATTGCACATCAATGGATGATGATTTCGGAAACTCATGTGATCACGGGCTTTAATCAAACCCATATGAGTGGAAATATTTCTGGGAGACAACTCGATCTTCTCTTGTTTTTTCTTCATTATCATTACAAATATTTAAGTCTGCGGTTGATGATCTTCAATTTTATGGACTTCGTATAAAGTTAGTGTTTTCTGAATTTGCTAGGCATATAATGAAGGATACATTTGGTAAAGTTTTTGTTTTTACTTTTAGTCAATTGAAGAAAAAAAAATAATAAAAGCTGTGAATTTTTAATACATGTTTGGAAACCATTTTTAGTAATTCATAATTCACGTACTTTTTTAAAGAATGAATCAACACATTTGATAGAGTTTTCTAAAGAGAATTACCATGAGCTTCAACCAATTAACATTATTTGCTATTCTCGTCCCATTAATAGTTGTGTGTGTGATCTAGAGATGACAATTTTCCCTGCTAAATCATTAATCTACAAGGATCCGTCTTAAATGGGACGGCAAAACCCAATCCAAATGTGTTCATCAAGGTTATAAGCATGTTAAAAGTTTAAGACTTTTTTGCACCAATTCACCTTGAACTTAATGCACAATTGCAATTTGTACCATAAACTTTTAATTTTGACAATTTGCACCCTGAATTTATGAATTATTAAAAAAATCCACTCCTCATGATAACAATGTGAGTCTTTTGAAGGAAATTAATGTGTGATTTGTACATAAGTCATTAATTAATGACATGAATTTTCACTTTTATCTATTTTAACTCAAATTTATTTAGATTAAGATCTTTAATTAATTAAGTATTAATCAAAGTAGAAAACTTTTAATTAATTTTGTTTTAAACATAAATTTATGTTAATATTGATTTAAAAGGATCATTTATACTCTTAATTAATGACCTAAATGTAAGTAAAATGTCAATTTTCATTAATAATCAACATTATTATAATCAATAAGGGGTAAATTGTTATATAAAATTTATAAGTTCAAGTTGCAAATTATCAAAATTAAAAGTTTAAGGTGCAAATTGCAATTGTGCGATAAGTTCAGGGTGTATCGGTGCAAAAAAAGCCAAAGTTTAACCCGTCTCACGTTACAAGATAGGGACGGGTTTAGGAGTTCTCGAACCTATTCTTTGTTTACTCATCTCGTTTAGTTGTATATGACTTTATATAAAGATATTATACACGTTATTTTATAACTTTTATGTAATTTTAAGTACTAAACTTTAACATGGAGGGTGTATGAAAACTGAAAACTAGAGTCTTCTTATTTATTTATTTATATATTTATTTTTGCTAGAAAAAGTCTTCATATATTTATTTTAAGTCTTATATATACATGTATGTTTTACTTTTTATTTTGATTTCTTATATGATATATAGCTAATCGAGCAAATGGGTATACCATGGTATCCTAAACCTCGCTACGGAAAAAACTTGCCCCATCATCACCAATTTAAATAGGCTAATAAACAGATCTAAGAATAGTTTTTATTAGCAGGATAGATTAGTGAGAAGACCACCTCACCCAGAACCTGCTCCCGTTACCATCCCATACTCACATGTTAAACAATTAATTCTCCAAAAATCAGAACTCTCCATCGAATTGCAAGAGTGCTTGAATAATTTATTATTACTTCAAATAATTAATTGTTCTCTTTATTGTTTGCATTTATGCAGAGTAACAACCCAACTTTCAAATCGTTTCTTAAACGTTCTTTCTTAACTTAATTAGACTGAATTTCATTTCAAAACTTGGTCCGACAAATTCAGGGATATCTTTTTCTCTCTCTCTCTTCTTCTTTTTTTTTTTTTTTTTTCTAATGACGAAATGGTTTCAACAAACTAAAATAATTTATCGAAACCTTGAACCTCATTGTCATCTAGTTGATCAAATACGTTTTTTTGGAAAGCATTAGTACTCCTTTGAAAACTGTTGTTAGAACATATCAAATTTGTGTTTCACTAAATTTAAGACTTCAGAATTCGGAAAATCGTACTTGGTTTAAGTTCTTAGACATGGAATATTGGTAAAGCAGGATTTCAAAATAACAAGGTTATTACCTTACATTCTAAATTTGCATTTATACCTAATCAAAATTACGCATAATCAAAATCTTGTTTAATCAGACATTTAACATATTAGACCCTATTTAAAGAGAGTTAACTATTTAACAAAAGGTAGCTAATGTTTTCATAAATCTTAGATTAAAAACTTAATTAAAGATAAAACATGTTGTGAAAATATATTAGTGTTGTTCTATCCCGTTTCCCATTCGCCTCTAACTCGCCTCTAACTCGCCTCTACTTCAACTCGCCAAAGCCATCAATCGAGCTTAGGTCAAGAGTTGCTTACACTTGTACCTGCAGCATGAACATTCAATAATGAGCGTTTGTTCAACAAATGCAAAACATAAACTCACAAATAGTTAACGAATAAGATTGCATGTCAAATTATGAATATGTCCTATTATCAAATTATAAGAGACACGATCTACATGTAAGCTCATTTTAGAAAGACGAATATATATGGGAGTATTCCTCCACTTAGCTAGACGACTTCCTACATTAAAATTAACTCAATTTTTTTATTAGAAAAAGCATAAAGATAATTTTTAAGACCTCCTGTTTATCGATCGCCCATAGAAATGAGGAAGGGGAAAAAAAAGAAAAAGGTGCTCCCAAGTCCCACCGGATAAGTTTTCTTGACAATATATAAGTAATTAAAAAATATAAATCTTCTTTATTAATCAAATTAGTACAAAATCACTACAAAAGAATACATTTTTAATCACAATATATTTTAGTGATACTTTGAGTTATAATTTCTATATGATTAAATGTCACTTTTAATTACCAATATGTATTTGATCACAAACTCTTGTTGTGTCTAAAACTGTTAGCAAAAAGATTTTTAATCATGATATGACTACAACTTTCTCCCGAAACTAAAAACCTCGTAGCTAAAAATTTTACTCGCATAAAAATTTTGTCACTAATACTCACATAAAACTATTTGTCACAAAGTTGTGACTAAAAGTGATATTTAGTCACATAAAAATATTTTTAATCGCATAAAAAAAATATTGTGTCCAAAAACATTAAAAAAAATGTTATGACTAAAATATTTAATAATAATAATAATAATAATAATAATATTTATTATTATTATTATTATTATTATTATATATTTGGGTAGTGAATACCGGACATGGAATTTCAAAAAAAAAAAAAAGTTAAAAAAAAAGGATAAAGCAAGTGGGAAAATGCATACAACTTTTTCTTGTCAAGAATGAAGATGAGGCCTAATAATGGGACAAAAGAACAAAAAAGGAAAAACCCTAAGAACCACAAGTATGGATCCCGTGACACCACAGTGTACGTCAGAAATGCATGGTCACAAATCAATAATATTTGTTCACGGGCAGCCCCAACTCCCGCTATATATACATCAAAATTTAGTAACAAAAACACAGCAACGAAATATAAACTTTACAAAGAAAAATAACTTAACATATAAAAAAAAAAAAAAAAAAATTGTTGCTGATCAAAATGGAAGCTTCTCCAAAGTTAAAAATAGTAGCTTATTTTCTCCTCTTGGTTTGCATTGTGGAGCTCTCCAATGGGCAATCAATTTGCAACGTCCCACTCAATGGCCTTATGACGTGCAGGCCGGCGGTGACTGCTCCGAACCCTAAGCCGCCGTCTTCAACGTGCTGTGCATCGCTGACTAATGCCGACTTGAAATGCCTCTGCCAATACAAGAACTCCAACGTGCTGCCCTCCCTGGGAATCGACCCAAATCTCGCCATGCAGCTTCCTCAGAAGTGCAAACTTTCTTCTTCCGCCAATTGCTAGGCAAATCATCATGTATTTTGTACTATGTCACAAGAAAGAAAGAAAGGAAGGAAGGAAAAAAAAAAAAAAAAAAAAAACCGAAAAATGCTCAACTTTGAAAATGCTTCTCTTAAGCATTTCAAAGTTTATAGCATCTATATATATGTGTGTATGTGTGTGTGTGTGTTCCGCTTAACTTCAGTTATTTACTTTAAGTTTTCGTGATATTGTGATATTAGTTCGGTTCTAGCCGGAGGGATCCCAAATGTACTATGAACGTGTTGGATTTATATATATATATATATATTAATATTTCCTTGTTAATTTTGTGCCTAATGTACGAAATATATATATATATATATATTTTTTATAGTACGTTACTATTGGCCAGCTTGTTAAAAATTGTTATGTCCAATTATGAACAACTACTTTAATGTTACCTTATTGTGTTTTCTCTCGGTAGTAAACAAGAGTTAGGAGTGGTTTGGTACACTTTTTTTCTTTTGTTTTAATCAATAGAAAGGAGAAAAGAAAAGGTTCTAACTTTCTTTAAAAACACATTTTTAAAGAACATAATGGGTTAAAATGATTTGTTATATCTTCTAAAAACACTAAGAATGTTAGAGGGAATGATTTACATTTTGTCGTACTCAAGTTTTGTTACGAATTTTTAAGTCTGTTCAAAAAAAAAAAAATTTGAAAATTTTTTAAATTTAGTAACTTTCATTGAAAGCTTAATTTCTCATCGAAACACCCTTTTATAAATAAATTTTGAAGTTAGAAAGTCAAAAAAGCTATATCAAATAGGTTCTCAATTAATACTATTTTTGAAGGAGGTATTTATAAAAATAATTTTTGAGCAATGGAGTTAACGGTGAAAATTCGTCAACTCAGAATTGTCCTCACCACGCTCCGACTCTTGATCAACAGTAAAAATAAATTTGCAAAAAGTAGAGAACACAAGAGATTTTTATAGAGGTTTGTCGGAATCTTTGGCTATGTTATCTCTTGGTGCTGGGGATTCACTATTTTACAGAGAGATTACAAAGGAGAGCTATTGGCTATGGTATGCGGAAATAGCACTGTCCTATTCCAAATGGGAGAATGACCCTTATTTATAGGCCCCCTTTGGATAAATACAATAAATTTAAATAAATAAATAAAATCTAGTGAATATCTCTAAATTTGTAATTTGAATTGCTTCTGATATCTTCGGGGAGAATAATCTGCGGTTTATTGAACTTGAATTTCAAATACTGAAGATGTGCTAGTTTAAATTCGATAACTCTCGGATTTTGCTGAGTTGTTACATTGCCTCACCCGTTACACTCTCGGCATAGAGCATTGAGAAGGCCTAATCCACTCCTCTCCCGCTTGGCGAAACTTTACCTCTTCCTTTAGGAAAAAGCCTCACCTGATAGTTGTTGGAGCAAAGCATACTTCATTACTTATCCCTCTCCCTTGAGCAATTAGGAGTAAAATATTACCAAACTTCAATCCCCATCTCTCTCCCATGAGCGATGAGGTATGGGTTCCTTATCTCTCTCCCACCACCACTTTACCTCACCCCATCCGACAAGAATCCCACCCACCCACCCACCCACTCCACCCCGATCTAGGTTTTGGCCATCCACCTGTGACTTAGGTGTCTCCCCCCGCGTCTCGATCTAGGTTTTTGACCCCCCGATGCCGGCGACCTCAGCCCCCCTCCCCCAAAAAGATGAATGAACTCCCCCTCCCAATTTGGATAAGAAATTACTGATTTGACCTTTAAAAAGCACGAAGTGTGCTTCTTACGTGACCAGTCCATTAGTTTTTTTAACGGAAATGACTGGAATGGCCAAAAAATAGGAGTTTAGAGTTATCTCAGTAAAAAAAAAATAGAACATGAACTAAATCATCACCTTTGAAAAAATTCAAGGACTATTTTGGCCAATTACTCTTCCTAATATTTTATTTATTGTACTTTTCTCCCCAATTAAAATAAGCTCACATTTACTTTTTAATGACTTCAACATTTCTTAACTAATAGAACCCCATATTATTTATCTCTCTCTCTCTCTCTCTTTCTGGGGTGTTTAGGGTTTTTAGAGGGTGTGCCTCTCGGCGGGTTGGAAACAGACGGTGGCACCCTTGCTTGCCATCGGTTTCCAGCCCTAAAGATGAAGATCTAATCATTGCGGGGAGGTTACTAAGTGTGGAGGTGATTGTGGGGCTGGAAGGCCTGCATTTCAACAGAATGGATGAGGGGAAGGGTCGTGGCTTTGATGGCACTTTCAGGCTGTCTACTTTGGCTGTGGTGGTCATCTTTTTGCCTGTGGCTTTTCCGCTATTGGTAGATTTTCATTTTGTTTTGGTATGTTTGTGTGTAGGTGTAATAACTGCATATCATTAGCAAATCTGGTTTTATTTGTTGTTTTGGGGTGTTTGGTTACAGTCCTTAATAATAACGATGGTCTTCCCCTCATTCGGGCTCGTGGTTTGTTTGCCAAATTTAGATATTGGTGATTTGTTGGTCCTGCTAGACTTGTGGCTATGTAGGGTGTTTGTAATCTCTATGATCTGAAGTCGTGGCTCCCAATTGATCGGCAGTTTCCATCACTGGTTGGGTCTTTGTTAAGTAGAGCTTGGCGCATGCTCGTTTCTAGCGTATCGAGGTTTCTCATTTTCGTGCCTCAGACTTGTGCCGTTCTCATTGTAGGGCAGTTGTTTGTACCGATGGTTAAGAGTTATGACCGCACAATTACATAATCTTTGCATTGTATTGTTTAATTTGTAACTCTTTATTAATATTAACGTATTTTTTTCCTTAAAAAAAAAAAAAAAAAGAAGCTCACATTCAAAACTTGCAAAAAAAAGGAAAGATCAATAATTTCTCAAACTATACCTTATTCACCAAAAAAAAAAAAAAAAAACACTATACCTAACAAACATATTCCTAATTTAAAAAAAAAAAAAGAAATTATCTAGGTAGAATTATTCATTAAAATCTAAAATGTATATCTATTAGCTAAAGAATAAATTTATTTACTTTGTCATCAATGTAAAAATCAGATTTATGATCACACCATAATTAAAAAAAAAAAACGCTCCTTCTCCTCTTTTCTTTTTCTTTCTCGAACCTAAAATTGTACACTTAAATTTATTATTTAAAATTATAAAAAGTTTAAGAATTTGCTAAAAAATATAAGGATTTAACTGTAAAATATGTTATAATTTATATTTTTTTTGAAAAAAAAAATATGTTGCAAACTTTAAAAATATTTAAAATAGAGGTCAAATCTACTGTCCAATTTTCCTATTTTAATGGCTATACTCTCAATAATATTTTGATAAATCATTAATTTATTTAAGAATTTTTAGTATTTAATATTTTTTTTATATTGTTAAAATTTTAAATTAAGATGATATAACATAATATATCTAAAACAACATATCTTAACTCTTTTAAAAATAGGCCATGTGATTTCTAATAATAATAATGATGATAATAATAATCAATAAAAAAATAAAAACGGTTTAGTTAAACGGTGCCTTTAAGTTCTCAGTTCTCGTGCTCCCAAGCAAACCTTTCAAGGAAAAATTCTCTGAAGTGCTCACTCCTCCCAAGTCCCAGGTCCTCAAAAACAAGAGGAAAAAATAAAAAAATAAAAAAAGGGATTTAGAGCTAAGCACTGTAGTCGCAAAGTCTCTGAATCCATATTCTCACCGGTACGATTTCGCTATAAAAACCTTCTGCATCTTTCTTTGCTTCTTTTTTATTTTTATTTTTATTTTCGCTTTCCTCCAATTAATATTCTATGTTCGTCAATTGTTCAATATATATATATATATATATATATATTTTCTTTAATGAAATCTGATTTAATTTTCTAACTTTCCGGTAGTTTCCTCTGTTTCTTCTTAATCTCGATTGAAATTCGGAGTATCCTAGGAATCTGAATTCTCTGGGCATCGGTTTCCCTGAATTGTGTTTGGACTGAAACTTCAATCACCATTCATTGAAAGCATAATAAAGGATTTCAATGCTCTTAGGTTTTATTTATATTTTTAATGTATTTTTTGGTACTAAACTGAATTACACGACTATTCGAAATTTAGGAATAAATAATATTTGACAGCATATGTTTCATTTCTTTTGCTCTGTTGGTCACAAAGTCTATATTCTTCAATTTTGGACTTTGTGAGGTTTTATTAAATTTATACATGTTTATATATAGTGGCAAGTTCCCTTACTGTTACTGTAACCATACCGTAAAACAATTAAAGGTGTCAGATTGAGTGTAAAGTCGTTAAACTGAATATGACCATATTACCATAATCCTCTGTTGTTATCAGTTTTATATAAAAATAAAATAAAAATAAAAAAATTTAAACGTTCACATACCTTTATTAATAGTTATCGTGTTTTATTTTTATTTTTTCACTTTATTTTCTTAAATTCATGTTGAGCACAAACAAATATTTGTAATGTTCAAATTACTGATTTCCTTCTCATGTCACAGTTATATCATAATCTTGTGTTGTGATCGACGTTATATGACAGATTATGAATCTTACATAACAGATTAAATGTTATTTGTTGTGGGAATTACAACAATGTTACTGTGAATTACACTGAGCTAAGTAAGATGGACCTGTTTAGATATTATTCTGACACGATTCTGATATTTTCTGTGTTAATTACAACAACGTTACCGTGAATTACACTGAGCTAAGTGAGATGGACCTGTTTAGATGTTATTCTGACATGATTCTGATATGACCTCACGTTCAAAAATATGCCGTAAGCAGTTTTTTGTACACATCCCCTACAATAGAAGTCCCTATGGATATTTTGACATTAATGAAATTAGGAGTTATTTCTTGGCATCAGAGTGAACTTGGTAACTTGTAAAACTCTAAAAATCTAGAGAACAAATCCTAGGATAGAAAGAAATGGAACTCTATTTTAATTATAAATGCCAACTAAAAGTATTGGAATAAAAATCCTAACAGCTTAAAATTTTGTAATGAAGAATTTTCGACAAGATGCTTCATTTCTTTTGCTCCGTTGGTCGCATATATGCATATATATATATATATATGTTTGGATAGATCTTTGGCGGGGTATAAAGTAACTAATGGGAACATTTCAAATCTTCCCATGCACTTGGTAGAACTAAAATCATTTTGTTCTTGGAACATCTTATGATAGTGACCCTAGTTTTTATTCAATTTTCGTACTTTATCAAACTGTTTGTTCTTTGATTTACATGTAATGGAGATTTTGATGTTTTTTTGTAATTATTTTTTAAAGATAAAATCTTTGAATGTGTGTACTCAAACAGATGGAACAGTCTCTTTCTTCTCTCACATATAAAGGTTCCATACCCACAGCAATTGCTGAAGCAAAGAAGCAGAGGAAACTTTTTGTTGTCTACATATCAGGTTTGTTCTTTGTTTTGATTCTCTTTTCTTTTTCTTTGTTTATTTTAAAAACTATACAAAAATGGTGGTTACTCGGTTATTTTATTTTATTTTATTTTCTGGAGAGGATCCAGTTATAAATATATATACATATATAAAAGTGAATAAGCTTATCTATTAGGTGAGTACTCTTCATATTGTTTTAAGGTGGTGTTCAATTTCATACTTTTGCTGATTTTAGGTGAAGATGCCGAGTCAAGTCATTTGGACAGTTCCACGTGGATTGATCCAAAGGTAGGCTTCATCCCTATTCTAGCTCGGGTTTATATTGCTAGCGGAAATCTTCTGAGTTGTTATTCTGTGCTCCATTATGGTTCTTGTATTCATCTTTTGCATTCAGGTGGCCGAGTCGGTATTGAAGTATTGTATTCTGTTGCATCTCTCTGAAGGAAGCAACGATGCCACACAGTTTTCTGCTATATGTATCCTTTTAGGGAAAATCAGTTCACATTTAAAATTTTTGGTAAACCTATCCTTTTGTTTGACATTCTATGCATATACTTCATTAAAAATCCTGTACTTAAGTACAACTTCTTATGTTAGGACATAAATTCCAGCTACCTAGCAGCATCTAGGTCTTTTTAAATCGAAATTGTCCTTGGTAAGCTCTTCGATAATAACGTACTTGTGAAGCCATCCTTAATTTCTTACAGACCCACAAAAATCTGTTCCTTGTATAACGGCTGTTGGATACAATGGTGTTCAGCTTTGGCAAAATGGTAATGTATTTCATCACAGCCTTTGTCTCAGCTTTTCAGGAAAGCACGTTATAACATTCTAGGAGTTGGTTCTCCTTCGTTCTGAAATTTTGTAGAGGGTTTTATAAGCGCTGAAGTCCTGGCATCCAGTTTAGAGAAGGTGTGGTTGAGTCTTAATATTCAGGTATGCCATTGCTTCTTCTTCTTCTTCTTCTTTTTTTTTTTTTTTTTTTTTTAAGGTCTTAGAAGCTGTGTAAACAATCCAGGTTATAAATATAATTTAACATTTGGTGCATAGTTTGCATGAGGTTCTTAATCATTTTATGTCATGAAAGCAATGTGCTCACTTTTGTTTTTGTTGTGCCTTGATCATGTATTTTCATTAGTTGGAGGTGAAGATTTCTAACTTAGCAAGTTAGGCATTCCAACTTTAGAAGCCTAGATGGTTGTTTTGTTCTACTTTTCCCGCTTGACTTTGTCCTTGTATGATAAACTTTTAATAAAAATCAGTTGATGGTATCATAAATAAAATGCCGCTGTTACAGTTAGAATTATTAGAGAAAATAGCAAGGCAATAAAGCAACTATTGCTCTAATTAATGAGATTGAAATCTGTAGAATCAATCAGGACAACTTTAGTAGACGATTTCTTGTGGCATTTATGTACATAAGAATAATTATTACTATTTTAACAGACATATCATGTAATAAAATTGAAAATGGAGAAAGACATAATACATACAGAAAGAGTGATCATAATCAGTCTGCCGACAAGAATAGTTGATGTGAACCATCAGTCATTTGGTGGGGGTCCTATGGCTGCCCCTTTCCTTGTCAAGGTCTCAGGTTCGATTCGGTCCCCCTGCAGTGTACAGGAATTATGAGGAATTTACTAGGGGTACCATGCAGGGATTTCTTGCATCTCCAAAGTTAGCTGGATATGCCCACTCTTTGTGTGCGAAAGTATTCTCATTGGCATGGCCGAGGACATGTTCTATTTTTCATGTTGCAACATTCCAACTATTGATCCTTTATTTTGTCTTAACATTTCTCTGTCGGTTTCTCTTTTTGTTTCTGAGTCAAAGCTAGGAACATGATAAGACTTTTATGATGATGCATTACAGGATACAACTGCTGCCATTCTCAGTGCCGCACTTGCCTCGAAGACATCAGAACCATCCACTTCTGGTGTTTCTACTACTGCCTCTTCTGACCAAGGAAGTTCAGATGTTGCCCAATCACCTTTAACTGACAATTATGATAAATCTCCAGATACTAAAACAGAGGCTAGCTCTCACAATTCGGAAGAACATAAGAGTGATCTATGCGCTGTTGAGGTATAAATAAATGTCATCAAAATCGTCATTAAGTTTTTATTAGTGCTGATGTGCATAATAAATGGTTGAGCATTTTTGTTTGTATCCTACTCATTTCATGAACAGGAGAAAAGTTCTGAATTTGGAGAAAAAACATCTTCAACATCAGTTGTTGCTAATGAAGCAGAATGTGCTAGCAGTGAGAAGCCCAACTCATCCGTTTTAGCTACCAGAGAATCACCGCGTGTTGCTATTGTAGACTTGGATAACACCATTTCTCTAGACGGTTCTCATTCCCGAGAAAAAATTGATGCCGATAGGGATCTAGTCGTTTCAGGTGGAGGATCAAAATCAGCCAGTCATCAAGTTGTGCAAGATGCAAAGGATGAAGCTGAAGCTAATAAAAGGGTTGATAAGTCTATGATAGTCAACAAATCCAGTGATGTACACTTAAACATCCGATTGCCTGACGGTGTTAATTTGCAAGAGAAGTTCTCTTTAACAAGCACTTTGAGAATAGTAAAGGACTATGTTGATGAACATCATGAAAGTGTCATTGGCTCTTATGATCTTGCCATACCTTACCCACGCAAAGTATACAATGATCAAGGTAAGTACTAGATACTCATTTCAAACGGACATGATTAAAAATGGAAAAGAAAAAATGGAAATGAATAGTTGGATGCTCATTTATCTGGATATGATTGACTTGTGTTTCGCTATTCTTACTGTCAGAGATTATTTTCCTTCATTCAGTGTGTTGTTATTGATGTTAATGTCTTAGCCAGAAGAAGAAGGAAAAAAAAAAAAAAAAAAAAAAGAGAAGAAGAATAGAAAAATGGTCCTTCAAGTAATACGCAAATTGAAATTTAAAATTGATGGAAAATGGTTTTCTCATGTCAACCTTCTTTTTCTGACTGCTTTTAAAACAGATTTAAGGAGAACCTTGTCAGAATTGGGACTGTTTGATAGACAAGCAATGATTGTGGTTCCTCGGCAGCGAACAACCGATCAATCAAGTTCAAGAAATGTTGCTGATTCCTCAAATGAGAGTAACGAGGGTTACTTTGCTTATGCAAAAAGATTGTTTTCTTTCATAAATCCTCTCTCCTATCTTGGTGGTGGTTCTAGCTCTGCTATCCCTCGACAACAATCACAACATGGTATGTGGGAATCCAGTGCGTTTCTGTTCCTTCTTGTCGTGCCAAAATGTTAAATATTATTCTCTAGGGTTCCATTTTCAGACTAGGGATTTTGGCAATGGACTTCCAAGGTGCAGAATTTTGATTAATTACTGAAAATTAGAGCAAAGAAAGCAAGTTAAATTTTCTGGAGGGCTTTAACAGTTATAGTTAAAACAGTAGTGTTTGCACCCATGAGTTTTTCAAAAAGCCTATGGATATCTAGTTCTCTACGTTCGATTGGTTCTTTTGAATTCTTTGATTATTCTCCCAGAAAATTTCCTTTTTTCTAGTTATGTTCACTTTACTCCTCAGCTTGGAGAATTTAAAGATGTTGTAATATTAAGGAGATTTTTAAGGTTTACGAATCAGAAGAAAAACACATCCGATGAATTCCACTTTAAAGAGACATGAATTAAAATAGATTTGTTTATGAAACTTATTATCTGGATATGGATCGGAATCAAGATCAGCTGATTAAACTTGTTTGAAAAGAGCCTTTTACTTCACATGCAAAAAAAAAAATGCATATTCAATTTTATTTGTCTGTCCATAACTTATTTTGTGTGAAGTTCTCTTCTGTTTGTGTAAAGATCAATAAATTTCTACGACTGTTCTTATTAAATAGGACTTGGTTTTTGCTATTGTAGGTCCAAACTCTACGCCTCAAAACGACTTCACCCAAGAACAAAGGCCTCAACGCATTTCTTCAGGTAGCAGGAATGATGGTGAAACAAGGCGGCCACTGACATCTCGTTTTGGAAGCAATATTCACACGCTGAAACATGACGAAGACGATGGGCGATTCAACGATAGAAATTCCTTCTGGAATGGCAATTCTACCCAATATGGTGGTAATGAGGATAGAAAATAAACTGTGGTAGTCTTCAATGGGAAGCCTTTGGTCTTTAATTTGTATTCTGGTAATCAAATAGAGAATTATATGTTAAATACCAATAAAATTGAAGTGTATAATGTCATTAATTTCTGTTTTTTTTTTTGTTTGATAAATGCTTTTCATCTATCTCGTTTGTTGATTGTGGTTGATCATAGCCTAGTGATAATATCATACCTGATTTCATCTAAAGGTTGCAGAGTTTAGATTCTCCTGCCCCCGAAGTTAAAGAAGAAGATGAAAATAGCCTTTACTAATATTTTACATTTTTAATGCTACAGTCTGCTTCAGGCCTAAATATTGATCGAAAGTTAAAGAAGAAGATGAAAATATCCTTTACTAATCTTTTACTTTTTAACACTACAATCTGCTTCAGCCATAAATATTTATCGTAAATGACCCGGCCTTCCATTTCAGGGTTGCAAATTAGCTGTGCCTCTTAACCGTGGGATTAGACGCCAAGTAGTAAAGCACATTTGGGAGCAAAGTGGGAAGAAAAATAACAATAAAAACAAAAATTGTCACGTGACGGGTGTTGGGGCCATCATGTGGTGGGCTGTGGGGAATGACGAAAATGTACTGATAAAATGTTTATGGATTAATTTCATAAATAACACCTATGAGAAAAATATAATTAAAACTAACATCATTTTTGTTTTCTTTTAATACTAGCATTGCAATGTCATTTTCAACAATTGAGGTGGCTTTAAAATGTCGAAAATGCCCTCACCTATTCAGTCAAGCCTAAACTCTAAAATTTCCCCACCCACACCTAGGAAGCCCACCCATTCCCCCCCACTTCCACCATATATAACTCTCTCTCTCTCTCTCCCTCTTTCTCATTTTTTTTTCCTCGTTCTCTCTCACCCTCACCTCACGCTCTCTCCCTGCAACATTAGGGTGTTGAAGATCTGCAACTCAGCTCTCTCACCCCCACTCTCTCTCCACATCCTTGTTCTCTCTAATCACCTCATGCTCTCTCTCTTCATCATATTTGAAGAAGGTTGTAGCTTATCTCCAGGTTCACTTGCAGCTTTTCTCACTCTGCATCAGCCTCGTTCTAATTTAACTCAGGTCTAGATCTGAGGTAATGGTTTTTATTCTTTTGTTTATTTATTTATTTATTTATTTTTATATGCTTTAAATGGGTCTGTGTTTTGGATTATAATCTAAAAAATGACTATGTTAAACTTTTGAGTATAAGTTCTTGCAACTTCTATTGTCTCTTGTAGCCTTTGTGATATTAAGATAGATTTCCTATATTTTTTGGTACCTTACTGTAAGATTTCCCGTTCTAGAAAGTTTTTGACAGTGGTAATGGTAAACAATATAATGACCTTTTGGTCATTATTATGATGACCTATTAGTCAATAATTTTTTGACCAAACAGTAATTATTATATTGATTATGCTGTTTTATTTAGGAATGGTTGCGGTTTGTGTTTTCATCAAGTATAATGGTCAGTGGGACGGTGCATCGAGTTATGTTGGTGTGAATTGAAAGGAATAATGGCACCCCTTACTGCAACTAATGTTAGTCTTATTGAGTTGGTGAGGAGTGTTATTGGAGCACTATTATGTGATGGTTTTTATGTACATTAGCATTATTTTGTATATGTTGACAGTTTGACTTTAATGTCTTATTTCTCATGCTTTCGTTTTACTATAACTTTATGTTAGTGCTTTTAAGTACTACATTTGTGGGTTTGTTATTTAGGTGTTATGACTATGTGTTTGGTTATCTGTATTTGTATGTTGACTATCTTAAATCATTGTTATCGGATTTGAATTTAGTATGTGCGTTAGTAATTATTATAATGACCTGTGAGTCATATTCATAATGACCTTTCTTATTTGTTCCATGTGTTGATGTAACCAAAGGAATTTTCAAACGCACAAATTAGAGTTGTCCTACTTTATGCATAACGTCAAAATTAATGTTGCACAAACATTTAACACTTTAAGGTCAATTTTAAATCAAATTGTCATTTTTATAGTGACCAATAAGTTAATTACGTTATGACTTTCTCAGTAATTCCTTTCAATTTAATGTTGTTAACAATAGTTTTCAAACACATAATAGCGAGACACCATGAATCATCTGTAAAGTCAATATAATTGTCAAGAAAAATGTTTGACATTAGACCGAAATACAGTGTCAAGTTTAGTATTTCACTATTTCTGTTAAAACTAAACAAGAAAAAACCATATGATTGCAATTGAACTTACTTTTTTTTCTGTATGTTTTAGCTGAATTTCTGACGGAATGAATTAAATTGGAATCATTCAATGTTCATGGGGTAAAGTGAGAGTTTTTAAAATTCATGTGACAAAGTGAGAATGATCCTAAAGTTTAAAACACAGATGAAAACAAAACTTAAACATTTGTCCTGGTTTACTAGAATATTCCAAAGAACTCATGCAGTGTACGTAAGTATAAATATGACAAATAGTAAAGATTTGTTGAGCAAACCAAACAAGCTATTAGTGGAAAACCAACCCAAAGCAGATGGGAACTATGTTAATTTCCATCTTGCCATTTATGTTCTTCTTAGATGCCATTCATGCCCATATCAATTCGTCACCAACTATTTCTCCTCATCATTCTCCTAATTCATCTCTACTTATCAGACACTCAAATACAGATAATGTTAACGCGTTGCTACCAAACATATGAGACACAGAAGATATGAATGCCGAAAGCTCGCTAGGAGAGATTGTTTAGAGGAAACCAACAAGTTCAAATTAAGGTACTTTATCAGAAAATCATGATCTGAGAAAACTGAAGGCTGATTGTTTTCAAAAAGCAACATTAGAGTGCTTAAGACGAAAGGCATATTCACATTGATGGAAGCCTTGTACGCCACAGTTAATTGAAGGCAAAAAAAAGTAGAGGCCATATATCTAATGAAGATCTCCATTTATATTTTTCTTGTAGAGATGAAAATTTTAAAATATGCATGGAGCATGAAACCTCATATCTGATCCCCTAATACTAAATCTTCATCAAGTGATGAAGTGGTGGATTCTTGCCTCATTCATTACGTTTTTGCTTTTCTAATATTTAATGTAATATTTCCTTTAATTATTTTTAATTTCTTTTAATTATTCTAATGGCATTATGTTTTGGAAGAAATATTCACATGATTGATGCATCCATGTACTTGGATATGGTCACGAAAAATAGGTACTAGAGGTGTAAATAGTATTTGAGTTTTTATATTATTATTATTATTATTATTTTGAATTAACGATGAGAGATGATAAATGACATTAAAGTGAGTTAGAACATCGAAATTAAGTTGGCAGTCATTAGCACACCCATCTCTTCTTCCCACGAACAAGTGTGGGCACGGTCGTAAAATCTACAAGATGTCACTATGGTATAAAACTTCTTCTAACCACAAACGGACCAAGAATTATTTGTTTCTAACGAAAAAAAAATTTGATGAACTACTCTGTTAAATCAGACTTACCTTTTTTTTTTTTTTTGTATGTTTATAATTTTCTAGTATGATAGGGGCTTTTAAAACAATATTCGTAAGAGTGGTGGGGTTGCAAGTACCAAATAAATAAAATGACACCAAAGAGAAAAACAAACACCCCAGTGGAGTCATTTAATGGAACACGAATATGTGACGATCGAGCTGCAAGATTGGCTCGGGAAGTAACTAATTATGCCGATTTTTTTAGAGGCTTTATGTGTGTCTTATGGTCACCTTGGGGCTTCGAGGTATCACGATTGTTTTAACGCAAGTGTGAGATTCTTGAAATAGGTTATTTTAAAAGCAATATATTAATTTATAAATTCAATTTGATGTTATGACGTTCTTCAGTTAAAGTTTATTGAATTTATCATAAGTTTATGTCTATTTGGGATTGATTACCAGACTCAGTAGTACATCGTAATGATTTACACATGTGAATGTCCTTAGCTAGATATACGTGGTGTCGTATATATTCGATATATATATATATATATATATATAGTCGACAAACTTGTAACGAAGATAAATGATATTCTCAAGAAATGTTAATTCAGGAACTTGGGTAAAATACGTACTCAACCATATTTATAATGAAGGAACCAAATTCTCTTTTACGGTTTATTCATAAATAGAAATGCAGCTTTAATCCTTGATATTGGCGCGGACAAATTAGTAATTATATTAACTGGTCAAGTGTTTATTAATCAATTAAATTTTGATTATTGGAGTTTTGATTATACAAGTTCATTTGATCTCAAGACTAGCATCATAACATTAATTCTAAATGAAAAGAACAGCTGTTAGTATTCTGGTATGAAGTGTATCGGGTTAAATTAAACCCGAGTTAATTTGGAGTTGGAGATGGAGAGTATAAACCCTATAATATGCAGTGAAAACGGTTATAGGGATAGAAAAAAATTGGTGGTATGTTACAACTTGCTGTTTAGATTCTTGCATGTTGATCAAGTCTATTTGTGTGGCAAAAAATTTAATTTTCAAAATCAAAAACAGAACTCTAGAAGTGAGGTCTTCTTGTGACATTCCTGAAAATTTCTTGGGTGAAATTAAGTACCTACAATCATTTCTTTTATATATGAAAAAAAAAAAAATATATATATATATATATATATACACACACACACACATGAGAATGAAGTAAATATTTTTTTAGTAAACAATTATAGATATATTACCTTAATTTACCTATAAATTTAATTTTACTATTATTTACTTTAAATATTTTAAAATCATATTATTTGCTTCATTTTATTTGGTCAAAATGTTATTTACTACAATTTTCTTATTTAAAATTATTAAAATGCATTATGCAGGTTTTTTTATTTAGTTTTTTTTTTCCCCCGAAGCCAAGCGGGAAATTAGCCACTTGGAGCTAGCTTCAGTGGTTTGGTTTGTGAATGTGTGAGTGTGTAACTTAAAGTTCGAATTCTTGGCTTTTCGTTTCTTAATAGTAGTGAACTTTTATTACTTAAAAAAAAAAAAAAAAAAAGAAGCTAAGCAGGTAATTAAAGTACCCATCCCGCATGTCTCTCTCTCCCTCTCTCTCTATTTTTTTCTTTCTTTTTTTTTTTTTTTTTTAAGGAAAACCCATTAAATTTTTTTACCTCTTTTAAAAGAGTAAGTGATAGAAATTCACAGCAGTTTGGTTATTACAGTTTATTTTCAACTACTAACCCTTGGTTGCGAGTATGACCAAAAACAGTTAAAGAACAAACCCATTTTAATTTGATATAGGAGTACATGCAACTTTTCGGTTCTGGCCTTGTTAGTTTCTTTGCTAGATTTCCATTAGTTTCATTAAACATGTGAATAAACCACCCAAACAAAAGTTTTCATTAAAAAAAAAAAAAACGATAACAAAAAAGTTAAAGTTAACGTTTTCATAAATGGGGTAAAAAAAAAAACCAATTAAGAAGACAGGTAACTTATTACTAAAGTTATAGCAGTAGCATTTCTAACATGGTACATGATAAAAATTAATCAATGGATAATAATCCCTAATATTTTCTTTAAAAATAAAAAAAAAAAATCGTCGCTCCTGTGTATCACAACTTTACACAAAAAGAAAAGTTGTTACTGCCAAGCCAAGATAGAAAGTCTAAATACTCAAACCCATGATAACTACATAACATTGATTATAGACGAAGCACTTGAATTTGAAACACCAAAGAAGTCAGTTTTCAAGTGGCTGGCTGTGAGGGTTTGAAGGAGGTTGCCGGAGACCGATCGAGGCACTTTCTTCCCTCTCTCCGGAATTGCCCTCCGGTACACAGAGGCAGTGCCACTTTTTACGTCGCCAATTAGGATCTTGACGAGGGCCATTGAGAGAGTAGCTATAGTACTCTTCCAGACTTATTTCATAGAGGACTAGGGATGATAACAGGGTGAGGCGGGACAACGATTGCTTTCCATCCCCTCTCTGACTTTTAAAACCATCCTCATCCCCATCCCTATCCCTGCTTGAAACAAGACAGGGTCGGGGGTGGAGTTTCCCCATTGGTGAACCCTCTCCCATTGTTGTCCCATTCTCCATTTAATATAACTAGGCACTTTGAAAATTGCACAATTAGAACAAAGAATAAAGAATTCATCAAAAATTTAGGCCAAAATAAAAAATTTCAAAAAGCTAACCAAATTCTAAACACATACAAATTATACATTACTAATTATTGAAAATAATAAAGTAGAGAGAGAGAAAGCGGGGGGTAATTAGAGGTTGTATCATAGTAATGAGAATTTGTACCACAATAATGAGAAGTTATATCATAATAAATCTTCTTTTGAGTGATTCTATTTGCACCCACAGATGATAAATATCCCCACCAAATTGAAAACTATTTTAATTATAATTGTATCCCATAATAAAATTACTTTAAAAACCCTTAAAAGTATACCATTTATGTATTCCACATTAACTATAGTATAATATGATATTTTTACGAAATAAAAATGATCTATAAATAGGATTTTTTGTTTTCAAACGAATAATAACAAAATACCCCCCACATCTTTATTATCTCTAATTCACTTCTATAGATTCTAATTTCTCAAGAAAAGAAAAGAAAAGAATAGGCACATCTCTTGAAAGGATGATTTCCTTTGTCACACATTGACATCTTGGTTGACAATAAAGCGGGGCATTCATTATTATCCTTCATGGATGACTTCTCAGGATACAATCAAATAAAAAGCATTATACATTAAAAAAGATTTTTGAGGCAGAGTTGACTTGTTTTGGGGGGGGGGGAGGGAGTGGCGGGGGGAAAGAAAGATAGAAAACCAATTTTAAGGCAGAGTTAACTTGTTAAGTTATAGCAACATTTCTACATGATATATAATCAAAATTAATCAACGAAGAATCGTCCCTATTATTTTTTTTCAAAAAAAAAATATATATATATATATATATATATATATCGTCCCTACCATATTCACGCCTTTGCACAAAAAGCCAAATAAAAAAAGCGGAGTTTATTCACCATCTTCATGCAGACACGGGGACACTTTCTTGAGAAGTTAATTTGGAGTCCCTTTCTTTGAAACCTAGCATCTTATTTAATGCCCAATGTAGGCCTTCACACTTGAAACAACAATGTCCATTCCTGCTCCACCCACTGGAACCCGAAAAAAGTAAAGATAAATAACAAATAATAAAATGTTTAGATTTATGTGCGGCGGACCTGCAAGTAGAACAAGTATGCCACCATGAAGGGAAGGGAAAACTAAAAGCCATACCTAAATGTCCGAGCAACTGGTTCTCCGGTTGAAGCATGGGTAGGTGAGTGAGTGTTTTTCCCCTCGGATTAGGACCGGGTGGTGGCAATTGCATCGATGCCTTCTGTGACTGCATCATCGAGTACTCGAGGAGTGTCACTGGTTCCTGCATGTTGCACAAAAACGGGAAGACGTTTCCATCAGAGGACTATAACCACCATCTAGCATAGATTTAAGCGGGAGAAAAAAAACAAAACAAAACAAAAAAAAAAAAACCCAAAAAATAAAAACAAAAGAAATAAAATAAAATAGAAATAAGAATTCAGCAAGGTGCTTTTTCTGGTCATTTTCATTATTTTCAGCCAAGTATAAGGTGTAGTTGACTGAGATCAACCTTAATATCTCTAATAATCAACCACAATAGTTCTTTCGAGAAAAAGAATCAACCTAATCACAAACAAATCTAGAAGCATGAAATGGGAAAAAGGCTTTGAAGATGATTTGATAAGCAATTTTTTGTTTCTAACCTTTACAATTAGATCAACAGCCTTGTAAGCTGAATCCACTGGACCCGTCCCTACCGAACAAGCAACATGCTCTTCCCCATCCGCATCAACAAGTTTGACGGTTGCGGTTGAAAGACCTAGTGTTCCACATGTAACCTGTGCTAAGTTCATGCCATTTGGTGATTTAACTTCCCTTGAAATAACTAAAAAAATAAGATCACGAGAATAGTCAAAATTGTGCGTAGAATGACCTGCAGATCAACCAACTTCCAAACCACTTCCGGCTGAAAAACTTCATCTGAAACCAACGCTCTAAGGTCGGCATCAATTACCCTCTGGATTAAAAGAGAGAAAAATAATAATCTGCTTCAGCTCCCAAGAAAAGTAAAATACAAAAGCAAAATCACTCATTTTAGTCACTTTTTCGGTTAGCCATTTTACAATATTTATCCATTCAGTTTCAAAATTGATGACATATTTATAAATAAAGATGAAGGCAAGCGAGTAAACACAAGAAAATTACAAAGCCATCAATTCAATACAGCTGATGTAAATTTCGAGCAAAAGATTACAGGATAAACCACTCGGGAAGAATATCCAGATAACATTACTCAATTAATAATCTAAATTCACCTTCTTTTGCTCAGCAACGGCTTTGAAACGCCAGAATACTCCCAAGTTGCCCTTCGTCAAGCTCATAACCCGCTGTGAACAAAAAAGGAATTAGCATAATGAAAAAAGTAAATTACGTGGCTACTTTGGGGTTCATAAAATCAATAATACCTCCTCAAGTCGTCTCTTTAATGCATGACGACCACTTTACCAAAAGATTTATACCGCAAACAAAGAAAAGAGCTATTATTAGTGTTATTTGTAAATAAACAAGAACAAACGAGCACCCAAAAAATAATAAAAAAAAAAAAAAAAAAAAAAAAGCCCCCAAACAAACAAAAAAAAAAGATGGGCTAAGTAAACCAATCATCATCAGAAGCATCACACACTTGATGTCTCTCCTCCCTCCCTCCTTCACACACAGAAAACTGGTGAAACCGACCGACACTTTAGTTTGATAAGCAATTAAAACCAAGGAAACTAAACTAATAAGCAAAAATAGGGTCCAAGAAAAGAAAAAACATTGTGATAATAGAATAATTATTTAGGAGACACTCCTACGCTTACAAAATTTGAACTTCTTTAGTATTACAATCTACTATGTCTAATTCCCAATTGCCTGAGAAAATGGAGATCTAATAAACAGAATAGGGTGCCGCCACTATTCAGTTTTCACAAGCACACAATTCTTTCAATAATGTCCATGGAAATTCACCAAGGGAACAAGGGGGGGCCTCGAGGTGGTTATGATTTGGAACATAAACCACAAACAAGTAATACAGTACACGTAAGTATTGTGACCAACAAAGGATAGACAATGAAAGGATAACATACCGAAATTATTCAAAACTAAGTAGTCGTACCTAAGTTTCCCAAGGACGATACCAGCTTCATTGGCTCGTTCCAACCCAATATCTTCGGGGGCTATAATTTCATAAGTTTCTTTGTGCTTAAGCATCCCATCCTAAAGAACAGACAGCATTCTGGAGTTACATCTCAGATTTTAAAATATTAATGAAATGAACCAATGGAAAAGAAACACAACTGGAAACCTTGGACAAAATGAACACAATGACACTATGCAAAAGGGCATGTGCAACCTTTCGCTAGCACATTTCAATGAGTCATTCATCTTAGTTTTCCAATCAGAGTAATATGAGCAGTAAAAATGGGAATCTAGCATCCATGCTAGAGAAAATCATGAATACCAACCTGATGAATGCCACTTTCATGTGCGAAAGCATTGGCCCCGACAATAGCTTTGTGCGGCTGTACATGCAACCCTGTGTATTCTTCAACCTAAAGTTTTATTCACATTAAGAAACTTCACAAAAAGAACATGATTAAATAAGGGAATGACTTAAAGGAGCAATTGAGAAAGAATACCATCTTGCTCGTCATCAAGATGTGTCTCGGGTTGATGCCAGTGTGAAGTCCCCCCAATTCTTGCGCACCACGACATTTCAATGTCATGACAACCTGAAGATTACATTCCACAGTGAAAAATATTATTGAAAACGAAATTAACTAAGCATATTTTCATGGTTGGCTTCTAATAGATCCTCAAATTCTAACTTCTTATTCCAACTTCCCAGGACAATTAACAAACAGAAACACAATTTTAAAATTATAAATGGTGTGAAGATCGCCGTGGAGAGGCAACACTTTGATAACTAGCCAAAGGAAAGCAACTCCAATGTCAAACGGATTTCAGGGGCAACTAAAGGGATACATCTTCCATCCATTTTACTAGAAAGCAACACTGGAAGCTTTTATGGATCTTTTTCTGCATGCAAATGACCACAAGCTGGTTTGCTTATTGAGTTATTTCCTCGCTTAGCTAGACAAGACAACTTTATTAAAAAGACATTGGAGGAACTAAATATTCTCAACTGCCCTTAGATTTTTTTAAAACATCGCACTGCTCTAAATCAATGGCAGAAAAACTCGAAACAAACCGGATGTTACCAGAACAACCCTAATTTCTTTAAGATTTGGTATGCTTACTACATTTTGTTATAGATTTTAATCTGCTGCGGGGGTCAGCAACTTGGCATAGAGTACTAGGAAATCCACCAAATGAAATAACAGCAAAAGGAAGTCGAAAATGAAGATGGAAAAGCAACAGTTTTATAGTTAGTAGCAATCTGGCTTTGTTGTCCACCACCTGGCCAGTACGAAGATAAACTCTCCAAATCAACATCGGAAGGGCTAAACTAATGGAAATTTTTACAAGGCATCATTGAATTGTACAACAAACAAAAACAGAGAATAAATATTCAACATTAATTACTACTTGGTCACAACAATGACGGTCTGACTTTGTCAACTTATAGTACGTTTAGAGCTAGAAAGGGGAATTCAATGTATGGTCTAGAGGGACAATGTTAGTAAATATACCAAAGAACCGAAGCATTCCACATTCCTCAAGCAAGGCGGGAAGATTGGAGATGCTGATAATGGGTCTAGGACTTTATACAGTTTCCTGTGAATCAAATATGATGTGAAGTGAGGTTGAAACTCCAGTAACTAATAACTAGGGAGATAGGGTCTTCATTCAGGTTAAAGACGTTAGTTATTCCATCTGTTGCAGATTACTAAATTAATAAACTCGGATACATAGGATATTATGTTAGGGGACCCTGCAGATTTCACATTTCAAGATAAATACATATTTCATGGTCATGCGAAAAATAAATATTTACCTCTTCTAATGATGCATTTCCAGCTCTTTCACCAATACCATTGATCGTAACTTCCAACTGTCTCCACCAGCACATGCGCCCTGAACATATATCAAATAAAGATGATCCACATTTGTGATTGTAGAGCGGACAAGAAAAGAAAAGGCATACCGCTATTGTGTTGGCGGTTGAAAGTCCAAGATCATTTTGGCATGTGTTGAAATAATGACATTCTCAATTCCAGGGGTATTGGCTTTGATGTCAGCAATCAATTGTCCAAATTCTCTTGGCACAGTGTACCCCACGGTATCGGGTATGTTCAAAGTAGTTGCTCCAGCCTTTATAACTTCACCCAAAATCTGATACAAGAACTCCCTCTCAGACCTGGTGTATTCCAGAAAAACAAGAGCCAATTAGTTTTTTATTTTTTCCTTTTTGTCCAAGGTCATGCTACTTTTTTATAACCAACCCAGGTTATCCCAACGTCACTTCTTTCTAACTAAGCCAATATTTATAAGCTACATAAATTTGCAAACTTCTAGTATTCCAACAATTCAACATGCCCTTGGGATACTCTGAATGCATCCAGATCCTGTATTTCAGTATTGTTTTCCCCTCGTAAAACCCAGGTTTTTAGAATTATAAGATATAAATGTCCAAGGAGAACTTAGTGGCTGGTAATGAAGGGCGCATTGTGATGCGGCAGAATGCGAAGAAGATCAAGCAAAATCCATGGCCAAAGGGGAAACCCCAAAATGGAGAGGAAAAACCAATACCCTAACTTCAATATCAACATTCAATAATCTCCCTTAGACTTCTTGCCTTAGGCTTACTAACAATAACCAAAATGGCGCTAAAAAATAAAGAAACGACATTGAAACGAAATAACAAACTTTAACAAAAACAATAAACCAAGCTAATAGTATTATTCTTCCTACATCAGTTCACCTCTTCTTTGAAAAGAACTCGACCTCGAGTTCTGCTAAAGCGCACGGAAAGGAAAATCTTGTAGCAGCAGCGACACAGCTAGCGGAAATGAGGAATGAAGGAAGCTTTGAAAAGTTGACGAAAAGAACAATCCTTTTCGTCTTGTGGGAGTGATGGACCCCGACTGAAAAGTCTCTAACTCATCCCAAATCCACAAAGGCAGTAAAGAAAACCTTAACATAATCACAAGCTCCTTACAAGGATTACACTCGCTTTGACCATTGCTCATGGAACACCCTTTTGTGAACTCGTATGATATTCTACCCAAGAAAACCTTCACTTGTTGCTTGAAGTCCTACTGCTGCCAATCAACTTTATAGGATTCAAGATGTTGTCAAGGTAAATCCACACTTCCACGAGTCAACTCTTGGCTTTTAAACACAGATTCCTCCAAGTTGGTGAATGGAATAGTTATGTGCTCCACATACATTGAAATTAATTCCAATACTTCAGTCACAATTTCACATTTGTTAAAATTATCTGTGACAGGACTTAGATCAACTAAACACAAGCTTTGCTCGATGGATGAGATAGAAACAATCTCCAAGGTAGCTTCATGTCCAAAACCAGTAAATTTATCATCATATTGCAATCCATAGTAACCAATACATTCTTCTCTTCATTAGTATTATCCGCACAACCCAAAGCATGTTTCACATCCAGATTACACAAATCTTGTTCTTCAAAATTAATAATAACATCTAGCTCTACTTCTTTAATGACCTTAGTTTTAGCATTTTCAAACGCTTTCATTTTTGTAACAATAACCTGTCCAGCGCGTTCCTCTTCAGAAAACTAACCATCTTTTAATTCTATGAGGCTCTAGAAACGAAAACTCATTACCAATGAGAGCATCTTCAGCAAAATTTTTATTTCTTCAAATTCAAACCATTCAGCCACAAATTGAATCATATTACTTAGAGTAATCGGCTGATTTTGAGGCAGGTTTGGGTTTATGATAAGAAGTTATGGGCTTTTGAAAATAATTGGGTTTCTCACAATTGGACTTGGTTTTGTTATGCTCACAGTAGGGATTCAAAATCTGACTGAGAACAACATATCATTACTCTGCCTCATCTAGCTCGTGTGGGACAACAAGCTTCAACGCCGGCAGCGGACCAAGCTTCCAACTCGTCAGCATCATACCTGAACGCGAGCAGCTGACACTGCCACAACGACGATGCTTCCCCGCTAAATTTGAGATTTGTGCGCCGGCTTGGTCATGGTGGTTCTCCGATATTTCCTTGCTTGCTCAACATTTCTTCTTCAGTCCCGAGAAGATTGCGTCTCCTCCGAAGCGGGGTTACCCTAATAAATCCTGACTCTTACGCTCCTCCATTGAACCAAAAACTCCGACACTTCTCCAATAAGCCCGAGAAAATCTTGTTGTCACTAGCATGGCTGTTCTCCGTCAAATCTGAGTTCGGTGCCAGACCCAAGAGTCTCCCGCTTCTCAAATTACCACTTGCATTGCTCGAGTCCTGGCATCGTGGGGCTACATCGACAGATCCAAGGTTCTTGTGTTGCCGAGATCGTGAGTATTATGTCGATCTGATTCAACAAGGGGCTTCGGGCTTTGTGAAATCTAAATCTGACTTTAGATCCTCTATTAAATCTGAGTATTTGTTGCAAGTCGTGTCGAGGTGATGGATCTGGGTAGGCTAGTGTGTTTGTATTGTTCATAATGATGGGTTGATAGGGTTGGGGTGGAGGTGGTTTTGTGGGGAAAATGGAGGTGGTGGAAACGGAATGGGGTGATGGCGATGGTTTCGTGAGGAAGGTGGAGATGTAGAGGGAAGATAATGAATGGTTGGTGTAGAACACAGCCGTAGGTGCGCACTTCACCGACGAGATCCACGTTTCTGGTCGCTTGAATCTCCAACTCCTTATCATCGGAGCTCTCGATCCGCCCACAAGGTCTTCACTCCATGCTCATCGGCGTCAAAGCCGCTCCAATCGTCGATCATGGCTATCGTACCTCCCCGGATACAGCCGAGGGCTCTTATATCAAATGATGCAGCGGAATGGGAAGAAGATCAAGCCAAATCCATGGCCAAAGGGGAAACCCCAAAATGGGGAGGAAAAACCAATACTCTGACTTCAATATCAATATTCAATAATCTCCCTCACACTTCTTGCCTTATGCTTATATAACCTTACTATCAATAACCAAAACAACACTAAAAAAAAAAAGAAACGACATCAAACTGAAATAACAAAACTGAAAAAAACAATAAACCAAGCTAATAATATATTCTTCCTACATCCCATTGAATATCTCATAAGATCGCCAGCGTTTAAGTTTTACTTATGTAGCTCAACATACCTTCTAATCCGAAGTAGTTTCAATTATTTAAGTAATAGAACGACAATCATTCACTCAAAATATAATCAAAGAAGCATTGCCAAGATCAATCTTGGTAACGATAAACAGTAGATTTCGAAACTAAAAATTAAAACGAATCACATGTTTCCGTGATTGTATTTACAATGTGAATACAAATTTCAGTAGTCTTTATTCCAAAAAAAATAAAATAAAATAAAAAAGCTAAAATTTCTAGCAAGGGAAAAAAAAAAGATTTAGTTAATAATCTACCATCTAAAAAATATTAGCTGAAGTTATACATCTTTTGACTTTAAAATAACGCCCGAGGATTGGCATTCCATTACTGTCATTTTATATGTATATGGCTACAAGTATCTACGTTTCCAATGTGTATATCACTGGTGCCTATGACGTAACACCGGGCGGACTGCCAGCAACTGTATATCATCTTACGGTAATAGAGTATATCTTAGAAGTAGTAGTTATAACTTATACATCTGTATGTGAATATTACACATACAAAATAAGCAAGAATCTTAAGAATGTTTATTATATAAGGACTAGGAATCATCACTTTCTAACTAGTTTGCCAATCAACCTAAACAAACGAAATCTTGAAAAAAAAACAGTTTCGATAGACCCACAAAAGTTAAAATAAAAACAAAAAAAGTAAAAAAAAAAAAGAAAAAAAAATACAGACCTCCCAGCGTCCTCAGGGCTGAACTCAACATCATCACAGCCCAAACTCCGAGCAAACTTCACCATATTTCTCGCTATCTCAATCACCTGCTCTTTACTCTTTCTCAGCTTGTACTCCATATGAATCGGACTCGTAGCGATAAAAGTATGAATCCTAATAAAATTAATCAACATTTTAAGCTCTAATTAATCCAATATTTCCAGGAAAAAATTGAAACAAGAAATCAAGAATCAAAATCGAAGAAATGAAGAATCCGATTACAGAATATACCTAGATCTCTTGGCGTACTTGACGGCCTCCCAAGCGGTCCTGATATCGTTCTCATTGCACCTGGAGAGGCCGCAGATGACCGGAACGTAACCGTCGCTGTCGACGGCATTGCCGACCTCCTTGGCGATGGTCTTGACGGCCTCGAAGTCGTCCTTCGAGGCGGCCGGGAACCCTGCCTCGATTATGTCGACGCCGAGCTTCGCCAGCTGCCTCGCGATGTCCAGCTTCTCCTTCGACGTCAGCGACGCCCCCGGCGACTGCTCGCCGTCGCGCAGCGTCGTGTCGAATATGCGCACGTAGGCAGGGTCCGATATCCGGTTCGGCACATACTCCGGCCGCCGCCGGGAACCGGAGGGGGAGGAGGAGGTCTGCAGCAGCAGAAGACGGAATGGTGGTTCGTCGTCCTAGTGGGAGCCGTGAGGTTGAGGGAGGAAGTGTGGATTCTGGTGTGGAGGAAGTGGTGGCGGAGTCTGTTGTGGCAATGGCGGGTTTTGGAGATAGTGGGGGTGGTAATGGTGAGAGAGAACTTAGGGTTTGTGAAGACGGCGGTCTCCATTTACGGACTGCAAAAAGAAGAAGAAGAAGAAAAAGAAATGGAGTGTGCTTGGAATCAGCGAAAATGCAGACAAGGTGTTTGACGAAAAGACAGAGAGAGGAAAGAAAAGGGACTAAACCCTAGAGAGAATGAGAGAGTGGAAACTGAAGCTAGCTAATTTTCTTATTGAAAGGCTTCATAAAAAAAATTCATAACGTTGTAGTAGTAATTCTTTTTTTTTTTTTTTTTTTTGATAGATTTAGAAGGATATATATTTTTTTTGGGTGAATAGTAGAAGGATAAACTAACACCATATTTCTTTAGGGGAAAAAAAATGTTCCACTATATGATGTGACATCCAAATCTTCATCAAATTAAATTAATAATTATAATGATTGTTTTTCACATATAATACAATTTATATCTACTATAATCCCTTTTTATTATAATAAATCAAGTAAAAAGGTTTTTTTTTTCCATTTTATAAAAGGTTTGCTTTGTTTGATTTTTTCTTTTAGAGATTTTTTATTTTCTTTTTATCAGTTATTTATTCGTATGTTTTCAATTTTTTTATGAAAAGATAATGTGGTTTTATATGTATCAATTTAGATGTTCATATAAATAAAAGAAAAAATTAATATTTTTTAAATCATAACCTCCAATTTGGACTTTGTGTAAATAATCTTTTAGGATATACTAGTTGAACATACATATGTCATGTGCGTATATGTATGATATACTAAAACTAAATTTTACATTTTTATCATTTGTTTTAAGAGTGGGGGGATTCAAACTTTTTCAGATTTTAATAGAGTCAGTGTGAAATTACTACTAAATTATACTTGTAACCTAAAAACATAGATATAAGTTATCGGAAAAAAAAAATGTTAAAAGATTTTTTCTTTTTCTTTTTAAAGTTAAAAAGATTTCATTATTTATCAACACACATTATTAATATTCATTTTTTTTTTAATTTGAAGTGAGAGATTCAAACTCTATATTGCTTAGTAAAGTTAGGTATGATATTATCGTCAAATTATGTCTGTAACCTTAAACAAATAGAGTGATATTATTCAAACACAAGTTTTATATTATTAAATGTTAAGATAAAATGCCTTAAACTAGTATGGAGTTACGTGAGTGGCATTGTGATGGTATTTCCAGCTCATGAGGAGCAAGGCGACAACTGATCGGATAATTGTTGTACACCTCAAGTTTCAATCCTCTTGGTTGTTTTTAGTTTGAGCAATGTCATTGAACCCATAACCCCGTCTTACGTGGCAGCTTGAAAGAGAGCCACTTTAAAAACTTTGTTTTTGCCCTTTTAAAATGAAATAGAACACCTTCGGATAATCCGAAATTTAATCTTTAATTTAACCAAAAACAAAAAACAAAAACAAAAACAAAACAAAACAAACAAACAAAATAACCAACCAAACAAAACAAATAACATTAACAACAAACCAACCTCTTGTTTTTAGACTAATGAAACACGTAATCTATATCTATATACCTAATCTCTATATTGTAATCTATATGTACAATCTATATTGTAATCTATATACCTAATATCTATATCGCAATCTATATATGTACCGCTATATACCTAATATCTAATCTAATATGATCTAATTTAAAAGATGAGTACGTTATAGATAGTGTATTTTCATTCCCCTGACCTTTCCTCCATAGTTGTCAAGTGGCAGTTCAAACATCAGTCAAGTGGCAGTCAAGTTACTGATACATAATGTTTTTTATCCACATGCACAAAGCGTATGCTGTACAACTTAGCGTAATAATATGTAGAATTTAGAGAGGGAGAATGAGAGAGAAATAACATATTTTAAAAAACTAATGGAGTAAAATTTTTTTAATACATTAATCATAAATAAAAGCATAATATTTTAGACATGATAATAAATTACAAAAACCAATTGTGGCTTATTTACTTTTCAGGAATAGGGAATTGGAATGGGGAATGTAAAATCAAACTCCATGTTTACTTATTTATTTTAATCCTGAAATGGGAGTGAAATTGTGTGGGGGCCACACTAATTTGAGATTGAAAAAGGAGATTGGCAATCCCAGTCCCCCACCAAATTAGCACTCTCACTCCTAATATTAAAGTTAAATTATTACTTTGCCCCCAATTTGAAACTTATTTGGTATGTTTTATGATTTGAGACTTATTTTATTAAAAGATGATTATATTATATCCTATATTTGTTTTTAAATTTTTTTATGTTGCTTTTTAAAATTTTTTAATGCTCTAGCAAAATAAAAAAAGTGAGCCATAATAAATCAACTACAAACAAATTTTAATTTTAGAAATATATTCAACATTATGTTTTTTTAAGCAAATTTATATTTCAAAAAAATTTAAATATTACTAGAATAAACTATTTATCTCAAAATTGACTTTTTTGTTTAAAAAATAATTTTCAAATATTTACTAGAATAAACTATTATTTCAAATTTTGAATTTTTTATTTAAAAAATAATCTTCATAATATAATTACTATTAGCATATAAATTACTTATCTCAACATTATGTTTTTAAAAAATGAACTTATATTTTAAGAAAATAGTTCTACAATTAGTAGCACAAAAAATAATCATTTTAGTATTAAAATAATTAGTATATAATCTACTTGTTTAAATTGAAAACACAAAATTAACTGAAAGGGTATATAAGTAAATTTACAATTACTGATTCCGATTTCTGTTTTAAGTAAACACATGAATGGGATTGACAGTGATTCCGACTCCAATTTCTGGAACCCAAGTAAACAGCATATCCTGATTCTGAATCCAACTCACATCCGAATCATATCTACTCCGATTCATGCCTACTCCGATTACACGTAAATAAACATGCCATATATATATTATGACACATAATATCAAAAATACCATTTCCCCTCCTCACCATCTTTCTTTCCCTCCTCCTTCTTTCTCTCTCCACACTTGTACCACAAATCTTATCCCTGTCATTGGACTTGAACACTGTTGTCACAAACCAACTCACAGGTAGTAGATCTTTGTCCGCAAGGATTCCCATGACAAGGGGGTTTGGATCGAGACTATAACAACATCATCTTCGTCTCGCAAGCTCCAGCACTATCGACCATCTTTGATGAGGACATGGCTAGTACAAAAGCATAGACTGCAGATCTTATTCAAGTTCCTATTGAACCAGTTACAAGAGCACGGCCAGAAAATTCTAAAATGTGTTAAATAGGTTGATTCAAGGGATTTGGGCTCTAGCATGCACGTGGAGGGCCTATTGAGGGAGATGAACGAGTTGACCAGCCCTTAATAAGAATGATTCAAGTTCAAGAAAGTCAATAGGAGAATCTGTGCTTACTTTCCTTTTCCCGGCATCTCTTCTGGTTTCAAGCTACAAACAAAAGGAAAGAGATTTGTCAATCAGATTGAATTATAATTTACTTTCCTTATTTGGATTTAGGTGCATTTGCTGGGAAGGAAATCTGATTTGGACGCATTGGCTACTTTATACTTTCCTATTTTAGTTCTTTGATTATTTTATTTTCCTTATTAGCATGTAATAAGCTGAAAATTAAGTGACTAAAATCAGAATTGTTTCCCTTTAATTGAGGCTGAAATTAGGTTGTTATTTCAACTTACCTTTTTCTATTTAGGTGTGTAATCAGCCATTAAAACGGCTCATTGTTTCTTTTTAGGCAAGTAAGAATATTACCAGATTTTAGCTTAATTAAGATAGCTATTTTATGAACTTTCTTTGTAATATTCAGCCTATTAATAGACCGTCTTTGTAACAGCGAAAAAAGCATATCATTATTTAGTAAGATTGTGAGAGTATTTTCTCTTTGGTTCTTATTTGAACTTATCGGAATTTTTGTGGCGTTCACTATTGACTTATCAAATGGATTTCCACCGCCGTTTGTGGCGTCTTCCTTATACTGAGGTTTTTCTTTCGCATTAAACAACGGGTTGAGGTCAAATATACCAAGGTTCTTGTTTTTATTGAAGCAACAGGTCGAGATCTCCCATCCAAACCTGATCGAAGAACATTCTTGGGTAACATTATTGGGTTCCTTTTTCGTTATCGGGTCTCGTTATTCTTGACGGGGTTCGCATCAATCTTGTAAGCCCTGATATCATCTTTGTCTTGAGAGCTTTGGCATGTTACAATCTCACGATGGAAAGGAGATCGACAACAAGAGAATCAAGATCTCTCATTACAACTAATCATGATTTTTTCTCTCCTTCCTACCAAACATATATACCCTAAACTATGGCACCTGCAAGTTCCCCAACATGACTTAAGGCTCTTGAAAAAAAAAAAAAAAAATCCCATCTACATTGCAGGAATACGAATATTGGACTTGAACCTTAGGAAAAAAGGTTCACGTGTCACCATTAATTAAGGAGATCAGTTGAAGAATCAAGTCAACATCCAGTCAAGTGACTAAAATCCCAGATTGACCCAAGAGCCAATCAGGCTGAGCCAATGTAGTCGAGCCAAGAAGTTGACTCCATGAATCGATCCAAATACCTATTCGAGGTCAAAGCACAATCAGATTGGGAAACCTTCTAGATTTAGCCTTGAATCGGCATCAAACGGAGGGGTAATGCATAATCAAGCCAAAAACAGATACTTTACCCATTTCTACAAAGCTTGCCCAACAAGAAAAGTCGACCTAGACCGGAAAAGACATTTTTCATAAGCAATTAAGGCATATTTCTACATGAAATCAAGCAATCAAAGTAAGCAATCAGTGCCTACAAATAAGAGGTACCATCCACACGCCTAAGACATCCGCTTTCGCCTCCGAATTACCCGGAATTCCACATTCTCTACATTATTCACCATATTCTCTTGACTTTCTGCATTCTCTCTTGCTATTCTAAATTCCCAATGCTCTTTCTTCCCATTCTTACTACTATGGTATTCATAGTAACACTTTATCAACTATAATGAAACCCCCATAGTCAATCTAGAAGACTAGCTCTCACATTCTATGAATTCTATATGTTCTTTGTTTTTAACTTTTCTTTGCAGTTATTTTATAATTAACACACTCGGTCAACTCAACGCACTTTTAATCGGCTCAACAATAGTGTTAGGTCCTAATTCGACTTAGTTTGATTTGACTATTGATTCTATCCTCTACAATTGTCTAGCTCTTTTTTTTTTTTTTTTTTTTATGACTGTGAACTGTTACGTATTTAATACTAATCCATTGATCATATTTTATTTATACTCGAACACTTCATCCATATGTTATCGAGCCATCTATTTAATATCGAGTCCTTATGGCAACACACTTACAATAATATCAGTTTTACTAACGTAGATATAATTGCATAAACAATAGGGATGAAGATCCATGCGAGGGATCTTGCTAATGGGTTGTGCGCCTTGACGTACGGATTGTACGGCTATGATCGAGAAAATAAGAAATGACGTCACTTTACGGTGGCATATATTGAATTACCATTAGCTTCCCCACGCCTAGTAGTAATAGTAGTATCGAATAGATCATGAATTGTGCAAATTGCTTTCGGGTTTCCTTGCTTGACTTCTTTCTATTAATTGTTGGATTAATTTCCATTAATTAGTGTGTTGCTTGACGTACTCCAACAATAAATTTCATTTTCTTCTCATGATGTTTCCTTTTTTTTTGTTTTGATTTTTTGTTTTTTTTGTTTTGTTGTTGTTGTACTCTTCCTTTATAAATAGATGAAGACCCCTTTAGACAGGGAGGCTTTTTTTTTTTTTTTTTTTAATTTTTATTTGGCTTACTTTTATGCTATCCAATATATCCAGAAAATTGTAACCCACTGTATTCAAGAACAATCATATATAGTGAGGAAACCATACACACAGAGGACGTAGCACACATTTGGTGACCTCTCTAAATTTCGATGTTGTTGTTCTTATTCCATTTATTTTTCTGGTTTGATTATCTTATGATTATGATGTTTTATGAATCTATAAACGATATCCAAAAACCTCATTTATTATATATTCCGTTCTTTATATTAACTCTGATTAAAATTTGACGGTAGATTCCCAGTATCTATAATTTGTATCTCACTGAAATAAATTCTTGCTCCGTCATTGATCGTAGTATTAACAAATATTTGGGGAAAAGTGGTTAATTGGATTTTCTTTTCTTGTTTTTTGGAATTGCAATGAAATCATGTTATAGTGAAGTCGGTTATATAGAATAATTGCTAGGACATTGCAATCACGTTCTGAGGAGAGACAGAGAGAGAGAAGGAAAAAAAAAAAAAAAAACTGTGCAATCACGTTTTACTTGTCTGTTCACAACACCTGGTTCATGCTGGGACACCTTGACCGGCGCCAAGCTTGGTTGAATTAGCCATTTCTAAACGGAGGTATAAACAATTTGTTCGTTTGATTTTCCAACTTAATTTAAATTAAATATTTTTTTATCATATTTTTTATTTTTTTTGAAATTTTTTTTTATTTTTCTGAAAAAAATCAACAAAAATTATTATTTAAATTTAAAAATCTCAATTCAACTCTAAACTAACTTATCATCAAACAGCTCCTTGATCTAATTGCATGTTTAGTATATATATCTATTTATATATCTATATTTGTATATAAATAGATATCGTGGCTATATATTATATATAAATTATACTGTCCTTGAATTAAAAAAACTCAAAAAACAGTAATCTATCTATATTATTTAAAACCACTTTACAAGGATGAATTACTAATGAAAAGTAACTTTTCGTCATCACTCCAGGACTGCCAGTCACCCGTCACGTGGATCCGTGCTTTATTTGTCAACTCGTGCATACTTGTTAATTAGTTTGATAAATAAATTCTGAATTAAAGAAAGAAAAAAAAAAAAGAATTTAAGAAGGCCAGGAAACATAAGTAATAATAGACCTATTGGTACTTGTGAATAAATACGAGATTAAAATGCCACAAATTTTTCGCTTTGATTTGTATCTCACTGAAATAAATTCTATTAATCAATATTTGGGGAGGAAAGAGGTGTTAATTACAATTTTTTTTTTTTTTTTTTTGGTTTTTAGAATTGAAACGAAAATTTTAAACTATTTACGTTACAGTGAAGTCAAATATAAGAATAATTGCTAGACTATCCAATCACGTTTCTGAGAAAAATAAATAAATAAATAAACTGTGCAATCACGTTATAAGTTTCTGTTCATAACACTGGTCATGCTGGGACACGTTTGACCGGCCACCAAGCATTGGTTGAATTAGCCATTTCTAAATGAGGTGCAACAATTAATCTAATTGCATGTAACGGATTATAATAAATAAAAAAAAATAGGTGTTGAGATTTTTTTATAAAATAAAATAATAAAAGAATGCTAGTTAGGATAATTGATTTTCAAACCATCAACTATCTTTCTAATTTTTTTTTATTTAGGCAAAATATTTTGCATAAACAGAGGCTAGAAAAAGAACCAACAAAAAAAAAAATAATAATAATTATACACGGAGGCATAATTGATAGAGAAAAATTATAATAATCTATAGATCCCAGAGTCAGAATCGTAATTAAAGAAAAACAAAAACTAAACATGATATTAATTTCAAATCTAAGAAGTAGATAGAGAACTTGTAACATATTATCCTAATTCAGGATATTATAGTAGAAATAATGAAATCAAACTTTAGCAGGAGGTTTAGGGTCATGCTCTGGGTTTGCTCCAACTTCTGAATAGTCTGTCTTCTCAAAATCCATTCTTCCTTCAAAAAATCCCTCTCCCACTTCAACCTACAAATTCATTAAACATTTCCAATTTTCATATCATAAAAGTGGTTGTATATGTGTGTGTGTGTGTGTGTATATATATAGACAGAGAACACCAAGAGAAATTTTTTTTTTTTTTACCTCATTAGTACTGATCATCGGCTGGTACTCTTTCACATGGCTTCCTATTTATTAAAAAAAAAAAAAACAAAATGTTTATACATATAATATGTATGAGGGAAAAACCATACCTATCGAATTAACAAAATATATATATATATATATATAATATAGAGAGAGAGAGAGCTACTTGGTGTAGGAGCAGCCACAGATAAGATGATGAGAAGAAGCAGTATTCTAATAATGAAAGCCTTAATGTTCTCCATGGAAAAAAAAAAAAAAAAAAAATTCTGGGGATTAAGAAATTGTGTGGAAGTGATAAATGGAGAGTGGAATTATTAGTAGTACTACTTTAAATCAAAAAAGTGGTGTTTGTCTGTAAAAAAAGTCAGCTTCCGACCCCATGGTCTTGTTGTTTATCTCATTAATGCTTGGTGGGTTCGGGTGTGTTCCACTTCCATTCGTTTACGATGTCTCCACGTGTCATTCCCACATCTTGCTATGCATGTGCAATATCTTATTACACGCTTTAACATTGAGTGTGTGGCCCACCTAGTGCTTATCTAGAAGAATCACAAACGGCCAAACCCATTACCAGACCTATATATCTGTGAGCTATTGTGTATATGTCTCTGTATCTTAAATCTATATCTATCTATAATCTATTTAGTATATTTGACAGAATAAAAAAGTTCTCAGATCTCTCCATTTTATCTTATCAAGGTAAAATTTTTTGAGCAATCTCGATACAATTTAAACGGTTGAGATTAAAAGATTTCACCAAGATCATTATAAGATTTTAAACACACAATCACACCTTAGCCAAAAAAAAAAGGAGGAGAAATTGCACAGCCTCCCGTCGGAGGTGTTAGAAAAGGTAGTGTTGGTCGGGTTTGCCGGGGTTTGCGAGCGCCGTTGGGTAGTACAGATCTGGATGGAAATTACAGATCTATGCCGGAGAGAGGTCGCGAGGCGGTGGGCCTCCCACTGGAGAGACTGGTTCACGCGGAGGGAAGGGCCGAGACGGAAGTGGTCGATGCTGGCAAGCTCGAGATAAGGAGGCCAAGGGGAAATCTCCCATGGCCGACGGATCTACCCAAATATGTTACAACTGCCCTCTGTCATACATGTGCCACCCACGGGGCCGAAGTTGGCAACCCCCGCAACCCACCGATGCGAAAATCGCTATGGTCCCCCCATGGACGACGGAGTCTCACAACAGCGGGGGCCGAGCAACAAGGTCTCCAAGTCCCCCTCTAAGATGGCCGGAGGTTGTAGAGGGCGTTGTTAAAGAGATTGTAATATCTATTTTATTATTGAGTAGTAAAATTAATCAAGTCCCACGTTAAAAATGCACAAGCATTTTCGTCGGTTTTCTGTTTAAAATTCAGGAAATTTTTAGAAGATTGGGACAAGAATCCAACTCATAGCCCCATAAACCCTACACGGCAAAAAAAAAAAAAAAAAAAAAAAAAACCCATAAACCAACAATTAAAATTAAAAATACAACAAAAACTTAACAAGAAAAGAGATCTATGATGAGGCTAATAATATGCAAAACTATACCCGAAATGAGTGCTCCCATCGTACATTCTCTAAAACCCCTCTCTTTGTAGTCCAAAAACAAAGAAACAAAAAAACCAACCAAACAAAAAAAAAAAAACAAAACAAAAAACAAAAAACAAAAAGAAAAAAGAAGGAAGAAAAAGGAGTTGAGCTCTGACCCATTTGTAGCTCTTTTCCCATTACTTGTTCTCCATTTCTATTATTCTTTCTTCATGTGTTTTTGGTTCATGAAGGAATTAAAGAAAAACTAGAAACTCCACCTAGAAATTTAACAATGCCGGCGTATTTTCTATGTAACGATAGTTCGCTAAATGGTCCGAACGTGGACTTGTTTAATTTCCCGCCATGCTTGGATGCACAAGATATGAATTACATTGACGTTATGTTTTAGGAAAGTGATGACACAATTGACGGGCATCTGGAGGGCTGAGAACGCCTCAAGTATCGCTCTCCCCGCCTTCATCCTGCAGCTTTTCACTATCCTCTCCCTCATCGTCTTCTCACCTTCGCCTTCCGTCCCATCCACATTTCTCGCATATCCGCCGAGATTCTTGTCAGTATTTCTCACTACTATTCAGGATTTTATTTTTGTTGCATAACATTCTTTAACTAAGAAAGAAAAAAGACTAATTTGTAGATAATTTGCTGACCAATTTGTAGTTTGTAGATAATTTATAGACCATCCATCTCCAATGTACGTGTATGCATGCCAATGTTAATACGTATTAATATACTTGTCACTAAAATTGAAAAAAAAAAAAAAAAACATTACTCTACATTGTGATTTAATGCATAATTTTTATATATTACTAATACTAGTATTTATATTTGCTCATCATTATTAAGCTTTAAAATACGCAGAACTCAAGTTTAGTACTTTTTAAAAATGCAAATTAAAAAAAATAATAATAACACACCAATTCGAATCAATGTTAAATTTTGATATTATATATAAATGAAGATAAATTTGCCAACAAATTTATCAAGTGATAAATTAGTAAATTTAAAATAAAAAATAACACTCTCTGAGTCTTTTTTTTTTTTTTTTTTTGAGCTCAAATGAAAAAATTTACATCTTCACATAGCAACTTAATTTCAAACATTTTCACTCTATTGTAATTTTTGCAGGGTGGTATAATAACTAGGTCCATCGTGCTGGGATTCACTTCGCAGCTACTCCATAAAACACATAATTCCATGGGGACCATACAGAACTTGGAGAACATAGCAAGCGTAGGGCTGATCTACTTCATGTTCATAGTCGGCCTAGAGGTCGATCTTAAACCCGTCCTCCGCGGCAGCAAGAAGTCTCTCACACCGCCCTCGCCGGCATCGTCATCCCTTTCCCCATCGGCTACGCCCTCTACTATCTCCTCATCGATAACTTTGCCTAATTCCCGCGACAATCCCAACCACTTGCGGTCCCCTCTTCTGGGGCCTCTCCATCGCCACCACCACCTTTCCCGACCTAGCCGGCCTCCTCGCCGACCTAAAACTTCTCCACACCGACGTCGGCCGCACCTCCCTAACCTCCGCCGTCGTCTCCGACTCCTTATGCTGGCTCCCTCTTCATCCTCACATGGCTACCGCGCACAACGGCCGCGCCTTCACCGTCGTCACCACCACGATTTACATCGGTTTTGCCTTCTTCTTGTCGTCCGCCCGAGCATAAAGTGGGCGCTTCAGCGGACGAGCAAGGACGAAGGACTACAGTCGGAAGCACATAATTTTCATCATGGCCGGGGGGTTTTGCTCAGTGCTTACATAACCGACTCCTGCGGCTCGCACTCCTTCTTCGGGGCATGATCCTTTTCGGGGTGATCTTGCCGAAGGGGAGCTCAAGAGCGCGATAATGGAATCGGTGGAGGACTTCCGGTAACGGGAGATTTTGACGCCCGCTCTTCTTCTTCTGTGATAGGGCTTGAGAACCGACTCGGCATGGGATGTAGCGAGAGGGGAGTTGGGGTGGGAAGCATTCTGCTGGTGATAGTGTTGGCGTTCGTAGCCTAAGATTTTTAGCACTTTCGTTGTTGCTTTCTTTGTCAACAAAATGTCGGCTAGGGATTCTGTAGCGCTTGGACTCTTGATGAACACCAAAGGGTTGCTTTCGCTCATTATCATCAACGCTGGCCGAGGACATCTTGGTATGTAATTCCCTCTCCTTATTTCTTGCAATTTATATAATACTTTAGGTCATAACAAACGATAATTTGTATATTAGAGAATATCCGTTTGGTTGGTTGGTATGTTTGCTTTCGAAATAACATTTTTCTTGTTTGAGAAGAGAAAGTCATTTTGTTTTAGAAATAAATAACGTTTGTATGGGCAACAAAAATTTCTCCCTTAAAATCAAAAACTTGAAATAAAAGTGTGAAAATTTTGAAATGGAAAAGATTATTGTGCAAAATATGTAAAAAAAAAAAAATTCTGGGAAAATTGTGTCACTATTGTCATTCTGTTAAAAGATGTGGATGAAAGTAAATGTAATAGTCATGTGACATCACGATATTAAAGTGTGCCACATGATATTTTTCATCCATTTTCTTTGATGACATGATTTTATAGATCGAGTACATTTTGAATGTCAAAGATCAAATTAGATTCATTTATAAGTGTTTCCCCATGACTAGTTATGATCAAAGTTAAGAGCTACTATTATTTTTTTATTCATTTTTTTAATAGATTTTGACAAAAAGAATTAGTAGGAAAAATTTTCTAGCTATGGGACGTTTTGAAAGAAGGACTACTTAAGATTAACTTCTTAAGTTTGGGACAAATTGAAATTAGCCATCTATGTTGTTATTTCAAAGTTCTAAAAGTCGACTAAAAATGTGACCCTAAGCCCTCTTCAAAAGAGCTAGAGTTACTTCCTTGTAAAAATAAAAAATTAATGAAGAAGACAAAAGAGCTAGAGTTACTAATTATACTTTCCCTAAAAAAAAAAAATTTAATTAATTAAACGCCTTACCTTTTTGGGCGTTTCAAAGGGAGACCATCTTCCCGTTCAAAGAAAGAGAGAGAGAGAGAGAGAGAGAGAACTTACATGCGGTTAGACATAAAATTAGGGTCATTTAATGTTACCAAATAACAAACTTATTGCTATATATATAGTCAATTGTAACAACATAACAGCAGCTAATTTTTAAATGTAATTTGTTTTACTGTCTCATTTTAAATTTACATTCCTTTTCTTTCTTTTCTATTTCCAAAATACTCAAATTTTAAAAATCTATATTTTTTATTTTAAAATTGAAATAATATGATTTTATGTCAAAATGCTCACAACAACAAAAGAAATTAAACAATATTCATATTCTATATGTTATTTTCCAACATATTTCAAATTTTGCATTATTTCCTATATGATAATTCATTTCAACTTATAATTTAATAAAATACACATTTTTAAATATTCACTTATTTGGAATAAATAAAAGGAACTCTAAAATCTAACTTTAATTCATTGGTGTTCCAAAGGGGATGGCCCTTTAAGATCGAAAACCAAAAAGAATCATCATTTAATTTAATCAGAAGAATCTCACATTAGTCAAGAAATGATAAATTTTTTTGTGCAATATTTTCTACAATCAGTTTGTTTCCTTGTTATTACTATTGATGGTGCTTAAATTAATTTCCGTTAAACACATGTCTAACTCTATTGACTATATATATATATATATGTATATGCATATGAAAAACCTGCAGGCTTTGGACATGCAAACATATGCCAGTGATAGTGTTTGCACTTTGGGTAATGACGGCAGCAGTGGGACCAATTCTGGCCCTAACATACAAGTCCAAAGGACGACCAGGAGGTGTCTACAAATACAGAACAATCAGAAGCCATCCAAGCAAGCAACTCAGCGTTCCGAATCCTCGCCTGCCTCCACTCCACCCGCCACGCCGGCGGCCTCGTCAGCCTCCTCAAGGCCTCCATCCCACCAACCTCTCCCCCATCTCCGCCTTCGCCCTCCACCTCGTCGAGCTCACCGGCCACTCCTCCGCCATGCTCATTGTCCATGACACATGCAAGCCCACCGCCCCCGGCTGCCCGTGGCGGTGCCGCCGCCGCCAAGGATGTCAGCTCGCAGTACTCGCTTGACGGCGGCATCCTCGGCGCTTTCGAGAACTTAGAAGATGAGAACTTCTCGGTCCAGTCACTCACCGCCGTCTCCGCCTACAGCACCATGCACGAGGACATCTGCAGCCTGGCTGAGGACAAGCGCGTGTCGCTCATGATCCTTCCATTCCACGTCCTCTCCTCCGCACACGCAGGAGGAGGGAGCCACCGCTGCCACCACCGCCGACAGCAGCTCCAATTCCCCCTTCCGCGCCGTCAACAAAAACGTGCTCGACAACGCCTCGTGCTCGGTGGCGGTGTTCGTCGACCGCGGCTTCAACACGCACTCACTCAACGGGTCCAACAAAGGCGGCGGCTTCCGCCACAAGATCGCTGTACTCTTCCTCGGCGGAGGCGACGACCGCGAGGCGTTTGGCTTACGCGTGGAGAATCGCCAACAGCCCTCAGGCGTCGTTAACCGTGATCAGGTTCGTTCTAGGGAAAAACGCTGCGGAAATAAACTCCCACAAGCCGGAATTCGACAAGGACGAGGACGGAGAGATTCTAAAGGCGGAAAGCGAGAGGGAGAAGCCGCTTGACGATCAATACATCGAGGAATTCAAGCTTAAAACAAGAGACGATCCGTCGAAGAGAGTGGTGGAGCAAGTAGCGGACAATGGCGAAGAAGTAGTGAAGCTGATGAGCGACATGGAAGGGAGATATGACTTTTATGTCGTGGGGAGAGGGAAAGGGGTGGTGTCGCCGCTGACGTCTGAGCTGTCGGAGTGGTCGGAGTTTCCGGAATTAGGGGCGTTGGGGGACATACTTGTCTGCTCGAGCTTCGCGGCGGATGCGTCGGTGATGATAATGAAAGAGGGGAGAAGGATCGTCGGAGGATGAGATGGAGGGAATGTTGGCCGGACAAGTGAGGGAGCAGTCCGGGCACATGACGTGGCACCCCCCGGAGATGAACTCGGGCTTCGCGCCCTTCATTCACCGCAGGGTTAGGGTTGCTGATGATGACTACCATCTTTGAAATTTGTACTGTAACTCTTATACTAATTGACGCTGTGTTCGATAATTGAGTTTAATCCCAATTAAATTGTATTTTTTTCATTCATTTTTTTTTATCTTTTTTCTGAAAAGTTAACAAAATTTATAGTTAGTTTTTGAAAATTTAACCAATTCCAACTTAAAAATTCATCTCCAACCGGCGAATCAAACAAAAGCTAATTAAGTATGTGTTTGGATTACAGGTTCAAACCTAAGGTTTTGTTTGGGGTTTTAGTTTAACTCAAACTAAATTGTACTTTTTCCTCTCATTTTTTGTCTTTTTCTAAAAAGTCAACAAAATTTATAACTAATTTTTGAAAAGTGAACCAACTCCAACATAAAGATTTCATCTCCAACTGGTGAACCAAATACAAGCTAAGTTTTTTATTTCAGTTTTTGTCCTTTTTTTTCCTGAAAAATCAACAAAAATTATAATTAATTTTTGAAAAGTTAACAAACTTCAACCTAAAATTTCATCTCAAGCCCATATTCCAATTGACCCCTAATTAGCGTAATGGATACACTAATTACTTGTGGTGTGTTTGGTGAACTGCCTTGAATTCAATTAATTCAACAATCTAAAATGATTGGGTTCGACTTGAATTGAAGTCTACAACAGATGGGCACTTTAAAGAGAAAAGTAATACATTTTGGATTTCATATAGAGAATTTAGATTTGTTTTCGGTTGAAATTTGTTGGATTTAAAACAGTTTAGCAAACTTGCACTTTTGATTAATAACATTCTTTTTCTCTGAACTTTAAAAACGTTTGCATATTTCCCTTTTCAATTAAATTTTGATGAAAAAAATGCACATAGTTGGGAGCATATGAATTGCGAATATCTATGAAATTGCAGAATTACCCATATAATCAAGTTAAAAGAGTAAGGGTTTGTTTGGACCAACAATCCAAACCACACAATTACAATTCAACTTTTGTCTTTTTCTCTCAGCTTCACTATTCACACAGTTTTGTAACTCAAACTTTAAAAGTCCATAACTTTACATAGACAAGTCCAAATGAGATGATTTTTTAATTGCATAGAGTTTTAAGATACGAATGAAACAAGCTTCATTTTGATATTTTTTTTAACACATTTCAAGTTTTACACTTTTTAACTCCAGCAATTCAAATGTCTTGATAAACACACAATCAATCCAAACCCAAATTCTACAATCCAAACATTAGCACCAAACGCATGCTAAATATTAGGGTTGATCGACAATTTTTTTTTCTCTAATATCTCTTTTATAGGTAACTCGTAATTCACATTTAATATTGATAATGGATGACAGAGTGCTACCACTACTACAAAAATTGATTTACACACGACGGAAAATACACGACGGTTTTTGTGAAACCGTCGTCTTAAACAAGATTATACGACGGTTTGACAAAACCGTTGTGTAAACAAAAGATTACACGACGGTTTTGTTGGAACCGTCGTGTAATCCGGTAGTATTTCAAAAAAAAAAAAGAAGGATTACACGACAGTTATATAAAACCGTCGTGTAATAATCCTCCGAAATTTTTCAAATTTTTCAAAATTTCAAATTAAAATAAAAAGATTACACGACGGTTTGCTCAAAACCGTTGTGTAATCCTCCGAAAATTTTCAAAATTTCAAAATTTCAAATTAAAAAAAAAAAGGATTACGCGACGGTTTTGCTCAAAACCGTCGTGTAATCCTCGGATTACACGACGATTATATAAAACTGTCGTTTAATCCTCCGAAATTTTTTAAAATTTCAAATTAAAAAAAAAAAAAGGGATTACACGATGGTTTTAAAAACCGTCGTTTAATCCTCCGAAAATTTTCAAAATTTTCAAAATTTCAAATTTCAAAAAAAAAAAAAAGGATTACACAACCGTCGTTTAATCCTCCAAAAATTTTCAAAATTTTCAAAATTTCAAATTTCAAAAAAAAAAAAAAAGGATTACACGACGGTTTTGAGCAAAACCGTCGTGTAATCGTACGAAAATTTTCTAAATTTTGAAAATTTCAAATTAAAAAACAAAAAAAAGATTACACGACGGTTATATAAAACCGTCGTGTAATCCTCCAAAAATTTTCAAAATTTTCAAATTTCATGCTTTAGAATTAGCACGAAAACCCATTACTTAAATACACTTCCATCTTCATTTATCATTATTTTCATCTTCAACCCTCTAGACAACTCAAACTTTTCTCCTCCCCACCTCCTTTGCCCGTCCCCCCTCCCCTAACTTAAAATCCGATCACGCCGCCGCCACTTCAAACTTTTCCCAAACCACCGCCATAGCCCTGGTTTTTTTTCCGTCGTCGCCGTCGCTACCACCTCTCTCTCCCAGTGTTCCCATCAAGGCCGTGACTATTTTTCTTTAAAGAAAAGCAAGGTGACTTCCATATTGCTCAATTTCTTGTTTTCTAACAAAACTACGAACACATAACGCTTTAATTGTTGGGGTCTAAATGTGCCCTAAGGATAAAAAATCAATATTAGGGATTTTCTGTAAATATGACATTTTGATATTAATAAAAGGAGGTTATTCATGTTAATAAGTTGTGTCCTATTTACTTCAATTTGTTGATTGTATGGTTATTTTGAGCAAACATAAAATACTCCTTGACTGTTGGTAATATATCGGATTACCATATGTATACGGGGTATACATAGAATACGTGGTAATTTGATAACAGTCTAAATAAATAGTCCGCAATCGATGGAATAAGATTTGGGGATCTTATTCATGATAAGATTGTAAAGGTTGTCTACTTACTTGGAGGGATGGTTTGTCTTGACCATCGAATAGGTTCCGAGTAGAAACTTTAATGTATACCAGTATTGAGGTATGATATTGGACTGGACCTAAAGTGTTAATTGATTCGGTTTAATAATTCCGTTTATAAGAATCAATGACACTTTGATTATCATCATGCATTAATCTTAATCCTGAAATGATTACTTGAGTTCGCATCCATGACTTATGTACTTTAATGCACTACAGGTGAGACACTGTTAATTCATGGTCAATATACTTGTGTTTTGGGTGTATGACTTATGGATGGAGAAATCAAGATTCATAGATACGGAATATAATCTTAATCCTGAAATGATTACTTGAGTTCGCATCCATGACTTATGTACTTTAATGCACTACAGGTGAGACACTGTTAATTCATGGTCAATATACTTGTGTTTTGGGTGTATGACTTATGGATGGAGAAATCAAGATTCATAGATACGGAATCCATAGCTATCTTAACGATAGTAAATGTTATCTACTTAAATGCATTATTCGGGGATTGAAAGATAGTATAACAAGATCTTGGCTATTGGTTTACTTTGTGTTCTCTGGTGGTTTACCAATTGTATGGTTTTATAATTGGTGATTCTTTCAATAGAGAATAATGGAATTTTAAGTTAAAATGATTGAAAAGGTAAAACGGAAAAAGTCCTTAATTCAATCATGGATAACATATGGGGATTAAGCAAGCGATGAATAAATCATGGAAGAAGCACTACGTAAGAGAGCTTTCGTAATACGGTATGTAAACAGGAGTTTAGCTTCAAACTTTTAGTGGAATATTTTTGAAGTTGATAATTGCTGAATAATTAATCTGGGATTAATTTTTCACAATTATAGGAGCCTCTCTACATATTTCCATCGAGTCCCTCTATTAGCTCATATAGTTCCATATAGCGTCTCGGGATTTGTTCCTAATGAGATCGGTAAATTTAAAAAGGAATTTGTTAATGTCTATTAAGACATGGTACTCTCTAACATACAATCTAGAAAGGATTGGACATGTGAAATTTGTAGACAAATGATTTGTCAACATGTGATTGGTTAATTTGAATTTTATAAATAAGATTATGTTTTGAATTATTTAATTTTGGAAAACAAATTTTTCTCTCCTAATCTAAATGTGGTACACGGTTTTTAGATAGGTGGAGGGAAGAAAATTTTGTTTCAAATTGTTCAAATATATTCCTAACATTAAATTATTAATTGATTTAAATAATGGAGATTATTTGATGGATTTTTTCTTTCATTTAAAATGTTGTGGACGGTTTTGAGAGGAGAAAAATTTCAAATATTCCATTTATTTAAATTAATAAATATGATTGATGTTTGAGGAAAATATTTAATTCAAATAAGTGAATCTTATTTAAATTCAAAAAGGTTTAAAAGGAATTTGAATCTAGATCGGACTAGGATCTCTTGACTAGTCTAGATTCTTGATTTAAAATTTAAACCATCAATCTAGTTTAAATTTCAAGTTGTGGCTGAAATTTTTGAAGCATTCTCTCCCGTTGGAAAAACGTTTTTAGGTTCAATGAATCTAGCTCTAAAGTTGTATGATCTTTTGGTTCAAAATTTATCCGGAAAAATAATTATTAATTATTTTTAAAGGAGATAAATTTTGAAAAAGGATTGGACTTCTATATAAAGGCTAGGGATTCTTGAAAAACCAATTTTTTTGGTAATTCACAAGAGGAAAAATGTTTTTGGGAGTGAGAGAAAAACCAATAAGGGTTTCGTCTACTTTAATAAAATTCGGCTATCTTGTGAGAGAGAAAAAGAGAGAAAATTCCATTAAATCAAAATTGTGTGGAAGGTTAAACCGAGTGATAATTTTCATAGGAGGTTAACTGGTTCCTATTTTGCAGTTTTGAAGAAAGAAGTTAGATCATATTCTCAACGAGGAACATCGGAATTCAGAAGGAAGGATCTAGACTTCGGAAAACATTACCGGTCGCTTGGATTCATAGGATGTATGCCCACACACACGTTGAGACATGGAACTCTAGAATAGTAGAGAAGACACGTTGGTCAAACGCCCTAGTAATTCTGGAATCCAAGAATTAAGGTACGCTTGATCATGAATTTAATTTATTGTTATATGCATCATGGGCTTCTTTTCCGAGTCAGCATAAAAATTTTAAAACTTCCACTGCACCGTAACTATGATATCGGATCCGATTTTTCCAACAACTGGTATCAGAGCCAACTCATGATCATTTATATAACATAAATTATTTGATCAAATAAATTTCTCTCTATGCATTATATTATTTTGATAATGAAATATTTTAGAGAGTTGTCACTCTAGGTTTTATTTTGAGTATGTTAAATATATTATGAATGGATGTATGGATGAATGAATGCTTTATATTATTTTTATAATATATGATGCTTGTTCAATTTTGCCGGCCATAATTCCATAGATGTTAGAATTTGTATCTAGGTTTTTCAAGTGTAATAGATGCGGTCTATTTTCACCGCTAGGTCGTTCTTTCAATTCCTAGAATTTTTGTAAGCCGGAAACGGCGTAGGAATTTTTTTGTAAAATTTGGGCTACAATGGATTCGAGGAGATTGAAGATGAACGAAGGTATGGAAATTTTCAAAGGATGTGATTTTTTGTTTTTTGGAACTTTTTTTAATTAAAAAACATTTTTTTAGTAAAAATAAAAAAAATCACAGAATCGTTTTTGAAAATTTAATTTTCCAATGATATGTGATCTTGATAATTTGAAAATCAAAATTAGAAATTTAAATTTAAATTTAAATTTAATGGATATTATTATGAATTTTAAAATTTTGAGATTTAATTTGAAATTTGGAAATTTGAAATTTTTGAATTTTAAAATTTAAATAACCGGATTTTTTATTTAAAATTTGATATTAAATAATTTGATTAAAATAAAAAATTACATATAATCTTTTTGAAATTTAAATTTAATTTTAAATTTGAAAAGATGTGACATTGGAGAAGGAAGACACATTGAAGAAAGATACAAGGCATGAATCTACAAATGAAGGCCGATATATGTTTCGGTTAATTTTTGTAAATTTTGCAATTTTCTTTTCTCTAGGATGGAATCATGATCCACGGCTATTTACATATTTTGCAAACCATGGATGATGTGTTGCTAAATGAATATGTTATACTATTTCGTGATGTATTGATAACATGCTATATAGGCTAGGGAGTGCCACTCAATAAATATTGTTTATGCATGAAAAATAAAAACCCTAATTTAAAAGATTAAGTGGGAGAAGGTTTTACACACTAAGACCTATGGCCTCCATCTTTGGTCCAATAGTTACGCATGGTAGTGCCTACTACTCGATTTTGATCCGGGAATTCCCTTCGGATAGGTATCTTACCTAGAGCGCACACTGATTTGGATTTCCGAAAGGATAACAATTATGGACATATTTTATGTTTAGATCACCCCTCGGTGGCGGATGTAAAATATGGATTCAAAATTAAAAACAATGGTTACACACTCATGCTACTTTATTTATTAACCCTCCCTTGAGTCTCTGTTATATAAAGTAGTGGCCAAATAAACGATAGTTAATATATATTTAATGGAATTTGCTCCATGGACGAATATGTATTAATCGGAAGGGATCCGTGTTCTTGGCTAGTTATTCTTGTGACGCCCCGACTTCCCAAGCCGGGTCGACACCATACATACTTGTACTTAACTTACTTGAAAATTTGAGACTAATTTTTTTTTTCTTTTTAACATAAATACATAGATTATCTTGTAGAGAAAAACTTGTCATGCATGCATATTATACTGAAAATTACAATCTCAAGTCTTCAAACTTCATACATACTGTATAACATAATTTACTTTTGAGATATATACATATTAACTCAAAAGTGGTTGCGGAAAATTTTGCGTAGTGGTATCCCACACCACCCTTCACCCATCGCATCGTCCGTATGGCCCACCACTTAAGCTGCAGGCTTCTTACCTACAGTATAAAATATACAATGAGCTTTCACCCAGCAAGTACAAATATATCTCACAAAACATTTCAAATATCTTAAAAACATGCCAATCATCAGGTAACTTATGCACGAACCATTTATGATTGATTTGAATGTCTTATGCTTTATTATAGACTCAAGCTTGAACTTATTATCTTGTCTTAACATGTGAGCCCATAGTGTACGTACCAAAAGCACGCAGCCTCCAGACAAAGCTAGGATTTGCAAGGCCCTAACAGTTCTGGGAATCATAAACTTGACCCTCACGCATCAACGAGAGGTTAATAATCATAACTTGACTTGAACATGTATCCTCCATGATCACGGGAGGCTGGTACGACACATTGCTTGTTTTATCTTACCATGTGGTTTAATAGTAGTGAACATGCCTCATGATATCACTATATCATATCATACTTAACCTTTGCCATAACATGACATTCTTGAAAACATGACATTTCTTGTAATTTGGAATAACTTCTCATGGCATAACATGTCATAGCATAACTTAGCACATTACAGCATGACATCACATATCATAGCATAACATAACATAGCATGTATACTTGAAAATAGTAAATAATATTTACTATTTTCTATACTGTAGGTGAGGTCTGTACTTGCCTGTTATGCTATATCTTGGGTTTCGTTGCTCCGACTCAGGTTGCAACTGCAGGTTACTTCCTGCTATTAAAAAGCACATAGGATAAGAATCCTATAAAATGTTGGTGACCTATCCAACATTCATGCACAATCTTAGTTATATGTCCCCCAATTATACACATGATAACTTATTGGGTTACATAGGGTAACCCTTGAGATGGTCAAACTTAATCAACCAAAGTCAACATTCTATGGGTCAAACTTGGGCTTTTAGGCCAAGCCTAGTAACTCGGGTATCCTTCCCGGTTACTATCCGTCAGCGTCTTGTTACTAAACTTTGGCTTTTAAAATCCAATTTGGAAAATTTGACCAAAATCCTTTTGTTTAACTTAAAAATTCGTGGTTTTCAAAGTGAGATTTTATAAAAATCATTAAGGGCTGAAAACTGCCATTGTAACAGTTTTCACAGTCAAAACATTGATGTTGGTGCAAAAATACAGTTTTCCTGCATTGTTTTAGAAAATCCTGTGCATGAATTTCCTGTTTCCTGTACAGTTTTTAGAAATCCATTTCTATTTAAAAATTTGGTTTGAATTAGAAAAAGTTGTCTTCATGAAAGTTTTAGCTTTCGAAAAACCTTACAACTTTCACGTTTTGCAGAAAACCCAGTTCGGACTCTTATTCCCTGTTGAACTCATCTGGCCGTGCATAAGTCCTGGGCACAGTCAGGCTCGGGTTTTTATAAAAACGAAGGCCTTCGGAGCCTTATTTTTTAAAATTATCCACGTTGCCCCCTAGGAAAATCCCTTATCTACAACTTTTATGTTTTACATTTTGCCCAATTCGGCCTCTAAGGGTCTCAAAATCATCTTTCCAGAAAACTAACCACTTTTACCCGAAAACTGGCAGTTTTGCTCTTAACTTGGTTTTTCGTCCTAATACGTGCACACTATCTCAACCGCCCACAGCGGGAGCCTAATATCAGTCATGCAGCGTTTCTAATGTTCCATACTATCATTACATAAACATTCATCAACAATCATCACATCAAACACTTAGCATGCATAATCAAGCACAAACTTAAACATACTTGGGGACATATAACCTTAGCATGCATCAAACATATAAACCTTAATTTCATGCAACCAAAGCATAAAATCATGCATAACTTAGTAAATAAAACCACCTAAACCATAAATTCAAGCACCAACCTAAAACTTCTAAACTAGGGCATAAAAATTAAATTGAGCTTATGCTCTTACATCCAATGTTTGAAATACACTTAAATTTCCCAATTTTGAAGCTCAATTTAAAAGCTTAGGGTTTGAAGGTTTACCTCTAGGGTTTGGAATTGGGTTCTCTGTCTTGGATCCCAAAACTTTTTCCCTTTTTCTTTGGCTGCCACCACAACCGGTTTTCCCCTCCAATGGGCACTAAAATTCAGCCACCCTTGGCTTGTGCTCTACCACAAATCCGGTCACCTTATCAAGTCCTTTTCCTCACTTTTTCTTTCCCTTTTCTCCTCCCCCACAACCGGCCTCCTAGCCCTAATGGGGTACTAAAAAAATTTTCAACCTTAGGCTTGTGGTTCAACAAAATCCGACCACCCTATTAGCTTGCTCTAGGGGTTTTTTTTTTTTTTTTTTTTTCTCTCTTGGCTTAGGTTCGGTTTTGGAGAGGGAGAGTGTGAGAGAAAATTTTGCAAGAGTTTGGCTAAAATTTCCCAATTTTTGGTCAAAAATCCGCCCCCCTTGGGGTATTTATAGGTAGAAATTAATTTAATTTTGGATTTATTTTTAATAAAAAATTTGCTTAAAAACCCTTGAAGCAAAAATAATTGCACAAAACTTTGCTAAATTGCCCTCCAAGTGGCCGGCCATTTAGGGTGCAAGGTGGCTAGGATTGGATTTCTTTCCAAGTTTTCTTTTCTTTAATTCATAAATGATGTCATAATTCCAAACTTGGGTGATGCCATCATAAGGCCTTGTTTGGCTTGTTTCTTAATATGCAGTCCATTTTTAAGCTAACACAGATATTTCCAATACTATGTTCACTAATACACAGTACAATTCAGTACTGTTATACTGAACTGCTGTCCAGAATTTATCTATGTATAGTTGAACTGTATAAAATTTTTTCTTTTTATTTAAAATTATTTGGCCCTTAATACCCTATTTTAGGTGCTTGATTTTTCTATGGTGGTTTTAAATCTTAATTATACTATCTTGTCCGTAAAGACAGTTTTCGCAGTATATTTCTCATACTGCTTATCGTATCACAGTACCGTCTTATGTTTGACTTCTTTGGTCAACCTTTGATTTTTCTGGTCAACTTTGACTTTTTCGGTCAAACTTTGACCAACATGAATTCATGAAATTTCGTCATGCCTTTTTCCTTAAAAGGCCTATTATGGAGTCTCGTAGTTAATTTATCGAGAACTCAACCCTATACTGATAAAATTATGAATTTTGTATTGATATTCATAATTTTCATAAAATGTCACATAAATACATGGTACGAACTTAGATTTCTTATGTATAAGGAAATCATGAGTTCGTAAAAATTTTGGTCATTACAATTCTATGACTATCCCTCGGTAGCTTAGAAAGCAGAAGCTAGGAATTATCGTTGTAAGGTATGTGTTTTAAGGGTTGTACACATAAACATTTAGATTGCATATAGATCTTTTTGTTTCGTTACAAAACTATATTTTATAAACTGATAGGATGTTTGCTCATACTTATTACATGTTTTCTTATTATAGATCAAAATGTCGAGCCCTTTATCTGTGATACTTACGCAAAACAAATTAACTGGTGAAAACTTTAATGACTGGAAAAGGAACTTGCTTAACGTCCAAAACTTTGAGAAACACAGTTTCGTCCTAACCCAACCTAGACCACCTACGCCTGCGATCGATGCTCCTGATAGGGATTTTGTAGCGCTTGAGCGTTGGGACAATTCCAACCTAAGTGCTATGTGCTATATTCGAGCGAGCATGTCTAACATGCTCCAGAAAAACAACATGAAGAGCATCAAATTGCTAGGCAGATCATGGATAACCTGGAGGAAATGTTTGGTGAACAAACTATCCAGGGTAAGACCGATGCTATCAAAGGTCTCATGAACTGCAGGCAGAAGGTTGTAACTCCTATTAAGGAGCACATGATGAAAGTCATGGCTTATTTGTCTGAAGCTCAGGCAAATGCTTCAGGCAAATGGGGCTGAGATCGATTCTGCAACTCAATTGGTCATGGTTTTCCAAACCTTGTCCAAGGATTTCGATTTGTTTCAGGCATCCTACAACCTTAACCGGAAGGAGATGTCTTTAACGGAATTGATGAAAGAGTTACAAGCCTTTGGGAACATTTTTAAGGGTTCTGGATCTAAGGCTGAGGCAAATGTGGCTGAACCTAGTTCGCCTGCTCCTAATCCCAAAAGGAATAAGGAAAAGGGGAAGAACAAGGGGAACAAGCTTGCGGTGAATGCACCTGCTTCTAAGAAGTCTACCAAGACTAAGAAGCGGAAGGTGGATCCCAAAAAGGTTAAGTGTTTTAACTGTGGGAAGAAAGGATATTTCAAGAAGGATTGCCGAGAATACCTGTCTATGCAAAAGCAAAAAGGTAATTTTGATGTTCTGTATCTTGAGGGTTGTTTAGTGGAAGAATCTAAGGACAATTGGGTTATAGATTCTAGAGCTACTAACTATGTTTGTATTTCTCTATAGGGGTTCAAGGTAACAAAAAGTCTGCATGAGGAGAACTTCACGTTAAGAAGCGGTGATGGGACATTGGTGCGAGCAGAAGCAGTGGGAGAAGTGCATCTTTATTTTGATGAATTTAGGTTTATTGTTTTGAGACATTGTTTTTATGTTCCTAGTTTCAAGAGGAACCTAATTCAGTTGCTTGTTTGATTAAAGATTCTTATTTAGTTTCTTTTAATAATAAAGTTGTTATTAGGAAAAACAATTATCTTATCTGTAATGGATGGATGCATGGAAATCTTTATTTTATCAAACCTAAAATGCACTCACTGCTTGATACAGAATTGGAAAAGAACTCTAAAAGACATAAGTCTTCTCACTCTAACAAATCATATCTTTGGCATTTACGACTTGGTCACATAAGCCTTAACAGAATTCAAAGGATGGTAAAGGAGGAATGCCTTGACTTGTATCAGGTTGAACCTTGGCCACAATATGAATCCTATTTGGAGGGCAAGATGACTAAAAGGCATTTTGCTGCCAAGGATGGTCGTGCCGAGGAACTATTAGAACTTGTGCATACGGATGTTTGTGGTCCCATGAACATAGAAGCATGTGGTGGGTATGAGTATTATATCACTTTTATTGATGATTACCCAAGGTATGGATATGTCTATTTGATGATCCGCAAAAGCGAAGCCTTTGACAAGTTCAAAGAATTTTGGGCTGAAGCAGAGAAATAATTAGGCAAGTCCATTAAGACACTTCGATATGATCGAGGTGGGGAATACCTATCGGATGAGTTCTTAGGATATTTGATAGAGAATGGGATACAATCCCAGTTGACTACACCTGGTACTCCTCAACAGAATAGTGTAGCTGAGAGAAGGAATAGGACCCTATTGGATATGATCTGGTCTATGATGAGTTACTCCACATTACCTTTATCATTTTGGGGGCACGCCATACAAACTGCATGCTATCTTCTGAATAACGTTCCCTCCAAATCAGTTCCTAAAACTCCTTACGAGTTATGGACGAGTAGGAAACCTAATTTGAATCATATTCGAATTTGGGTTTGTCCGGCACACGTCTTGGATAAGGAAGTGAAGAAGTTGGAGTCACGATCAGAAGTGTGCTTGTTTGTTAGCTATCCAAAAGGGACAAAAGGTGGTCTGTTCTATAATCCGAAGCAAAATAAAGTCTTCGTTTCTACACATGCAACATTCCTGGGGGAAAGTTACATAGAAGACTTTAAACCTCGTAACAAAGTAGTGCTTAAGGAGATGACTTCGGGTTTGGATGTTCCTAAAGTCACAGAAAACCCTGTGGAAAAACCACTAAAGAATCAACAACCATGGGAGCTTCGTCGTAGTGGGAGGATTATCAGGGAACCTGAAAGGTACATATTCAATGGTGAAGTTTTTGAAGCAGAATCCATACAACATGATGATCCGACTACGTACAAGGAAGCTATAGAGGATGTTGATTCTAGTCTTTGGCAAAAGGCTATGAACACCGAGATGGAATCTATGGATTCCAACGGGGTTTGGAAACTTGTAGACTTACCCCAAGGCATAAAACCGATTGGGTGTAATTGCGTATACAAGAGAAAGAGAGGTGTGGATGGGAAAGTGGAAACTTTCAAGGCAAGACTTGTAGCGAAGGGCTATATGCAGAAAGAAGGAATCGACTATGAAGAAACCTTCTCGCATGTAGCAATGCTCAAGTCAATCTGCATTCTTTTATCCATTGCGTCTACTCTCGATTATGAAATCTGGCAAATGGATGTTAGGACAGCTTTCTTGAATGGCTCTCTTGAAGAAGATATCTATATGATACAACCAGATAAGTTCAAGGCAAAAGGCCAAGAAGACAAGGTATGCAAGTTGCTTAAATCCATTTATGGATTAAAGCAAGCATCTTTTTCTTGGAATATTAGGTTTGATCAAGCGATTAAAACCTATGGATTCGAACAAAACATTGATGAACCATGTGTTTATAAATGTATGAAGAATGAGAAAGTGGTTTTCCTTATACTTTATGTGGATGATATATTGCTTATTGGAAACGATGTGGCAACATTATCATCTATCAAAATTTGGTTAGCCAAACAGTTTGACATGAAGGACTTAGGAGAGGCTAGTTATGTTCTTGGTATTCAACTCTTTAGAGATAGAAAGAACAAAACGATAACACTTTCTCAAGCTTCATACATTGATAAAGTACTTGAGATGTTTTCTATGAAAGATTCCAAAAAAGGTGCCCAACCTTTCAGGATTGGAATCAAACTTTCTAGAGATGACTGTCCCAAGATATCAGAAGAAAGGGAGTGTATGAAAAATGTACCTTATGCATCAGCGGTAGGTAGTCTTATGTACGCTATGTTATGCACTAGGCCTGACATTTGTTTTGCGGTTGGTATGGTAAGTCGATATCAGTCGAATCCAGGACCGAACCATTGGGCTGCGGTCAAGCATATACTCAAGTATCTACGGAGAATGAGGGACTATATGCTAGTGTATTCCGGTCAGGACCTTGTTCTTAAAGGATACACAGATTCTGATTTTCAATCAGATCAGGATTTAAGGAAATCAACTTCAGGATCTGTTTTTACCCTTAGAGGTGATGTTGTTGTGTGGAGGAGTATTAAGCAATCTTGCATTGCTGATTTGATCATGGAAGCCGAGTATGTGGCAGCCAGTAAGGCATAAAAAGAAGCGGTATGGCTCTGCAGGTTCCTTGGTGACCTTGAGGTCGTTCCTGGTATGGATAAAGCTATAGTGCTCTACTGTGACAACAGTGCAACAGTAACTAATACCAAGGATCCTAGGCATCATAAGAGGAGTAAGCACATTGACAGAAAATATCACATCATCAGAGGCTTTGTTGAGAATGGAAATGTGACGGTTTGCAAAATCGCATCAGAGGACAATCTTGCTGACCCGTTCACGAAGACTTTGGTGGCCAGAAGATTCGAAGAACACGTTGAAGACATGGGGATGCGTAATATGTCACATTTACTCGCTTAGGGCAAGTGGGAGATTGTTGGGATCTAAATATGCCCTAAGGATAGAAAATCAATATTAAGGATTTTCTGTAAATATGACATTTTGATATTAATAAGAGGAGGTTATTCATGTTTAATAAGTTGTGTCCTATTTACTTTCATTTGTTGATTGTATGGTTATTTTGAGCAAACATAAAATACTCCTTGACTGTTGGTAATATATCGGATTACCATATGTATACGGCGTATACATAGAAGACGTGGTAATTTGATAATAGTCTAAATAAATAGTCCGCAATCGATGGAATAAGATTTGAGGATCTTATTCATGATAAGATTGTAAAAATTGTCTAATTTCTTGGAAGGATGGTTTGTCTTGACCATCGGGTAGGTTCCGAGTAGAAACTTTAATGTATACCAGTATTGAGGTATGATATTAGACTGGACCTAAAGTGTTAATTGATTCGGTTTAATAATTCCGTTTATAAGAATCAATGACACTTTGATTATCATCCTGCATTAATCTTAATCCTGAAATGATTACTTGAGTTCGCATCCATGACTTATGTACTTTAATGCACTACATGTGAGACAATGTTAATTCATAGTCAATATACTTGTGTTTTGGGTGCATGACGTATGGATAGAGAAATCAAGATTCATAGATATGGAATCCATAGCTATCTTAACGATAGTAAATGTTATCTACTTAAATGCATTATTCGGGGATTGAAAGATAGTATAACAAGATCTTGGCCATTGGTTTACTTTGTGTTCTCTGGTGGTTTACCAATTGTATGGTTTTATAATTGGTGATTCTTTCAATAGAGAATAATGGAACTTTAAGTTAAAATGATTGAAAATGTAAAACGGAAAAAGTCCTTAATTCAATCATGGATAACATATGGGGATTAAGCAAGCGATGAATAAATCATGGAAGAAGCACGACGTAAGAGAGCTTTCGTAATACGGTATTTAAACAGGAGTTCAGCTTCAAACTTTTAGTGGAATAGTTTTGAAGTTGATAATTGATGAATAATTAATCTAAGATTAATTTTTCACAATTATATGAGTCTCTCTATATATTTCCATTAGGTTCCTCTATTAGCTCATATAGTTCTATATAGCGTCTCGGGATTTGTTCCTAATGAGATCGGTAAATTTAAAAAGGAATTTATTAATGTCTATTAAGACATGATACTCTCTAACATGTAATCCAGAAAGGATTGGACTTGTGAAATTTGTAGACAAATGATTTGTCAACATGTGATTGGTTAATTTGAATTTTATAAATAAGATTATGTTTTGAATTATTTAATTTTGGAAAACAAATTTTTCTCTCCTAATCTAAATGTGGTACACGGTTTTTAAATAGGTGGAGGGAAGAAAATTTTGTTTCAAAATTGTTCAAATATATTCCTAACATTAAATTATAAATTGATTTAAATAATGGAGATTATTTGATGGATTTTTTCTTTCCTTTAAAATGTTGTGGACGGTTTTGAGAGGAGAAAAATTTCAAATATTCCATTTATTTAAATTAATAAATATGGTTGATGTTTGAGGAAAATATTTAATTCAAATAAGTGAATATTATTTAAATTCAAAAAGGTTTGAATTTAGATCGGACTAGGATCTTTTGACTAGTCTAGATTCTTGATTTAAAATTTGAACCATCAATCTAGCTTAAATTTCAAGTTGTAGCCGGAATTTTTGAAGCATTCTCTCCCGTTGGAAAAACGTTTTTAGGTTCAATGAATCTAGCTCTAAAGTTGTATGATCTTTTGGTTCAAAATTTATCTGAAAAAATAATTATTAATTATTTTTAAACGAGATAAATTTTGAAAAAGGATTGGACTTCTATATAAAGGCTAGGGATTCTTGAAAAAACAATTTTTTGGTAATTCACAAGAGGAAAAACGTTTTTGGGAGTGAGAGAAAAACCAATAAGGGTTTCGTCTACTTCAATAAAATTCGGCTATCTTGTGAGAGAGAAAAAGAGAGAAAATTCCATTGAATCAAAATTATGAGGAAGGTTAAACCGAGTGATAATTTTCATAAGAGGTTAACCGGTTCCTGTTTTGCAGTTTTGAAGAAAGAAGTTGGTTCATATTCTCAACGAGGAACATCGGAATTGAGGAGGAAGGATCTAGACTTCGGAAAGTATTACCGGTCGCTTGGATTCATAGAACGTGTGTCCCCACACACTCTGAGATGTGGAACTCGAGAATAGTAGAGAAGACGCGTTGGTCAAACGCTCTAGTAATTCCAGAATCCAAGAATTAAGGTACGCTTGATCATGAATTTAATTTATTGTTATATGCATCATGAGCTTCTTTTCCGAATCGGCATAAAAATTTTAAAACTTCCGCTGCACCGTAACTCTGATACCGGATCCGATTTTTCCAACATTAATAACTTGCGTGGAGTGTAATTTATAGTATTGTTTGAATTTTTTTTATTGTTGCTCTTTGGAGATGAATGTTTTGTGCACAGTTTTGGCCCTCTACACACATTTTTTAACATGGTTTTTATTCGCCCACCACATGCTCGATGAAATGCCAAAATGGATTTTTGTTTTGGATAATCATATGGAATTTGATTCTAATGTAATGTGTACCATTACACGACAGTTTTGCTCAAAACCGTCGTGTAATTGGGCTTGAATTAAAAAAAATAGGCTTTTTTTTTTGTAATGGCACACATTACATGACGGTTTCGCTCCGATGGGAGGACCTCGTCCTTTATTTTGATCCTCTGCGAGAGAAGAAACGAGACGATTTTACTGAGCTAATGAACATGTAAGTCAATTTTAGTATGTTAATTTTTTATTTAATCTTAATTATATGCATCTTAATTAGATTGAACTTTACCAATTTGCTAGGGCCCTAACGGATTGGAAGATTATGGCCGGATAATGGATTAGAAGGAGACGAGACTGTAAAACGAAAATCTCGAACCGGCCTTGTCCTCTCCAAGAGGGAAGTGTTGAATGTGGTTGTTTTATTTTAGGTTTTATGAGGGACATAGTGTTGAATAGAATTGACGTACTTGAAAGTAAAGAATTTTTCACTTCTCAGGATTTGGACTTGATTAGGGGAGAATGGGCTAGCCATGTAATGCAATTCATTAATTATGATATGTAAACTTGTAATGTATAATAATTGGTATGTATTTTACTTTGATCAATGTAGTTAATATCTTGATTCGTATATTGGATAACATAAAGGTTAGGCCACTCGTCGGAAATCAGCAAAAAAACCCTAATTTTTTTTTTACAAATTTTGACACATTGCACGACGGTTCTTGAAAGAACCGTCGTGTAATGTCTAGCATTACACGACGGTTCCCTGAGAACCGTCGTATAATGTTGCTTCAAATTTTTTTTTTTGTTTTTCTCGTTGCTTTAGATACATTACACGTACGACGGTTTGGAGTCGGAACCATCATGTAATATTCAACATTACACGATGGTTTTGACTCAAAATCGTCGTGTAATGTAGCCAATTTGTCGCTCACTGCAATTGTATTTCTTGTTTCGACGACGGTTTTAACCGTCGTGTAACATTGAGATACCACAACGGTTATTTAACCGTCGTGGTATCTTCCACGACACTAGATTACACGCCGGTTGTGTAACCGTCGTGTAAACTTAACAGGACGGTAAATAACCGTCGTGTAATCCACAATTTTTACTAGTGTACCAATATGTGTCATTTTACATCTCATACCCCAATTCATACTTACATTGAGTGTTATGTGCATTTTTTCATCAAAAATTTAATTGAGAGAAAAAATTCGTAAACTTTTTCAAAGTTTAGGGGGGAGAGAATGTTATAATTGAAATTTGGGGGTATTTGATGACAAGACCTAAAGATCAAAGGGGAAAAAGTATAATTTGTTCTTTCATAAACAAGAATTTGGATTTGTTTTAGGTTGCATTTGTTTTGGATTTAAAATAGTTTAGCAAACACGCATGTTTAATCACTTTAGCACCATATAATAATATGGTATTTGTGACTCATCTGTTTAATATGCACTAGTTACGTTGATAACATGGATTCAAATGTCCACACATCATTGGCATTTTCACGACATTATCCATATTTTAAAATCTCGACATGGATAACTGGGGAGGTGAAGATATTTCTTTCAAGAGTATCTATCTAATGTCTAGTGAATTATTATTATTTTTTTTGTAAATATTTTAATTTGGTCGTACATTCCATTTTTAAAATAATATAAATAGGATGTGACAACATTTTTCAAACCATAACAGTTATACCAAAACAACATATAAGAAGACATGGTGTGTCTGAAATGAGTAAAACTGATGATGAGGTTCTATCTTCTTGAGTTTTGATTCCATTAGCTTAGGAACTGATCAAAGTTCAACAATTATAATTATGCTTATGGTTCTCAAATAAAGTCTAGTTTAAAAGTACAAAATCGAGACGGTTTAACATTGTGGTAGGTGGCATTTTGCGCTCTTGAATTGTTGTTGCTTGGGGCAAACCTGGAACAGAGGATCTTTAATGAGAATACTTACTTCTTCATTATTTGCATTATTAGTGTGAAGCATGATTTGTTGGAAAAATGGCTTGAGAACCTTTGTTGGGTACCATTTTTAAGGCTTAATTTTCAGCGGGACTTGCAACATATTTGTGACAAATTAAGATGTATGTATGTTCTCCTCCGCATGGAGTTTGAAACGGTATTATCCATATGCTCACAATGATGAATGGGTGAATGAGATATTGATTTTCAAAGGTGCACCAATGAAGGAAGGAATGTTGGGAAGTGACAAAGGAAAATCACTATTTCCACATCGAAAAGTAATGAAATCCATTGCTCATCCTTAATCCTATAAAAGGTTACTAATCTCACATCAGAACTGAATGAAAAGTCATTGTCAGGAGTCCCTTCTTCCATTCTCGGACACACAAAAAAAAAAAAAAAAAATTCATTGCTTTCTATACCTAAACTCTTGAGTGTTAGACATTTTCTGTGTGAGTGTTAGCATCGTCTAGTATGTAAGGAATTTGCAAACATTCTTCGGACATCATATAGCAACGCAAGTTTGATTGATGACGTGCCTTTACCAGTGGAGGAGATATTCACAATCTCTTCGAAGGTGGAGCGCTTTATCATAATTCAAGCAAAGGATGCAATAGGTTTGTTGGGCAGGCACTATGGGGAATCCCTATGGATCCCTTTATACTTTTAGGCATTTATAGAATTTAACTCAAAGCTGATTGATTACATAATCAAATAGTTTGATTAATTATCAAATATATTGAAATTTGAAATTTTAGGTCCATAATTTCCCACACCGCCTTCGTTAGCAATTGAACAAGTGTATTTGATAGATTGTATTTTTGCTTACTAAAATTGTGTGATACAAAATATAAAATAGAATGTCTACTTTTATTATTTTATAATCACAAATATTTATTTGTTACCCAAACAATTAATTATGAATTAATTGTGTTATTTAAATATAATGAAGATTATTTAAATATTAAAATTAAATGACATAGTGAGTGGGACCCACCATGTATGAACCTGCTGCTAATGGGTGGGACCTACTAGTGTGTGGATTATGATCTATTAGTTTCCTATTTTTTAAATTATAAATATTTATATTTAAAATTCGATTTAAATTAAATATTTATAATAAAATAATTATTAAAAAAAAAAGGAAAAATGAAACTTTTTTTATAAGTAAAAAGGCTTTGATAGCGGCCTTCTCATCATCCCAATTTTCAGCCTCACGGGTGGGATCAACTTTCATGGATATGACAAGGAAGAGATGAGCCTTTAACCAAGTGTTTTTCAATCATCAACCCAGAACATCACCAACCCAATACTACCACAGTCAAAGCTAGAGTAGGGGTTTTACAAGAGTTCCACGGGATTCGAAATTGGGTGGACGAATGAAGAGGCTAAGGAAGGCGTCACCCCCTTTTGTCAATCCATTCACCCCTGTGAGTGTAAAGAAAAAGAAAACTTGTGTTTCCTCATGTTGCGCACATATATATATAATATATATATTTATGTATGTATATAATAATTATATTATAAAATATATTATATTTTGAATATAATATAATATGCTTCCAATTTTTAATTGGTCTTAATTTTGATTATTGAGAATATTTAAAATTCAAAATGGAATTTTTGAGTAATCTGTCTTGCTTTATAAATAGGATTTATATTAAGGTAGAAGAGAGACTTTTGGTTGGTAGACTTTTTGCCGTTAGAAACCCAAAAGAGAGAAAAATTCTCATTTGCACTCTTTGTTTTTCTATTGTACCCAAAACAAAGACACCAAAAAGTGAACAAGTTTCAATCCCTCAATAGGAGTGCCCACCCGTTCATTCAATCAAGCGATAAAGGTAAGGTTTGAAAGAACGTGGTATAGAAAGAGACAAGTTGTTCACAGGTTTGTGAGAGTTTTGTCTGAAGGAGTTTCGAAGTTATCAACATAATCGAACGACGGTACAATTCTCATTCTCTACCCTTTTGTATATTAAATTAATATAGCTATGGAATAACAATAAAATTTTGAGAAATTTTTGTTATTGACGGTCTCACACTTCTGCTAATTTTTCGCTAATTTCTATTTTCGAAACCAACAGTGTATGCACTTAATATCTAAGTGGAGGCCTTCTGTTAGCTTTTCGCTGCATCAAATTATAAAACTACGGTTATTGTACAACTCGTGTATAATGTAGTAATGTGTTAAAAAAAAATGCAACATGAACTTTATTTCTGAATACCACCAATGGAGCAGTTGACAAATTGGCTTCTTTTGCTATCTCTGAGAAGCATTGTCATTCGTGGTCTTCTTCTCCGGAGTGTCTTAATCTTTTTATAAATTGAAAAGTTGAATATTGGTTTTCCTTTTCAGATCATTGATGGAGTTTCTTTTGTTTAATCCTAAATTATGCACTCTTTTTCTTTTGCTTTTTTAGATTATTTTCCTTCTTTTTATTTTTGGGCAGAGGATTTTAAATAGGCCTCTGTCTTATGTGGATATATAGAGCCTATAGGACAGTCATTTTCGTCGGTCGTCTTCTTTTCCAGAGTTTCTATTTCTTTTTATAAATAAAAAATTTGGTTGCTTTTCCTTTTGATATATTTTCATATCATTGACGGAGTTTCTTTAGCTTTAGTTCTGAATTATGCACTTTTTTTTTTTTCCTTCTTGAGAAAATTGCCTAAACAACCACCTTTTTTTTTTTTTTTTTTTTTAATTTTATTCATTGACCAATATAATACAAAATCCTCCATCTTTACCAACATGACACAAGAGAGGGATTAAAAGTGTTTTCGTGGGATACTTAGAAAATTCTAAGGCATACATGTTATTGAATTTAGATTCTAATGTAATTGTAGAATCACGAGATATTGAGTTTGTTGAAAATAAATTTAGTAATTATTCTACATGTGAATTAAAGTTTGTTTCTGATTCACCATGTGGCTTAACTCCTAGTTCCTCCACTAACAAAAAAAGAAAAGAACCCACAATACAATTTGAACTAAGAAAAAGTCAATGAGAAAGAAAAGAAAAGCTATTAGTCCATGATTTCATTTCATCTCAAGCTTTAGCCTTTTGGTTGAAAGAGATAAAAATAATGTACTTAATAAAATACCCTTGTTACTTAATAGAGAAGAAGATCCAAAAACATTTGGTGAGGCTATATCATCTAGAGATGCTTCCTTTTCGAGAGAGGTTGAAAATGATGACATGGGCTCAATTTTGTCAAATAATACATGGATCTTGGTTGATCTGCCTGCATGATCAAAACTGATAAGTAACAAGTAGATATTTAGAAGAAAGTACAATACTGATGGATCTATACAAACTTTTAAAGCTAGATTAGTAGCTAAAGGTTTCAAACAAAAACAAGGTATAGACTATTTTGATACATATGCTCTTGTGGCTAGATTAACATCCATAAGAATGCTAATGACTATTGCATCAATACATCATTTGTATGTGCAACAAATGGATGTAAAAATGGCTTTTCTTAATGGTAATCTAGATGAAGAGATTTATATGGAGCAACCTGAAGGTTTTGTTATGCCTGGAAATGAGAAGAAAGTTTGCAAGTTAATTAAATCACTTTATAGGTTAAAATAAGCACCAAAGTAATGGCATGGAAAATTTGATTATGTTATATTATCAAATGGTTTCAAACACAACAATGCCGATAAATGTATTTATTTTAAGTTTGTAGATGATTTTGGTGTGATCATTTGTTTATATATTGATGACTAGCTTATCTTTGAAACAAGCATACATGGAGTTAATGATACTAAGAAGTATTTAACTTCACAATTTAAAATGAAAGATCTTGGTGAGGTCGATACTATCTTGGGTATCAAAGTTAAGAAAAATAGTGGGGGTTACTCATTATGCCAATCTCATTACATTGACAAAGTGCTTCTTAAATTCAAATATTTGAAATTTAATGACGTGAATACCCCATTTGATTCTAGTATTAAGTTACTAGAAATTTCTAATAAAGCAGTTGCTCAGCTTGAATATGCAAGTGCAATTGGAAGTTTGATGTGTGCAATGCATTGCACTAGACTAGATATAGCATTTGTTGTGTGCAAAATGTCTAGATACACGAGTAACCCTAGCATTAAGCATTGGAAAGCAATTGGGAGGATACTCAGTTATCTCAAAAGAACCATTAATTTGGGATTGTTTTACAATGACTATCCAGCAGTACTTGAAAGGTACTCTGATGCAAGTTGGGTAACTAGTGCAAGTGATAACAAATCTACTTCGGGATGGATATTCACTATTGGTAGAGGGGTTGTATCTTGGGCATCCAAGAAAGAGACTAGCATAACTCATTCAACAATGGAATTTGAGTTTATAGCACTAGCAGCAACAAGCGAGGAAGCCAAATGACTGAGAAACTTATTGTTTGATGTACAATTGTGGCCATAATCGATGCCATCAATTTCTTTGTATTGTGATAGTGAATCTACTTTGTCTAGAGCTTACAATAAGGTGTACAATGGAAAGTCTGGACATATTAGATGGAGACATGAATATGTGAAACAATTAATAACAGATGGTGTTATTAATGTTGTATATGTTAAGACAAACAAAAACCTAGCAGATCTTTTGACAAAAGGCCTAGCAAGGGACCTAGTCAAGGAAACATCTAGTGGAATGGGGCTAAAACCTTTCTTTGAAAGAATCACCGGTTTATGGTAACCAAACTTTGTAGTAGTATTACTACTACTCCAAAGTTTAATGGGTGAAAATAAGTTACTGTTAAGTGATCGGTCAAGCACTAAAATTTAAGTTTGTGTCTCTTCCAGGATATTGAGTGCAAATAGCTACGTGTGGAGAATGAGTATAAACTCTTAATGAAGTTCAAGTCTTAAGTAGCTAGGATATGCGATGAACTTCACCTAAATGAGCATAAGAAATGGTGTCGTTTCTAACAAGAGCTTGGTTTACTGGTGGAAATGCTCATGAAACCAAGATAGAGTACATGGCTGTAATAGTACTTACATGAATGAAACATATTTTAAAATTGAGATAGCTCATATGTGATGTGTTTTTGGTACTGACATAAAAGATGAGGTTTAATGCTTTGTACACCTTTGTCTTGTGAGCATTTTGAAGTATAGTCACTAATTGAAGGTTTAAAATCGAAAGATACCTACTTGTAAGTTTGAGTATCTCGATGAGAAATTTGGAGAAATGTTACAATCTAGTGGGGGATTGTTAGAGAGATTGTAATATCTCTTCTATTGCCATTGAATAATGGAAACAATAAAGTCTCACATTGGAAAAGCACAAGCAAGCATAGTGGTAGAAATTGAAACAAATGAAGTGTAAGGATTACTAATGTATAGTGGGGATTATGCTACTACTCTACACCACCACATGCGCGCGCGCAAGATTGAGGGCGAGGACGATTGGGCTTTTAGGGCGCACGTTGCACTTCGCACGTACACATCGTTGCAAGGAGTCAAGGAGCACTCTCATTTTTAATGCGGTGCTTTTCCATATTAAAACTGGACCGTTGATTTGATCGGGCACAATCGAACGGTCGGATTTGAGTGATTTCTGATTTAATTTAAACCGTTAATTGAATTATTACAATCTAATGATCATAATTTAATTCTGATGACCGATAAATATGTCTATTGAAACAAATACGTTTTTTGAATGAAAAGGCACATTTTAATTTTAAAATACATGTTTGTTGTATCTGTTACAACTCTTCATGAACTGACATATCAAATGCTATTAAACTCTAGTTTCTGATGTCAATTTTATAACTTGTTCTAGAATTTAATAAGATTACTACTTATGAAATTCGTGGATTTGTTGTATCTTTGAGGTAATTTGCCACAATACCCGATAGCAAACTGTTCATATTGGGGGCAAATAAAACCTTATGGAACGTAATTCCTACGCCTCAAACCCTTTGATTTTCTCTCTCTTTTTGTTTAGTTTCTTTACACCCAAATAGTTTTTCCACTACCCACAGTTTTTCAACAGTTTCATCGGAAATCAGAGTTTGGAGAACTCCTGTTGTTGCAGATCTGTTCTAGGAGTTGAAGATCCGCTGTGATCTCGAGTGGCACCTCATTGTTTTGTGCAAATTCCGAGCCGAGCACCATTAGAGATGCTTTTTTCTTTTTCTTTTTCTTTTTTCATTATGTGAAAATCTCCAAATCTAGCCGCGACGATCTCAGACAGTCTGTCTCTCTACTCTGTTCTCTCTCCCTTTCTCTAAGCTTGATCTCTCTCTCAGGTCAACCTTCTCTCGGCTTCAAATATGTTTTAGTTTTGTCAACTTTGAGAATGCAGATGAAGCTGCTCAAGTTGTTGGTCGTAGAATGGAAAGAGTTTTGATAAGAAGGAGTGATCTGTTGGATAAGGTCAGAAAAAAATCTGAGAGAGAACTTGAGCTGAAAGGGAAATTTGAACTTTATATCCCCCTTCTTTTGCAGCTGATGCGATATTCTACAAGGTACGTCAGTCTTTATTTAGATAATTTATTCTTTCTGCTTTGCTTGCTAAAAATGATAAAATTTATTCTTTTTGGTTTAATTTGGATCCCATAACAACCTAATGCAAGCAGATAGTCCTATGATTTCCTTTATTCCTTTCTGGAGAAACCAAAATATAAAGAATCGCACTCCATTAGCCAACTGTTGAATTCTATTATTCCTAGACCATGTTAACCAAAATGAGTCAATTGATTTATGAACCAAGCACTTAGTTACAGGTGTCTTTCTTTCTTGATGCTTAAATGGCTGTAACTTTTTTTTTTTTTTTTTTTTTTTTGGTGGGAGAGGACTTAAATGGCTGTACTTGAAAGATTTCCTATCTTACAATTTCTTCCACTTAGTACCTCATCTCATGTTATTTAATTGTTTTTCCTAATGTATCTATCTCTCTCCCACGCAACTCCCTAAATGGAGGTACCTTTTGAAGAAATTCCAGAACTCGTAGCTGGTCGAAGAGTGTTCAGTATAAGGAGGCATGCTTATATAGCTTCTACTCAGGTTCGAGTTAATACTTTTTAGTAGTTATTGTTCCAAGTTATAGTTGGTCTCAATTTATTTATGTCGCCCCCCCTCTCGTGGTAGGTGCTTTCTCTATTTGCCCCACATTTTCGTAGTTATCTATCAGAGCACTCATTCAAATGACAAAAAAACAAAAAAACAAAAAAACAAAAAAACAAAAAAAAAAAAAACAAAAAACTTTTGTGTAATCTTCTTTTTGTTTTTATTCTTATCCTACTCGCCCATTTTTCTTTTATTAATTGTCAAAACTTATAAATGCTGTGATTATTTAAATTCCAAAATTTGAAGTTGCAATTTTGGCATGCAGAAAATGGACATCTACTATAAAAGAAAAAGAAAAGGATCGTTTTGGCACTATTGACTATTTTATTATCAAAGTTGTATGCCAGAAACAGAATTTTAAAGTATGATGCTTGACATTCACTTGGCACTCTTTAGAATGTGGAGGCCCTCTTTAGTAGGAGACGGTCGGCCATCTATGTTTTATACCAAAAACAAGAAAATCAATATTCTAATGAAATATCCAAAATATTATAGTAGAATACTTAAATATTTTAATAGAGTATGCAGTATATTCTAATAGAATATACCGCAATTGGTATCGACGGTTGAAGCCGAAGACATTTGGTCATTCATGTTGAAAACTGAAAAAATTCTAGTAAAGTATACTATATATTTCACTAGAGTATGAGATATACTCTACTAGAGTATGTAGTAAAGTATACCGCATACTGGCACTAGCGGCTGAAGCTGGAGACATCATGTCATCCATGTTGAAAACTCAAAATATTATAGTAGAGTATAATCGATACTCTATTAGAGTATTTCAGGCGACTGGCATCGGTGGCTGGAGCTGGACACATCCGGTCATTTATGTTAAAAACTTAAAATATTCTACTAGAGTATGTATTATACTCTATTAGATTGTGAGCTATACTCTACTAGAGTATGGTAGAAACCGGCACTGATGGTCAGAAACAGAGACATTCGGCCATCTATGTTGAAAACTGAAAATACTCTAGTAGAATATTCATAATATTCTAGTAGTGTATGTATTATACTCTACTAGCGTATGCTGACAACTGGCATCGACGGTCGGGATTGGAGACATTCGGTCATTCATGTTGAAAACTTAAAATATTCTAGTAGAATATCCAAAATCTTCTAGTAAAGTATGCATTATACTTTAGTAGAGTATATCGGCATCGGCGGCTAGAGCCAGAGATATCCCGCCATCCATGTTAAAAGCTAAAAATATTCTACTAGAACATTCAAAATATTTTGGTAGAGTATGCATTATACTTTATTAGAGTATGCCGACGACTGGCGCCGACAGGCGGAGCCGAAGATATCCAGTCATCCATATTGAGAATTGAAAATTTTGTAGTAGAATATCCAAAATATTCTAGTAAAGTATGATGCATACTCTACTATAGTAAACCGGCACCGGTGGTCAGAGACCACGACATCCCACCATTCATGTTAAAAGCTTAAAATATTCTAGTAGAATATTTAAAAGATTCTGGTAGAATATGCATTATACTCTACTAGAGTATTCCGACAACCTGCACTGGCAGGCAGAGCCAGAGATATCCGATCATCTATTTTGAAAAATAGAAATTTTCTTGTAGAATATCCAAAATATTTTAGTAGATTATGCATTATACTCTACTAGACTATACCGGCGATCAGCACTGGCCGCGGGAGCTAGAGACATCAGATCATCCGTGTTGAAGACTGAAAATAATTTAATAGAATATCCAAAATGACATATATGTTATTATAGTAGATTTTCTAAGTACTAAGGACAATTTGGGTAAAACATGTTAGATTGACCTTTGATTTATTTACTTAAAAAAATAAGAGATTTTACAACAAGACTTCTTAGTGTATTATCGGTAAGAATAGTTTTAATTGTTAGATTGATTTTTAAATGGTTTGATTTATAAGTGTTCACGTTAAAAATTTATAGCGCAATATATAAATACTCTAATTAGAGATCAACTTATTAAAAAATTAAGCAATTAACTAAAATAAATAGTTCTTATACTTTTCAAAAAAAAAAAAAAAAGTTCCAATCGATAACACAAAATAGATTGCCCTGAGGTAAATACTCATAAAAAGGGACTTCTACGGTGGGGAGCAATTACTTTTTCCCCATCGACAGGGGAAAATCTAAAGGTTTATATTCAATCTCAGCAGGACTTACTAAACTTAATATGGTAACCATCACATTTTATTATATTTTAAAAAAACCAATTGTTGATGTTCAAAATTTGACGGTTCAGGCCTAACCCACATCTTGCAATGTGGGCCAAAAGCAGTATGTGGACCCAAGCCACGCTTCGGGGATCTTCGAATAAGTTGTGGTTTGGAAGGCCAAGGAACATGAATGAGCCCATTTATTCAGTCCAATTAGACTCTTGGCCAACTTGAGAGGCTTTGAGTATATAAGGAATTATAATAATATAGGTCGTGGAGAAACTTAAACTACGCCAAAATACTTAGCCTAATCATATTAGTCTAAATAAAGCCTAAATAAGCTCATTAAACCCAATAGAAGCTAAAAGAATATTCCTATGATATTCTCTTTCTTCCTCTAGATGAGAGTTTTCAGATTTTTGGCTCTAGGAATGAACTATTCACTCTTTAGGAAAGTCTTCCCCTGTTGAAACTTTCTTCAGCTCCAAAACACCTAAAAATGTCCATTTGAGGTACCAAAACAGCCACCCAACTACCTTCCCAAGGTGTATGTTACCTAGAAATCCCACTTTGACTAAATTTAAACCACGTAAGAGGGAATTTCTCCCACTTCGAGAGATTTCGATATCTAGAAAACTAAGCAACTATGGCCAAATGACTCCCCAACTATGAGCTTCAAAGGGAAACTCTTCCAACCGAAAACAAAAACCAAATCAACAACTAAATTCTATTTCCCCCTCTTTCTACATAAGGTTCCAGACTTTCAGCCTAAAAAGGAAAAGGACAACAGGAATTTTGGAAGGACAAAAGATGTTATTAATGTGTAGCCACTTCTTGCATAGACTACATTTTTTTTTTTCGAAATTGAATTTTTTTTTCGCTTTTTTTTCTCTTTTTTGGGTGTAGAATACATTGAGGAGAAGAAGAATGACCAAAGATATTTAACTCCAATCTCGAATGAAAGATGAAAAATCTGACCAAAAAAAAAAAAAAAAAAAACTAGCGGAGGGTTAATTTTGTAACAAATTCAAAGATTGAAAGGGAACATATGAAATAAGTAGAAGTTTGGGAGCGCGTTGAAATCAAAGTGATAACGTTTGAGAGGTGAGTTGTTAAAATTTGTAAATTTCAGAAAATAGTACTAAAGGGGTGTTTAGTGTGTAAGTTTGAGTTAAGATTTGTAAGTTTAATAATAAATTTTTTTGAATTTTTTTAAATTTTCAGAAAAGACAAATAACTTTTTAGGGAAAAAGATAAAAAACATGATGAAAAAAGTACAGTTTAGTTTAAACAGAGCTTTTTGTCAAACAAGACCTTTAAAAAATAATAAAACAGGTTAAATATATTAAACAGTGAAATTCATGAAAGTTTAGCTTGTTGCACACGTTTGGAAAACACCAAGAGGTAGTTCAATTGGTGTACCATTTCCCAGTCTTTACGTTCTCTAGGAGTCTTCAATATGTCTTGTCTTCTGTTCTTTTTCACCATCAACACAGTGGCCCTTTGGCCTTGTATCTTCTTCAGTTGACTTGACTTCACTTCTTCTCTCTCCAACGTATCAAACTGGTGCGAAGACTTAAAAAAAAAAAAAAAAAAAAAAAAAAAAATGGGGCTTTTGATATTGGAGAACCCAAAAACTGATAGGCAAACATCTCTGCCTTCAACTGAAAATTCCACAAAATTAGCTTTCGTCCTTAACTGACCACCATGTCCAAAATGAAACTTGAGAACCCGATCACTAGTTCATTTGCCTTTTGGTCTTTGTTCCTTCATGCCATCCTTCTCTGTTTTGTGAGCTTATTATTGCAACCTACCACCGCCATTAATGCCGCTGCATTAGGCAATGAGACTGACAGGTTTGCTCTGCTCAAGTTCAAAGAATCACTTTCCGATGATCCGTATGGAGCCACGAGCTCGTGGAATGATTCGATTCACTTCTGCAAATGGCCTGGAATTTCATGCGGCAGACGACATCAAAGGATAACGGCCTTGGACTTGGAAGGCTATAACTTGCGAGGGTCCTTGTCGCCTTATATCGGAAACCTCAGCTTTCTGAGGTTCATCAACGTAGAAAATAATAGCATGTTCGGTGAAATCCCTCCGCAAATCAGTCATCTCCGTCGGTTGCGACATCTCAATCTTAGTTACAACATGTTGGAAGGTAAGATTCCAATCAACTTGAGCTACTGTTCAAACTTGAGGATGTTAAGACTCGGAAGAAACAAACTTAATGGAATGATTCCCTCAGAGCTTGGCTCTTTGATGAAGCTTGTTGTGCTTGTTCTTGGCACAAACAATCTCACAGGAGTCATCCCAGCTTCCTTTAGTAACATTTCTTCACTTCGTTATTTTTCAGTTGAAGATAATAAACTGATGGGAACGATTCCCTACGAGTTTGGCAGATTGAAAAAATTAACTTTTTTTGCAATAGGACCTAACAATCTGGCTGGTGAAATACCCCTCTCCCTCTACAATATATCATCCATGAGCAGGTTCTCAGTTGCACAAAACCATTTTAAAGGCACTCTTCCTCCCAACATCGGCTTCACACTCCCTAATCTTCAAGTATTTTACATTGATCTTAATGAATTCTCTGGGATGATTCCAGATTCATTTGCAAATGCTACTCAACTTCAATTAATTGATGTTAGTAGTAATAAAATTTTCGGGCAAGTTCCGGCTAGTTTGGGAAATCTTCCACATCTTAGGCGGCTCGGATTAGATAACAATATTTTAGGTAATTATTCAGCTAATAGTTTGGATTTTATTCCATCTTTAACAAATTGTAGCCAACTGGAACAATTGGAATTTGGTCGGAATAATTTTGGAGGTGCTTTACCCAACTCAATAGCTAATTTGTCAACCCGGCTCACTACGCTTTATCTTGAAGACAATCACATATCTGGAAATATTCCGGCAACTTTGGAAAATCTGGTCAACTTAGCGGTCTTAAGCATGTGGGATAATCTGTTCACCGGTGACATTCCAGCTTCTTTGGGGAAGTTACAAAAATTGCAGGCTTTGGCTTTGAGCCTGAACAATTTATTCGTAAAAATCCCGTCATCATTGGGAAACCTCACTCGAGTGTTTGAACTTTTTCTAGATCATAACAGGTTCGAAGGAACTCTTCCTCCAAACTTTGCAAACTTCCAAAATCTAGAATCCCTTATTATTTCAAATAATATTCTGAATGGTCCTATACCCAAAGGAGTTTTAAGTCTTCCCTCATCTATCGAACTCGACTTTTCCCAGAACTCTTTCACCGGGAGCCTTCCTGCAGAAGTGGGCAAGCTAAAGAATATCAACCGACTTGATTTTTCGGAAAACAATCTGACTAATGAAATTCTAGAAACCATTGGTGATTGTCAAACTCTTGAATTCCTTTCCCTGCAAGGGAATTTTTTTCAAGTTGTCGTGCCTTCTGCATTGGCTTCTTTAAGAGGTCTTCAGTACTTGGATATTTCTCGAAATAACTTGACCGGGCAAATCCCGCTCGGTTTAGAGAATCTTCCTTTCTTGAAACATTTGAATCTTTCTTTCAATGATCTAGAGGGTGAAGTACTGAAAAAAGGCATTTTCCAGAACGCAAGTGCTGTATCCTTCATTGGAAATACCAAGCTCTGTGGTGGCGTACCGAAATTGCAGCTTTCTCCATGTCCCACCAAAGCATCAGCACAACGAAAGACCAGAGGACGCAAACTAACAATCATTATAGTTTCGACGGTTGTGATTTTCCTTCTGTTTTCATCTCTGTTTGTCTTTTATTGGAGGAGAAAATAAGTAAGGAAATCATCCTCTGCACTCTCAGAAATAAGCTTCCTTTCCACTGTTTCATACAAGAGGCTTCATGAGGCAACCAACGGATTCTCTCCAAGCATGTTGATCGGAACAGGTAGCTTCGGCTCTGTGTATAAGGGAGTTCTTGAACAAGAAGAAAGTGTAGTTGCTGTGAAGGTCCTCAATCTTCACCAAAAAGGTGCTTCCAAGAGCTTCATTGCTGAATGCAATGCATTGAGAAACATCCGGCATCGGAATCTCGTCAAGATCTTGACATGTTGCTCGAGCATTGATTACAAGGGCAACGAGTTCAAGGCTTTAGTATTCGAGTATATGTCCAACGGAAGCTTGGACAAGTGGCTGCATTCAATAGATGATGGAAATGACCAGTCAAGGGGATTGAACCTGATTTAGAGATTGAATATTGCTACAGATGTGGCCTCTGTAGTATGCTATCTTCATGATCATTGCGAACAGCCTATCATTCACTGCGACTTGAAGCCAAGCAATGTCCTTCTTGACAATGAGATGACTGGCCATGTTGGTGATTTCGGATTATCAAAGCTGCTCTCAAACACCACTGGTGTATATGAAAGTTGAAGTAGCACAATTGGAATAAAGGGGACCATTGGCTACACTCCTCCAGGTAACAATTATGTATTTCTCAAGTTCTTGGAAGTTTTTTTTTTTTTTTTTTTTTTTAATAATAACTATAAATTAGTTAATGTTCTGCATGTACTTAACATTAAACATGCAATTGCTTGTGATCATCTCTTTCTCCTTCATAACAGTCGATCACTTATATTTCATCTTTTTTTGTATTCTACAAGTTGAAATGCATAAATTTATAGCAGTTAATTTTTTTTTCTCTTTTTTGTATTTTTGATTAACTTTTGTTACTGTCCTTTCAGTCATTATTATAAATAGCATAGTTAGTATTTGAAGTATTCTTTTTTTAAATATACTATTAAAAATTGTGACAGTTTATTTTTCTCTATATTCAGCATTAATTAAATCTGCAACTTTTATCTTTCTGGTATGAACTAATACATTTTTATTATTACATACAAAAAGAAATTACAAATTTTGTCTTGTTATGAGTTGCTTGTAGAGTATGCAACCGGTGGTGAGCCATCGAAACAGGGAGATGTGTATAGCTATGGAATCCTTGTGCTAGAGATGTTCACAAGAAGAAGGCCCATCGATGAAACTTTCAAAGATGATTTCAATCTCCATAACTTCGTCATGATGGCATTACCTGACAGGCTTGTGCAAATTGTGGACTCTTTTCTTCTCCCTAAAGAAGTAGAAGAAAACACATTAAGAGCTAGTGAAGACAGGAGAAACTACAGTGGCAACAGCGGAGGTATTGAGATTGAAGTGGAAGAAGTAAACATCAACTTTGAAAACTGACACCGAATCAATGCTCATCTGCAGAAGTGCCTGATTTCGGTCCTGGAGATCGGACTTTCTTGTTCAAAAGAATCACCAAATGAAAGAATCAAAATAGGGGATGTGACCAGGGAGCTTCCGCATATGAAAGGCTTATTTGGATGTTGAGATCAGTGGACAGAGAAGAAAGTCCACCTAATCACTAGGTGTTTGTCACATATATTTATGAATGTTGAACGTTTTTTTTTTTTTTTGGTGGAAAGGATTGTTGAACTTGTACTTTATAAATTAGCACTTGACCAGTTCAATAATTTCCTACAAATATAATAAAATATATACTTTAGCTAGATGGGGTTCAAAATCTAATGACTTTGCTCTTAATCTATTGAAAAAATTATTTTGTATTTTTGCGAATGTATTTAAACTGTCTTGTGTTTCAATTTCAGGTGGTTGAAACTTTTCTTTATGGAATCAGACGGTGAAGATCTCTCCCTCTTAAATATTGGACTTTGACATTTGTACTTGCATCTACTTTTTAAGCTAAGCTGCCATGTTTATGGTTGTTTGTATTCTAATTTCTTTTCTTTGGATATACCTATATCTATTAGGTCTTGTTTGGCAAAAAGCTCTGTTTAAACTAAACTGTACTTTTTTCATCATGTTTTTTATCTTTTTCCCTAAAAAGTTATTTGTCTTTTCTGAAAAATCAAAAAAATTCAAAAAAATTTACTATTTAAACTTACAAATTTTAACTCAAACTTATACACCAAACACCCCCTAATTATGAATTGTGGTCATGACGATTTTTTTTTTTTTTTTCAATTGCCATATAAATGATATAAAACTGGAAAGACGGTTGTAAAATAAAAGGTAGCAATGTTTAGAAAACGACAAGAATACTGACAGCAAACAACAATTAAAATCATCAAACGACATCACCAAAAACGACTAGAAAATGACAAGGGAAAATATGATATGAACCGGAAATACGACAATGAGGGTTCCTCAAAACACGACATCATAGAAGGAAAAGAAAGCAAACAGAATGAACAACATTGTCATAAAAACGACAACAAAGACTTGAACAGTATTATCAGGTAAAAAACAAATTGTCAGTAGATGACATAAAATTAGAAGAACAACCACATTTCCCTGAAGTATACACAGCTGTCAAAGATGCTTCTACTGAAACCATTCCCAATCATGAATTGGTCAAACCTTGCATACCGTTTCCTTGGGGATTGTTTTAATCCATACAAGGACTTCTTAAGCATGCATGCTAGGTTTTCTCCTCCCTTCTTCTCAAAACCAGGTGGCTGGTTCATGTAAATGATTTCTTCAAGATCACCATGGAGAAAAGCTGTTTTAACATCAAGTTGCTCCAGCTCAAGGTTGAAATAAGCTGTCAAAGCAAGTAATACTCTGGTGGAATTGTGTTTCACAACAAGTGAAAAAACATCAGTGAAATCCACTCCTTCTATCTGTGTGAACCCTCTTGCCACCGACCTTGCCTTGTGTCTGGCTTTTTCAACTCCTGGAATGCCCTCCTTCTTCTTGAAAATCCATTGGCACCCCACCACTCTCACTCTCTGACTTGCAGGCTTGGCAACCAGTTCCCAGGTGCCATTCTTTTGGAGGGACTGGATCTCTTCAATCATGGCTTCAATCCAATTCTGAGCTTCTTTGGAACTGACAGCTTCATCATAGGTTCTGGGCTCGCCATCTTCGAGACTAACAGCAATAGTTAGAGCAAAAGAAATCAAATCAGCATGGCCATACCTCACTGGAGGTCTGATTTCTCTTCTAGGTCTATCTCTTGTCAATGCATAGTCTTGCAGTGGAATATCAACTCTTCCCTGCACACCAGCAGGTTGCTCTGTCTGAGCTCCACCTTCATTGACAATCTCTTGTACAGGCTCCACCTCAACTGTAGCTCTGTGGTCTTCATTTGCTTCTTCTTCTTGCTCCCTTGCTCCACTTCTAATGTCCCTGTACATCGGTTCTTCATTAAAAGTGACATCCCTGCTGAGAATGATTTTGGGCTTTCCAGGTTCATAAATCCACAACCTGTATCCTTTTCCCCCATCAGGATAGCCTAAGAAGATGCATTTCTTGGCTCGTGGTTCTAACTTCCCTTGCTTTACATGGACATATGCCATACAACCAAATGTTCTGAGATTGGCATAGTTAACTGGCTGTCCAGTCCACACTTCCATGGGAGTCTTCATCTCAATTGCAGAACATGGGCTCCTGTTGATTAAGTAAAAGGCTGTTGTCACAGCTTTTGCCCGAAAGTCCTTGGCAATCCACACTCAAACAACATACACCAAACACTATCCATTATGGTCCTGTTCATCCTCTCAGCAAGGCCATTTTGCTGAGGAGTGTCAACTATAGTATGGTGTCTCCCTATACCATTCTCCTCACAAAACTCATTAAAGTAAGCAGCACAAAATTCAAGACCATTATCAGTTCTCAACTTTTTGATCTTCCTTTCTGTTTGAGTCTCAATCAAAACCTTCCATTTCTTGAAGTACTCAAAAGCATCATTCTTGTTTTTAAGAATATAAACCCACACCCTCCTGGTGAAGTCATCAACAAGTGATAGGAAAATATCTGGCACCTTCCGGTGACTCAATCTTCGAAGCCACCCAAAGATCTGAATGCACCCAATCAAGAGTGCCCTTTGTCGTATGAATTCCTGAGTTAAATTTGACCATGTGAGCTTTGCCAAATACACATGACTTGAATTTGACCATTTGTCCTTTGAATTCCTGAGTTACAGTTCACAAAACTGTAACTTTGCCATCTTTCCTTCACTCAGCAGTCCCTGCTTCCATAGCTCCTGCAGCCCCTTCTCACTGATGTGGCCAAGTCTCCTATGCCAAAGTTCTACCATTTCACTGTTCTTTGATTGCACAGATCCAGCTTCCCCAGTGATTGTTTCAGCTTGCAGAATATAGAGACCATTCTGCCTTAAGCCTTTCATCACTACCATTGAACCCTTTGACACCTTCATTGAGCCAAATTCAACTTTAATGCCGTACCCTTTAGAATCAAGAACCCCAACCGAGATTAAATACCTTTTTGGGTCAGGAACATGCCTTACTTCCTGCAAGATTTTGACAGTCTCATTTGCCAATTTCAGCTTCACTTCTCCATTGCCCACTACATCACATTGTTTATTATTCCCCAACAAAACCTTCCCTTCATCAAGCTCCTTGTATGAATGAAGCCAGGAGTGATTTGGGGTCATGTGAAATGAACACCTAGAATCAAGAACCCACTCGTTTCTCTCATCTCCTTCTGAAATCACCAAAACCTCTGCACTGATCATAACCTTCTGAAGCATCACCATGCTCTTTCCTCTCAGAATTCTTCTTCTTCTTCTTATCTGGGTAGTCTTTCTTGAAATGGGCTTCCTTGTGACACACGAAACATTTTTCTGTTCTTAGGCTTTGACTTGATCTTGATTGGTTCTTGGGCTTGAAATCACGCTTCTCCTGCCTTCCTCTTACTGTGAGACCCTCTGCAGCTTTTTCTTTGATCACTGACTTCTTCTTCAATTCCTTAGAGAATAGTGCAGATTGCACATCTTCCAAACTCAAGGAATCCCTACCATACATCATGGTGTCCACAAAATTATCGTAGGACTCAGGACGTGAATTTAACAAGATGACGGCTTGACTCTCATCTTCGATCTTCACCACTATGTTTTCTAAATCTAAGATGATATTGTTGAATTCATTAATATGATCATCAACCGATTTTGAGCCCCTCATGTTGAACGCATAGAGCTTCTTCTTCAAGAACAGCCTATTCGCCAACGACTTCGTCATATAGAGTTGCTCCAATTTCAACCAAACAGCTCCTGCAGTTTTCTCCCTCGACACCTCACGCAGAACCTTATCTCGAAGGCTTAGGATGATCGTGATGCGTGCTTTGTTGAGAGTATCCATGCGTTCTTTCTCTGACAGCGTTGTTGGAAGACTAGATTCGCCCCCCAAAGCCTCCTCTAACCTTTGTTGCACAAGCAGAGCCCTCATCTTCAATCTCCAGAGCCAAAGTCATTCTAATTTCTCAATGTCGAACTTCGTGGTCGCCATGAAAACGGCTCTAATACCAATTGTTGCGAAATTTCCCAGTAACTTGATCACACAAGACACAGAGCAATGACAGTAATGAAAGAACAACAATAAGACAACTCTTTGTAGAAATCTCTCTGTAAAACCCCAGACCCAGAATCAAGAACAGTCCTCTTGATTCTTACACAATCTCTCTCTGGAATTCTCAATCTCTCTCTCTATATCAAGATCTTATCCCCAAAATGCAGTCTCCGAGTATTATCCTAAGGAGCAGACCCTTTTTTATACAAGGGACTAACTGATTCCCTATAGGGTCTAAACCAATCAATACTCACGTGACTTAACTGCCACGTCATCACATGCAGATAAGATATCGACAAAGCCAAGGAAAACGCCTAAACTCATAAACGAGAAAGACAAGTTACGACATGAACTTGAAAACCGATCTCATTATCAAATTCAAGATTACAACAAGAAAGATAAACACGACAACTAGTCCTAGAAATCAATTAGAGAAACGACAAGCAACATGAGGATAGAGGTGTAGTTACTGATGTGATAAAACGGCATAAAATTATTAAACGACAACTTTGAAAATAAACAACAAAGAAATAAAAAAGACATTAGCAAGAGAAACGACAATTTGGAAAAGGTAATACTGTGAATGTCTGCCTTCTCACCAGTTTTTATGGTTATAAACGGATCACTTAGGGAGACATTTCGTGATCTTTTTTTGTAGTAGTGTTGACTCCAACGACATCTAGTCAGCAGGAATCGAACAAGTACTTAAAATCAAAATAAAAGTAAAAGATATATAAGTGGTTCTTCTGACTTATAAATTAAGAGGAAAGACTGTTACATGAATCTTTTTATATACTTTATGGATGATTTTATTTGAGATTATTTAAATTTAATTAAATAAATAAATAATTAAAGGTATATAATAATTACAATACATGTTTATAGGATTGCACTTAAAAAAAAAAAATTGAAGTCCTTCTTATTTCTTCTTTGTTGATCAAGGGAGGGGGGCCAGTGGATGGTCGCCGGAGTGGACGATCCACCATCACGGGACCCCAGGGAAGACGTCGTAGGTCGGGGGCGGGGGGGGGGAAGGGGGGGGGGGGGTGTTTGCCGAGGTCAAAAGTGAAGGAGGGGCATGTCGTTGTGGGGTGGGGGGCCGACGGTCGTCCGGGGGACCTTTTCTCGCAGTCGCCAGAGATGGGCGACTTCCCTGAAGGTTGCGCAGGGGGCGAGGAGGGGACCGGGCTAGGTCGCCGGCCGGCGGGATCTGGCCGCAGGGGCATCGAGGATTTCTTTGATTAAAAATAATGATACAAGTCATAAAAAACTAACGGAGGGGTAAATTTTTTAAAATTTTGTCCTTTAAAATTTTCTGAAAATAAGGGAGAGTTTAGTGAATGAGTTTGAGTTGAAATTTTTAAGTTTAAATAGTAATTTTTTTTGAATTTTTAGAAAAAATAAAAAAAATTTTTAGAAAAGACAAAAAAAAAAATTTCAGAAAAAGACAAAAACTGAGTTGAAAAATTTAAATTTGAGTTAAAATGTCAAACTCCTCCTAAATTATGTACTTGAAAAATGCAATTCATGAAAGTCTAGTTGGTTGCACAAGTTGGAAAAAGTACAGCCTAGAGGTAGTCAACAATTGCACCATCCTCCAAGCAGCGGTGGAGCCAGAAAGATAACTTTTTTCTAAAAAAATGACATAATTATATAATTTAATAATTTAATATGGTCATAATAAAGGTTTTTATTATACGAGTGTATAACTAAATTCTATATAAATTTTAGACGTAAAAAATTTGAATCACAAAATTTGAATAGGGTGCAGTTATAATTTTTCTTTTAAAATGAAGATACAATAAAAATTTTATAAAAATTTTAGGACTAATAATTAATTTTTAATAATATACTGAATTGAATGTGGCACCCCCCATTCACTACGTTCTCTTGGAGGCTCGGAGTAGACGAAAGTGCTTTATATCTTCAGTCTACTTTGACTTTTCTTCTATCTCTCCAAATTATAAACCGGTGCGAAGACTTAAAAAAAATTTTGACCTATTAATTACGGAGAAAACGGTAGCAAAATCTTAGACAAAGCAAGTACTACTAATTAAAAAAACATCTATACCTTCAACTGGATATTCCACAAAATCAGCTTCCTCCTTAACTCACCCCCATGTCCAAAATGAAACTTGAGAACCCGATCACGAGTTCATTTGCCTTTCGGTCTTTGTTCCTTCATGTGATTCTTCTCTGTTTTGTGAGCATATTATTGCAACCTACCACCACCATTGCCACTGCATCAGGCAATGAGACTGACAGGTTTGCTCTGCTCAAGTTCAAAGAATCACTTTCCGATGATCCGTATGGTGTTACGAGCTTGTGGAATGATTCGATTCACTTTTGCAAATGGCCGGGAATTTCATGCGGCAGACGGCATCAAAGGGTAACGGCCTTGGACTTACAAGGCTATAACTTGCGAGGATCCATGTCACCTTACATTGGAAACCTCAGCTTTTTGAGGTTCATTGACCTTGGAGACAACAGAGTCGTCGGTGCGTCGGCTGCAACATCTCAATCTAAGTTTCAACATGTTGGAAGGTAAGATTCCAGTCAACTTGAGCTACTGCTCAAACCTGAGGATCTTACTACTCCTTGAAAACAAGCTTACCGGAGAGATTCCCTTGGAGCTCGGCTCTTTGGTAAAGCTTGAGCAGCTTTGTCTTGCAGAGAATCGTCTCAGAGGAGTCCTCCCGGCTTCTCTCGGAAACATTTCTTCACTTCTCCAATTTTCCGTTGCATACAACCACCTGGTCGGAACTATTCCTTTTGAGTTGGGCAGATTGAAAAGATTTAACTTTTTTTTCAATAGGAGCTAATAATCTGTCTGGTGAAATCCCCCTCTCACTTTACAATATTTCATCTATGCGCATTTTTGCATTTACGTCAAACCGTTTTACAGGCTTTCTTCCTACCAACATCGGCTTGACACTCCCTAATCTTCGAGAATTTTATATTGGAGTGAATAAACTCTCTGGGATAATTCCTGATTCACTTTCAAATGCCACTCGACTTCAAATATTTGATATTACTGTGAATAACTTTTTCGGACAAGTTCCAGCTATTTTGGGAAATCTTTCAGATCTTCAGCTGCTCGGATTAGAATTCAATATTTTAGGAAACTATTCAGCTAATAGCTTGGGTTTCATTCCATATTTAACAAATTGTAGCCAATTGGAATTGTTGGGATTGGGTCAGAACAATTTTGGAGGTGTTTTACCCAACTCCATAGCTAATCTTTCAACCCGGCTCACCGAACTTTATCTTGAAGGCAACCAAATATCTGGAAATATTAATGTGGGATTGGAAAATCTGGTCAATTTAACAATCATTTCTGGATCATATAATCTGTTCACTGGAGTTATTCCAGCTTCTTTGGGGAAGTTGCAAAATTTGCAGGGTTTGTATTTGGGTAATAACAGATTATCAGGAAAGATCCCTTCATCCTTAGGAAACCTCACTCGTATGTCTTATCTTTCTCTGGAAAATAACAGGTTCGGGGGAACTCTTCCTCCAAACTTTGCAAGCTTCCAAATTCTGCAATACCTTGATATTTCAAATAATAACTTAGGGGGAGCTATACCCAAAGGAGTTTTAAGTCTATCCTCATCTGTCTCACTCAACTTCTCTTGGAACTCATTCACCGGGAGCCTTCCTGCAGAAGTGGGGAAGCTAAAGAATGTCAATAAGCTTGATTTTTCAGAAAACAATCTCACTATTGAAATTCCAGAAACCATTGGTGATTGTCAAACTCTTGACTCCCTTCACCTACAAGGGAATTTCTTTTGCGGTGTCGTGCCTTCTGCATTGGCTTCTTTAAGAGGTCTTGAGTACTTGGATGTCTCGTGAAATAGTTTGACTGGACAAATTCCACTCGACTTAGAGAAACTTCCTTTCTTGAAACATTTGAATCTTTCTTTTAACGATCTAGAGGGAGAAGTACCAAAGAACGGCGTCTTCAACAACACAAGTGTCATATCATTTGTTGGAAATACCAAGCTTTGTGGTGGTGTACCGAAATTGCAGCTTCCACCATGTCCCATCAAAGGATCTGAACAAGAAAAGAGCAGAGGTCTCAAACCAGCAATCATGATAGTTTCAGATCGAGGTTATGATTGTCCTTCTGTTTTCAACTCTGTTTGTCTTTTACTCGAGAAGGAAAACATCTTCTGCACTCTCAAAATAAGCTTCCTTTCCATGGTTTCGTAGAGGAGGCTTTTTCAGGCAACCAACGGATTCTCTCCAAGCATGTTGATCGGAACAGGTAGCTTCAGCTCTGTATATAAAGGCGTTCTTCACCAAGAAGAAAATGTAGTTGCTGTGAAGGTTCTCAATCTTCACCAAAAAGGGGCTTCCAAGAGCTTCATTGTTGAATGCAATGCACTGAGAAACATCCGGCATCGGAATCTCGTAAAGATCTTGACATGTTGCGCGAGCATTGATTACAAGAGAAACGAGTTCAAGGCTTTAGTGTTCAAGTATATGTCCAATGGAAGCCTAGACAAGTGGCTGTATTCGATAGATGATGAAAATGACCAATCAAGGGGTTTGAACCTGATTCAGAGACTGAATATTGCCATAGATGTGGCCTCTGCGGTAAGCTATCTTCATGACCATTGTGAACAGCCAATCATTCACTGCCACTTGAAGCCGAGCAACGTCCTTCTCGACAATGAAATGACTGGTCATGTTAGTGACTTCGGATTAGCAAGGTTGGTCTCAAACACCACTGGTGTATCTGAAATTGGAAGTAGCACAATTGGCATAAAGGGAACCATTTGCTATACTCCTCCAGGTAACAATTTTGCAATTCTTCATTTCTTGGATTTTTTCCCCTAGATGTAACTAAGTTAACGGAATTATTATCCTATAACTAATTATAATAAATACTAGACTAACTATAGAATGCACTCTCATCATCGTTGATAATTAAAGAATTTGACATGATAGGAGTATAACAAAAAATAATTAAAACTCGTGGTATCTTTAAAATATATATTTATTTTTTTAATTCTATTGAAAGTTCTGTCCCTCTATTTTTCTCTATATTAATCATGAAATCTGTATACAGTATCTTGCAAATATGAACTTCATGCATTTTTATTTTCGTGTTGTTATGAGTTGCTTGCAGAGTATGCATTTGGTGGTGAGCCATCAGAAAGGCTTAATATGGGAGCTATGACCAGGGAGCTTCAGTATATCAGAAAGGCTTATTTAGATGTTGAGATCCGTGAACAGAGAAGAAGGTTCACCTAATCTGTAGGTACTGCCACTATCACATATCTTCACTAACTTTTTAACTCATAAATATTATTTCAAATTTGGCCTAGTAAGATTACGTGTTGTCTCACTTTGTTGTTTACAACTTGTAATTGAACAAAATTAGCCTCTGAGCTTATCATTGTCCCAACTTTGGTTTGGCGCAAGAAGAAAGAGTCGTATATATCACAATATTGACTCATTTTGAGTTGTTAGGAACAAAATGAGACAACTCTTATTCTTCAGGAGACATTTAAAACTAAACCTTTTAATGAGAAAATTACCTAAATAACCATATTTTTTTTTCATCTATTGACCAATACGACACAAGTTCCCAATTCTTAACCGACATATAAATTTTATTTTAGTTTAATTTTGTGTCACATTGGTCAAGTGTTAAATTTTTGTATAATGTTGATACAATGGTCTCTAAAGTTATGTCATTCAGGTGCTTTCCCCACTTTTAATTTACAAGTTAGCACTTGACCAGTTCAACATTCTTCCTACAAATAGAAGAAAATATCTCTTTTAACTAGACTAGGTTTGAAATCTTACAACTTTGCTTTTAATATTTTAATATTTTTTGGGAATATATTTAAACTGACTTCCATTCTAATTTCAGGTGCTTGAAACTTTTCTACATAAGGAATCAGATGATGAAGATCTTTCTTTTTCTTTTTTCTTTTTTTTTTAATTTATATTTATAATAACTATCTCAAAGAATATAGACTTTGAAGTTTGTACTTGCATTTACTCTTTAAGTAAAGTAGTCTTGTTTATGGATGTTTTAATTATGACTTATTCTCTTTAGATATGCCTCATTTGTCTATATGTATTATGGCTTATTTATGGTTAAAGGTCTTGGAATTGAGGAACTTTTAATTTCTTTTGGCTCCTTTTCTTTTCTTTTCTTGTTTTAAATGAGCGAGTATTTTTATTTTGACATAAGATGGTATTTGGTGTTGGTAATAGTTCATTGTGAGAAGATTTCAAAAAGATTCATTTTCTTTTTCCAAAAGAGTATTATACAAAGTAAGTTTAATACGAGATATTTTTTCTTTTTTAAAATAAGAGAATGATGAAAAAAATTGAGATAAACACTTTTTTATAAAAAATTTGCAATTTCAGAAATTAGATATGTCATCCAAATATAGTGATCTTTATAAAGAGTAAAGACGACAACAAAGGCAAATACGACATGAAATGGAAATGTGACAACAAATTATACTAATAAGGTTAACAAACGACAAAAATGAGAAAACAGCATAAAAGACCTTCAACGATAGTGAAAAAAATGCAAAATCATCGAGGAAAAAAAAACGACTAAAATCTAAAGAAACAATTTTTCAACATGGTATTTTTAAGCCTGAAGTGAAATACAGCACTTTGCTTTTAAGTATAAACGACTGTTTACTAAGATCAATTATAGAACGTAGGGAAGGGATAAGAAATTTATGTGTGGGTGTGTATATATATATTATTCACTGAAAGTAAACTTTAGCTTCGTTGTAGGAATATTGGCGAAATGAAACCAAGTTCCTTTTTGCAACTGATAGTTATGTGAAGAATATCGTGACAGAAATTTATTTCAGAAGAAAGGCAAATGAGTACTTTTACAATGGAAAGACCAAGTAAAGTAGCAGTTCAAGTTCAAGAAGATGCAGGCAGTTATAGTAGTAGATTGCCCAATAAAATGTGTTCCTATTTTGTTGTAGCGGTCCGATCCATCCAATACAAGATTAGTGACTTTAAAAAGAGCACAAAATCTTTACTAATAAACGTATCTTTACAATGGTATTGTGGTTATAGGCACAGTTTATTAAGTTCGAATTGTACAATGATATCACTATTATATACCATCGGTATCATGTTTGTTTGTTTGTTTTCTTTTTTTTTTTTTTTTTTTTTGTTTTTGTTTTTGTTTTTTTGTTTTTTTGTTTTTTTGTTTTGTTTTTTTTAAGCTGTGGAAAAATGTTAAGGTCTCTTGTGTGTGTACATGCATACCATCGATCACCTTTTTTTTTTTTTACCCTCTTGATTGATAAACCTTTTCTAATTTGCTTTCATCTATCAAGCTTTCTTTTTCCACTTTACTCTTACCATTGTTCATAGAAATGAGAGAGAAAATATGATAGAATACAACGACAAAGGCTCATAAAAGACAATGACAAGTCACGACATAAACTTTAGAACCGACATCATTATAAATATTGCATGAAAGACAAATAGGACGACCAGTCGTAGACATCTATTAGAGAAACGACAAGCAGCAGCCAACATGAGCTAAGATGTCTAATCATTAATGCGATAAAACGAAAAAAAAAAATAACCAAAAGAAACAACTAGGAAAGAAGAACGACAAAAATTAGTGAAACGACAATTTGGCAGACAATATATGTGTGTGTATTGGACCACTGGAAAATCAACCATAAGGACAAGAAAAACGAATTAACTCAGAATCAACATTTTGCCAATTTGGTCCCATATGTTTCCTTTGGAACGCACGCGTAGTCTACTTCTAGTCTTCTACTATAGTGACTACAAAGCGCATTTTGATTAAGTGGAAGTTGTAATGGCAAAAATATTGCCTTCTTACGAGTCTTTCCATTACCTTCTCTGAAGAGACTACTTTTTGTGTTGTTAATTACCTTCACTATCTTCAGTTTAGTTGACTTCTCTTCTCTCTCTCTCTCTCTCTTCAATGTGTCAATGGTGGAAGACTTAAAAGAAGAAGGAAAAAAAAAAGGGTTTGACCCTATTAATAAATATGGAAAAAAAAAAAGATTTTAAAATATCCCAAAAAGTATTTTAATAGATAATCCTCTCTACCATCAACTGGAAATTCCACAAAAATTAGCTTTCGTCCTTAACCACCACGTCCAAAATGAAACCTGAGAACCAGATCACTAGTTCATTTGCCTTTTGGTCTTTGTTCCTTCATGCCCTCCTTCTCTGTTTTGTGAGCTTATTATTGCAACCAACCACCGCCATTACCGCTGCGTTAGGCAATGAGACTGACAGGTTTGCTCTGCTCAAGTTCAAAGAATCACTTTCCGGTGATCCGCATGGAGTCACGAGCTCGTGGAATGATTCGATTCACTTCTGCAAATGGCCTGGAATTTCATGCGGCAGACGACATCAAAGGATAACGGCCTTGGACTTACGAGGCTATAACTTGCGAGGGTCCTTGTCGCCTTATATCGGAAACCTCAGCTTCCTGAGGTTCATCAACGTAGAAAATAATAGCTTCTTCGGTGAAATCCCTCCGCAAATCAGTCATCTCCGTCGGTTGCTACATCTCAATCTCAGTTACAACATGTTGGAAGGTAAGATTCCAATCAACTTGAGCTACTGTTCAAACTTGAGGATCTTAAGACTCAGAGTAAACAAACTTAATGGAATGATTCCCTCGGAGCTTGGCTCTTTGATGAAGCTTGTTGAGCTTAGTCTTGGCGCAAACAATCTTACAGGAGTCATCCCAGCTTCCTTTAGTAACATTTCTTCACTTCGTAATTTTTCAGCCGAATATAATAACCTGATGGGAACGATTCCCTACGAGTTTGGCAGATTGAAAAAATTAACTTTGTTTGCAATAGGACCTAACAATCTGTCTGGTGAAATACCCCTCTCCCTCTACAATATATCGTCCATGATCTTTTTCTCAGTTCCAGAAAACCATTTTAAAGGCACTCTTCCTCCCAACATCGGTTTCACCCTCCCTAATCTTCAAGGATTTTACATAGGTCTTAATGAATTCTCTGGGATGATTCCAGATTCATTTGCAAATGCTACTCGACTTCAAGTAATTGATGCTGGTTCTAATAAATTTTTCGGGCACGTTCCAGCTAGTTTCGGAAATCTTCCGGGTCTTAGGCGGCTCATGTTAGATAACAATATTTTAGGTAATTATTCAGCTAATAGTTTGAATTTTATTCCATCTTTAACAAATTGTAGCCAACTGGAACAATTGGGATTTGGTCAGAATAATTTTGGAGGTGCTTTACCCAACTCCATAGCTAATTTGTCAACCCGGCTCACTAATCTTTATCTTGAAGACAATCACCTATCTGGAAATATTCCGGCAACTTTGGAAAATCTGGTCAACTTAGCGGTCTTAAGCATGGGGGGGAATCTGTTCACCGGTGACATTCCAGCTTCTTTGGGGAATTTACAAAATTTGCAGGCTTTGGGTTTGAGCCAGAACAATTTATTCGGAAAAATCCCGTCATCAATGGGAAACCTCACTCAATTGTTTCTACTTAATCTAGATCATAACAGGTTCGAAGGAACTCTTCCTCCAAACTTTGCAAACTTCCAAAATCTACAATACCTTGATATTTCATATAATATTCTAAATGGAACCATACCCAAAGGAGTTTTAAGTCTTCCCTCATCTATCCAACTCGACTTTTCCCAGAACTCATTCAGCGGGAGCCTTCCTGTAGAAGTGGGCAAGCTAAAGAATATCAACCTACTTGATTTTTCGGTGGTGATTGTCAAACTCTTGAATTCCTTTCCCTGCAAGGGAATTTTTTTCAAGGTGCCATGCCTTCTGCATTGGCTTCTTTAAGAGGTCTTCAGAACTTGGATATTTCTCGAAATAACTTGACCGGGCAAATCCCGCGTGGTTTAGAGAAACTTCCTTTCTTGAAACATTTGAATCTTTCTTTCAATGATCTAGAGGGTGAAGTACCAAAGAAAGGCATTTTCCAGAACGCAAGTGCTGTATCCTTCATTGAAAATACCAAGCTCTGTGGTGGCGTACCGAAATTGCAGCTTCCTCCATGTCCCACCAAAGCATCAGCACAACGAAAGACCAGAGGACGCAAACTAACAATCATTATAGTTTCGACGGTTGTGATTTTCCTTCTGTTTTCATCGCTGTTTGTCTTTTATTGGAGGAGAAAATCAGTAAGGAAATCGTCCTCTGCACTCTCAGAAATAAGCTTCCTTTCCACTGTTTCATACAAGAGGCTTTGTGAGGCAACCAACGGATTCTCTCCAAGCATGTTGATCGGAATAGGTAGCTTCGGCTCTGTGTATAAGGGAGTTCTTGAACAACAAGAAAGTGTAGTTGCTGTGAAGGTCCTCAATCTTCACCAAAAAGGTGCTTCCAAGAGCTTCATTGCTGAATGCAATGCACTGAGAAACATCCGGCATCGGAATCTCGTCAAGATCTTGACATGTTGCTCGAGCATTGATTACAAGGGCAACGAGTTCAAGGCTTTAGTATTCGAGTATATGTCCAACGGAAGCCTAGACCAGTGGTTGCATTCCATAGATGATGGCAATGACCAGTTAAGGGGTTTGAACCTGATTCAGAGACTCAATATTGTCATAGATGTGGCCTCTGCAGTATGCTATCTTCATGACCATTGTGAACAGCCGATCATTCACTGCGACTTGAAACCGAGCAACGTCCTTCTCGACAATGAAATGACTGGTCATGTTAGTGACTTCGGATTAGCAAGGTTGGTCTCAAACACCACTGGTGTATCTGAAAGTAGAAGCAACACAATTGGCATCAAGGGAACCATTGGGTATACTCCCCCAGGTAACATTTCTTTAATTCTTGGAATTTTAGTGTTCAATTTTAAACAAGCAATTGATTGTGATTACATCCTTATCTTTTATAACAGTTTATTGCGTATTTTCATCCCTTTTTTTGTTGGTGGTCTAAATTAAGGTCATCATTCATTTTTGAAAAAAAAAAAAATCATATGTTGCTTTGTTATGTATTGCTTGCAGAGTATGCAATTGGTGGCGAGCCATCAAAAGAGGGAGACATGTATAGTTATGGGATCCTTGTGTTGGAGATGTTTACAAGAAGAAGACCCACCGATCAAATGTTCCAAGATGATTTCAATCTCCATAACTTCGTCAAGACGGCATTGCCCAACAAGCTTGTGCAAATTATGGACCCTTCTCTCCTCCGAGGAGCAGAAGAAAATGTAGTGACAGCTAGCGAATATGGAAGAAACAATGAAGGCATTGAGATTGAAGTAGAAGAAGAAAATAACAACTTTGAAAACCAAAACCGAATCAGCACTCATCTGCAGAAGTGCTTGGTTTCGATCCTCCAGATTGGACTTGCTTGTTCAGAAGAATCATCAAATGAAAGAATCAACATAGGAGATGTGACCAACGAGCTTCAACATGTAAAAAGTGCATTTATGGATGCTGAGAACCGTGGACGGAGAAGAAGGTTCACCTAATCTATAGGTAATACCACATGTCTTCACTAATTTTTAACTCATAAATATTAATTCAAATTTGATCTAATAACAACAGGGGTCTTCTCATTTTGTTTCTTAAAACTTATAATAGAACAAAACTAGGCTCTGAGCTAATGAGTCCAAACTTAGGTTTGGCATAAGAAGAAAGAATTGATCTGTATCGTATTGACTTGATTCTGATGTCTCTATTTTATATACATATAACAAGAACCTTTTTTCATTTAAACGTCAATTATTTGAAAAAAAAAAATTTAATCACATGTAGATCACATGGCTAGTTGGTAAGGGACAATTTCTATAAAGATTTTAATCATGTGCATGTAACCCAACAAGTACACATGATTAAAACTAAAAGATTGATGTTTCAATGATTGAGGTACTAAAATTATAACTTATAACAAGAAAAAATCAAGAGAGAATTTTGTTACATTTTGAATTTTGAGTTGTAAGAAGCAAAGTGGGATAACTCCTATCCTTCGGAGTCAAACTAAAAAATAAACCTTTAGTTTACAAGCTAGCACCTGACCAGTTCTGTTATCTTCTTAAAAATAGAATATATATATATATATATATATCTATTCTAGCTAGAATGGGTTCAAAATCCAACAGTTTTGTTCTTAGTCTAGAAAATATATATATCCTATGTTTTTTGAATGTATTTAAACTGACTTGTGTTATACTTTCAGGTGCTTGAAACTTTTCTATGTAAGGAATCAGATGGTGAAGATCTCTCTTTTTTTTTTTTTTTTTTTCCCTTTTTTCCCCCCCTCTCATAACTATCTAAAAGAATGTAGACTTGACGTTAGGATTTGCTTTTACTCTTTAAACGAAGTAGTCTTGTTTATGTATTTTTTTTTATTATTATAACTTATTCTCCTTGGATATGCCCATTTGTATTATGGCTTATTTGTAGTTATAGGTCATGGAATTGAGCAACTTTAATTTCTTTTGGCACTTTTCTATATGTGAATAAATGACCTCTTTTTTTTTTAGAAGTTTTTTAATAAACGGTCGAACTTTTATAAAATTAGCAAAATAATTGTTTTTAAAATATATATATCAATTAGTGATTAATTTATTTGACTATGATTAATAAATGATTAATAAGTATTAATATGGATTTTTCACTATTTAATATCTTTAATCAATAATTGATTAACGGTCATTTTTTTCAGATTTTTTTTTACTTATTTATATAAATAAGTGTCTAAAAACTACCTATTTACCTAATTTTTCCCTTTTGTCATAAAGTAACGTTTCATTTGATAGGGTCATTTTTTTCTTTTAATTCTGGTGAATTTTTATACCATTTGACAAATGTAGATGGAAAATCACATCATTTCAACTTAACAAGATTAATTTTGCAATTTTTCCTTGCAATTTACACTACGAAGACCCTTTAAAAGGAAGAAAAACGGTAACACAAGAAATATGACATGAACTAGGAAAAAGACATTCTCAAGAAAACGAGTACGAAAACAAAAACGACTCTAAAAATGTTTAATGTCACAAAACGACATTAACTTGAGAAACGATAACTTTGAAGAAAACCACAAGAATATCGAGAGGCAAAATAAAAAAAAGGAAGAAGAAGAAGACGTCACTAGGAAAATATCAAATTCAAAGAACAAAATCATACAAATCATCAGAAGACAACAGAAAATACGTTCAAAGACCTGAACTTGAAATACAACAACAACATAGAAAACGACAATGAAAAAAGCCAAAGCATCAAGGAAAGCCAAAAACCAAATTAGCATGTGTTTGGGGGAAAAAATTGTAGTTGAAAATATTGATTTAAGTTAAACTTGAGTTGTGCGTTTGACTGCTTTGAGTTTGAAAAAAGTACAAACTTGTTTGTGTTAAAAAACAAATCAATATAGATCTCATTTCGTTTGTCTAAAATTATATGTAATTAAAAAAAAATCTAATTTGAATTTATGAAAAGTTATGAATTCTAAAGTTAAAAAAATAATAAAATAAAAAAAAAGTTTTGAAGTCGTAATTGGAATTGTGAAAAGCAAAACTCAAGTTGACTTTTCGAAAGAAGCCAAAACTAAATTGAGTTTTTTTGGTTTGGGTGAGTGAATCAAACACATGCTTAAACAGACAATTTTTCCAACATAGTATTTTTAAGCTCGAAATGAAAACAACATTTTTTTTAAGGATAAACGTTTAGTTTCGAAGATCAATTTTAGGAATTATATTCACTTTCAACGGAAAGAAAAGAACTCTATTCTCCAATACAACAGCCTTGTACACAAGTTTTGTTTTAATTGGTAGGTGAACTACCATGTACAATTACATTAAAAGATTCAAGAACAACTAAAAAAATTTAACTCTAATCTTGAATCAAAGTTCAAAAAGTTTGTGTCCAAGCTTCAATGCTTGCTGTAGAAATGGGAGAGACATACCTAGCGATATTAATTCTCTCCATCAGAATCAAAGTCCTATCTTTTGCGCAGAGATTCCAATACTTCCATCGGCCGATCGCCTCTAGGATTACTTCCCTTCTCACAAGACTTTAGTCTAGGCACGGTCGAGCCATTCAGAGGAGGCGACAGTATTCCTTTGTTACAGAACGAACTGTGGCTGCGGCTGCGGCATCTGCCATAGCTGAAGCCAGTTCCGCATTGTCTTGAACATGTTTTCCACGTCCAACATTAGAAGCATCGGGTGATTGAAAGCCGTTGGCTTTTTTATTGCTGGCAACAGCCTGAGCGGCGGTTGATTTGGCCTTTGCAGCTTCATACTTTTGCATGTCGTACATTAGCTCTTTCTGAAGCTGCTTGTCAGCAATCAGCATCTCGTCAATCTCGTTTGTCTTTTTTGTTTCTCACTCTCCCGTATTTTCTTATCACTTCTTTTCTTTTTTCTTTTTCTTTTTTTTTTTTCTCCTTTTTCCCTTCACCTGCTCGCTGCTCCATCGTCCTTTCTCTGCATTGTCCTTTCTGCTGACTTCACTCCTCCAGCTTCATCAACATCACACTGGAAAGTCAAAAAGCACAACACAAACACTTTCAAATTATAACTTCAAATATTCGCTGATGCTTTTTTTTTTTTTTTTTTTCCTTTCTTTTTTTCTTCCGTCTCTTTGAATGATTTGCCTGATTTATCACTTTAGATGGGCTTTTTTTTTTTTTTTTTCCGGCTTGCATTTGGGGAACTTCCCATGAGATCTCTACTTATGTATTTTCTAATCTTGTTTAATGCCCTTATTTCCTTTTACCATAATATATATATATATATATATATATATAAAATATCATTCTAAATAGATTAGATTTATTTATTAAAATTTTAAAAGTTTTTTTATTTTGTTACCATATCTATCTATTTGTCATTTTAGATATGAAGATTATGCCTTAATTTTATTGTATATTTGTATTAAAAATTGAAATCTTTAATCTTTAATGTGAACTACTTTCTAATATTAAAAAGTAGTTTTAATTTTTGAATTGTATTTTGTTTTTTTGTATTTATGTCAATACTTTTAGAATGTCTCTTTTTTTTTTTTTTTTTTTTTACTTTTTAGAATACGTTTTATGTTACCATAGTGTGATTAAACTTTTGGTTTGAATTTTAAGAAACAGTTATGTTGAGGTATTTTGATTACAAAAGGAAATTAGAGTCACCAATTCTAATTGGGAGAAACAAATGATAATGCAAAATCAAGAAAGAGGAGTTTGATCCTACAAATCTTCCGGCGGATCCTAGGCTAAGAATTCCTATTTTGGATTATAATCCAAATATTCGAGATGATGTTCGAAGAGTATACATACTTAACCTTGAAAATTTTGGTCTTTAATTGTACCCCCACTAAATTCAAATCCTAGATTCATCACTGATTACAAGGGCAACGAGTTCAAGGCTTTAGTATTCGAGTATGTGTCCAACGGAAGCCTAGACCAGTGGCTGCATTCCATATATGATGTCAATGACCGATCAAGGCGTTTGAACATGATTCAGAGATTGAATATTGCTATAGATATGGCCTCTGCAGTATGCTATCTTCATGATCATTGTGAACATCCGATCATTCACTGCGACTTGAAGCCGAGCAATGTCCTTCTCGACAATGAGATGACTGGTCATGTTAGTGATTTCGGATTAGCAAGGTTAATTCCAAACTACTCGGGCGTATCTGAGAGTGGAAGTAGCACAATTGGAATAAAGGGGACCATTGGGTATACTCCTCCAGGTAACAAATGAACTGTATGTATCTAACATAAAACAAGCAATTGCTTGTAATCATCTTTTTCTCCTTCATGACAGTTGGTCGCTTATATTTTATCCTTTCTTGTATTCTGCCAGTTGAAATCCGTAGCGGTTCATTATTTTTACAACCATAACAAAAATTCATTTTGATCAACTTTTGTTGCTGTACTATCAGTCATTACTATAAATAACTTATAATTGTTATTCTAATAAATGCTATTAAAAATTGTAATCCTTTGGTTTTCACTATATGCAGCATGAAATTGGTAAATATTATCTTTCAGGTATGAACTAATACATTCTTGTTAAAGCATACAAGAGGGATTTACAAATTTCGTGTTGTTATGATTTGCTTGCAAGTACGCAATCGGTGGTGAGCCATCAAAACAAGGAGATGTGTATAGTTATGCAATCCTTATTCTAGAAATGTTCACCAGAAGAAGACCCACTGACGAAATGTTAAAAGATGATTTCAATCTCCATGACTTTGTCAAGACAGCATTGCCCGACAGGCTTGTGCAAATTGTGGACTCTTCTCTTCTCCCTAGAGAAGTAGAAGTAGAAGTAGAAGAAAATGCATTGAGAGCTAGCAAAGATGGAAGAAACAATGGTGGCAACAATAGAGGCGATGAGATTGAAGTAGAAGAAGGAAACCTCAACGTCGAAAACTGCAACTGGATCAGTGCTCATCTGCAGAAGTGTTTGGTTTCCGTCTTCCAGATTGAACTTGCTTGTTTAGAAGAATCACCAAATGAAAGAATCAACATGGGAGATGTGACTAAGGAGCTTCAGCATATTAGAAAGGCTTACTTGGATGTTGAGATCAGTAGACAGAGAAGAAGGTTCACCTAATCAAATAGGTACTTGCTCATATTTTTACTGAATTTTTAACTTATGATTTACAAACTAAATTACAAGCTAGCATTTGACCAACTCAGTAATCGTCTTACAAATTTAAGAAACTATCAATTCTAGCTAAACAAGACAAGGGTTTCGAAATCTAATAATTTTACTCTTAATCTAGAAAAATGTTATTTTGTATTTCTGCAAATATATTTATACTGTGTTTTAATTTCAAGTGTTTGACAACATTTCTAAACAAAATCGGACGGTGAAGACCCTTTTGTTTTTTTTTTTTATTTTTTTCCCTCCCTCTCTCTCTATTACTCGCTCAAATAATAGACTTTAACGTTGGTACTTGCATCTACTCTTTAAGCAACGTAGTCATAAAGTTTAAGGATGTTTTTCTGATTTCTTCTTTTTGAATATATAAGCCTGTGTGTGTTATGGCTTAGAGTTATGGTGATGAAAATGGCAACTTTAAGTGAAAACAACTCCTACCTACTGAACAGAATAAGTCAATTGAACAAAAACGACAAAAAAAAAAAAAAAAAAAAAAGAAACCATTGATTTTTCTCTCTCTTACAATTTGCACCACAGAGGTTGAAGGCCATTTTAGAACAAGATAAAACGAGAATACTTAGAATACGACATGAAGATTGAAATACAACATCTTGACGTAAAGTAATACAAAGACAAATACGACTGTATTAAGACTCATGATAAAACGACATAAACTTGAGAAACAATAACTTCCAAGAATATGAAAATGACATTACTGGAAAAATAACAAATATAAACAAAGGAAAGAAACATGCAAAGCACTGAAGATCGTTTATGAGGATTTTCTTTGTACTAGACTGTGGGAGATCGGATTGGAGAAAAAGAAAAGTGGACACGCAACGCAATCTTGAAAGCATTAAAAAAATTATATAAAAAAAATTCAAAAAGAAAAGGACAAGGACAAGAAAAACGACACAAACTCATAAACGACAAAGACAAGTTACGACGTGAACTTGAAAACTGATCTCATTATAGTCGTAGAAATCAATTGGAGAAACAACAAGCAACATGAGCAAAGAAGTCTAGTTACTGATATGATAAAAACAACATAACATTATTAAACGACAACTTTGAAAATAAACAACAAAGAAATAAAAACGACATTAATAAGAGAGACGGCAATTTGGAAAGGGAAGAATATACGTAATACTGGGAATGTGTAACGACCTCTCACGGACTGTTATAAAAATCACCAAAAATATCTTATCTTTTTATTATTTTCTTTCATTGTCTTTTTAACGTTCATTTTCACTAATATTGCTTGTTTTTGTTGTTGCTTCCCTGTGGATACGACCGCTCAAATTATATTACAACCGACCGCTTTGTGAGTATATCTTTGAGCGTTAATCAAGTACCCCAACTTCCCATGGCGGCACAAGGCCCTTGCCGCCTTTCTCCATCCACACGAACCCACCCAACTTCTTTCCTATTCTCCTCTGCTCGCTCCCTTTTCGTAATACGCAATTCAATTTTTGGAAGATGATATTTCGGGGAGCTCCCATGGTGGACGGGAGGAAAGGAAAGAGAGTTTTTTTTTTTTTTTTTTTTTTTTTAAGTGTAATCATGTGTGGTGTATTCTATAATAATTTTAGTATATCTCTTTAATCTAAACCATGTAAAACTGATCCAATGATTAATAGTTTTCACCCTATTAATAGGGTAAAATGAGTGTCGCCATTGTAGAATTGACAAAAAAAAAAAAAAAAAAAAAAACCAGGATTTGATTTTTATTTACTTTTCGTTGGGGTCAACTTTTCATACATTTTAGCAAGAACAAGGAAAGAAAAACACGTACAGCACACGCACGCACTCAAACATGTAACGGTTGGCTTTTTAATTTTTTTTTTTATTATTATTGTTTTTTTGGGAAAAGTCGGTTGGCATCTTAATAGAAAAGAAAGATAATTTTTTAAAAAAATTATAATTTTATTCTCAATCTTTTTTCTTTTAATAAGTAAAAGGTCTTAAACTCTTAAAAAGAAAACAAAGCAATAATTTTTGTTAAAAGTCATTATAAATTTAATAGAAAATTTCATATTCGTCACACATAATTTATGTTAAAAGTATTCATCAAACCGTGAATCCGCTTAATAATGAATAGGTGATGGAGGATTTTACAAATTCGAAGGTTACAGATGGAGAGGTTTCTAATTTGTGCAATCTGCGAATCCGAACCTTAGACATGTTAGGTAAAATACATAAATATTTATGTAGTCATTTTTCCTAAAATATTTTTATGAAATGTGTATATAAATTGAAATTTGAATATGCTTATTTTACATTTTAAAGAAAAATCGATAAGATTGTTATTTTGTTGTACTATTTTATATTTTAGTATGGTTATTTTAGTTTATAAAGTTTGCAAATTGAATTTATGAGTTCAATCCATATAATTCAATGTCTTATGGATTGGATTGGGAATCTCCTGGATAGATAACTCATTTAGATTTTTTTTTTTTAAAAGTCATAAATTGAACTACGAATTACGCCCTAATCTATCTAATCCGATATGTGTACAATTTATTTCTTCTAATTTTTAATCTTTATATTAGTCAAAAGATCAAATTGTATTTTTCTTAAACAATTTCTTTGATTTTTTTAAAATATAAATTTATAAAAAGATTTTCGTTTCAGATGAAATCAATTTTTTATTTTTTTAGTCCTTCATTTCTTTTTTTTTTTTTTTAGGTTTTTTGTCCTAATTTTTTTTTCATCTTAGTCTTTTTTACGTTGATCTATTATTTTTATTTTAGTCATTTTATCTTTTTAGTTCTTTTCTAAATAAAAATAAATTTTTTAAAAAATTTTGTAATTTTAATTATTTTTTTTACTTTATTAAGTAATTAGTTGAAATAGTCCTTGAATTTTAAAAAAAGTGACGATTTGATCCATGATTTATTTTTTTGGTTAAGATGATCCTGAATTCTCTAAATGTTGACAACTTTAGTCTTTTCCATATAAATCCGTTAAATTTATAACGGAATACGTCACATACAATACATACAATACATGTGATATAATTTAAAAGAATATTTTTGTAATTTAATAATAAATTTAATATAATAAAAATAAATAAAAACTCAGGGTCCGTTTAGTGAATGAGTTTAAGTTGAAAAAGTACAGTTTGAGTTGAAAATTTTTATGAACTTTTCAAAAAAGACAAAAAAAAATTTCAAAAAAAGACAGACTATTTTAGAAAAAGATAAAAACTGATATGAAAAAATACAGTTTAAATTCGAACGTCAAACGAGATCTCGTAAAAAAAACCCTGGACTTTGGTCTCTCCCTCCTCAACTCCCGCCTCCCTCCCTCTCTCTCTTTGTCGCCCATCACCACCATCAAAACGATGTTGTTTCCTTCACCGACCCCCTCATCTACGACAACGCCCCCGATGATGACGATGAGGAGCGGTAGACCCGGCTTCTTTTACGATCATGTGAACAGCGCCTTGGCTTCTTCCTCTTTCTCCTCCTTCAACCCATGGCGAACGCGTTGCTCTCCTCCCCTTCCTCTCCTCCTCCGAGCCATGGCGGACCCGCAACTTCAGGTCGAGATCGTCCCCTCCCTCTCCTCTTCTCCACCTTCGACCCATGGCGGACTCGCAGCTTCTTCCTCCGCGTCTCCGACTTCGACCTCATCTCCGTCGGTGAAATCCAGCTCAGCTAGTTCGCCTATGCCTCGCGCCTCGACTCGACTTTGCTGGTGCTGATCCTTCGGGGGCTAAGGCTAAGGCTAAGGCTGGTCCCGAAGAGGAAGCCCTGTCCCTGCGTTGGAAACCCCATCGATGTGGTCTCCAGTGATTACTCTATACGAAGAAACCATCCATGAAGTGCTAGGAGCTTAAGAGGAGCAACAATGGTGGAAGCTAGGTCTAGCAATGGGAATTGGAATGAGGGTCTGGAGACTAAGGGGGT